>VYZX01015399.1:6735-29588 GCA_013401335.1 Brachypteracias leptosomus
GTGTGTCATCCCACAGCTTGTCACAGGCAAGCCTGATATTATCCCCCTCCTGCTTCAAGTCTAGTTTAAAGCTCTGTCAATGAGGGCTGCAAGCTCACTTTTTTACATAAGCTGCACAACACTAATGGCAACTACAATTACAAATTCAAATGTACATGAAATAATAAGAGTCTATTAAACATATAGTGCATAAGAGTCTATTAAACATATAGTGCATACTATGGCAACATTTAAAAACTCACAAGCTAGAAATTAAGAGTCGGTATATAAAATCAAGCTATGCTTCTGGGATTATTAACTCCATTTCCATTTAAAAAGGAAACAAACTGACAAAGCAAACCCTTAAAAGCTGGTCTTCAGAACAGAATTCTAAAAAGATTCGAAAAAGAAACTTCAATTCATTCCATATTAAGTAGCCATGCCAATAAAGTAGGCACAGCTCTTCTCGCACACACCTTCCTAATCTACTTGGTTACATCACTGTGATGCCAGCACAGATGCCCAATGTACCACACAGTGGTCAAGCTGAAGAACCAAACCAGTTGTGAAATAAGGTGGTAAGAGCTGGGGGAGAAGGAGCTGTATTTTTCTACCAGACCACTTCCTTGCTCCATTTCAATGTCCAGCTGCACAACAGCTGGACTAGCAAAACAAACAAGACAATATAAGTATACAACCAACCAATAACAACTCAAGACATCATTGCTACTGAAGAAATGCATTTGGAATTGCAACCTAAACAAAAACATTCACTTAGAAAGGTACCTATAGAATTTTTTTTTTTACTTCAACTAAAAAAAAAATAAATTGTTAGCTAACCAATGGAGGAAACACGACAGAATACAGCTGAAGCCACTGCCCATAAAACAGAACAAAAGTCAACACACAAACCAAAATGAACAAGATGTTCACAGGGTAGGGGAACAGGGTGCAATCTTACTCCATACTTATTTTCTGTACTAATCTGAAATTATCACTAGGGGGGTCTGCCTGGGGGAATTTTGTCTATTTTTAAACTATGTGCCCTGTCCTTCTGTCCAGTATTCACTAATTACACCACCAGTAACTTTCTGTGCAATTCCAGGTGAAGGTTAAACAACACCAGCTTAAACAGGTTTGTTTTCTAAGCAACGTATTCACCTCAGAAAGACAAGGTAGACTTCTATTCCTGCTACACCAACAGTCAGTGAATTGATGCTTTGAGTTTTCTCGCAAAAGCCTCACTTTCCTTGCACACTAGGCCAACATAGAAGGCCATTATTTCTTGTTTTCATAATTTAAAAAAAGCAAATTATGACTCATGTGATTTAAAAATCACTTTACTAAACATGCATCACATCCTACACAACCTTCTTACATGTTTTAGAAAAGCAAATGATAAAACCTCTGCCTGTTTCATCAGTTTTCAAATCACCTCCAGGTGGTTTGTCAACTGTCCAGGATCAATCAGTTATCCATAAGTCACTAATTTTTACACTCAAACCACAGTATAGTGCAACTTCTGTCTATTATCTATCACCAGAAAAATACATTTTCACAACTTATTTTACTGTAAACATTACTCATGCACATATGTATACAGTCGGACAACTGGCTCCACTTAACTCACTGTACTGTAACAAGACTATGACAGCATATTCATAACACTCACTCAATATGAGTCAACACAGTCACCAAAAAAAAACCCATCCTTTTCACCACCTCACAATGCTTCCTTCCCTTGTGTTGATGAGAATTAGCTGAACCGGAAATTCAGCTGGGGAATTCCATTTTAAAAAATCCAGTCCCAAAATGCTGGTCTTAACCTCAATCAATTCCCTGATTCGATTCATCACACACAAGCCTCTTTCACATAAAGGAGAGGAAGTACAAGAAATAAGCCACCCTGCGTGAAAGCAGATGTTTCTTTCAGCAGTAGGACTACCTTACGCCAGCTCAGTATGTTCTTCAAATAACAGCCATGGCTGCATTACCTGCCACTGCTAAAGCAGAATGAAAACTCATACCTCAAGAGTTTACAAAATCTATTATCACTGTCAAGATGAAATTAAAGATACCTGTACATTGTACAGCATTTTGCGCAACTGTTTCATACTTTAATTTTCTTAATTAGTATTTTTAGTCCTGTCTGATTGCCTCCCTCGCTTAGATCAACAGACAAAGCCACAACATTCACTTCTCAAGCTATATTTAAATAATCTCAAAATGCTTATGTGCAACATGAACAGAACCCTCTTTAAAGTTTTGATAAGCTTTTTTTAGGTTTCATTAAAGCCATTAACTAAATGTTCAAGTATGCTCAGTTACACTAATTGTCAAAACTTTGCAGATAATCAAGATATATGTGCACATAATTTAAAAAATTTCCCACTTGAGAAATCTGGTTATGTGTTAATGCCTCCCTCGCACAATTTACTGACTGTTTAGTCATTGCATATAGCATGAAAAATGCTTCTGCTTTGTTACAGAGCACATTATTTCTGTTTTGCAGAAGAGTAGTTTACCTTGAATAAAGACTAGTCAAGCATGTACATTTTCAAGCAGTGGACAGTTCTAAGGGAAAGGTCCTCCAGCACCGAGAAGTCTGTTACCCTTAACCCCTCCCCACTGCCAAAGCATCACTTCTCTAAAGCCAAAATCAAAACTTCTATTAACCATTCAGGTAAGGAATTTAAGTGTCATCTACTAGTATCTATACTGACAAAGAAACATAGATTAAGGTCTTAAATAGAAGCAGATGTAAGATTAATCAATTTATAGTCCCATAAATGAAACTTATAGACTTTAAAAATAAGTCCAAATAACTCAGATATGGCTTCACTCCTCCTTTTTTCAAGGGTCTTGAGTAATTTCAGTGATCTGGTCAGTCTGTTCCAGCAGCAAAAATGACTCTGAGACACGGGTCGGGGTATCTCCATCTTAGTTTTTGTACTTTTCACACACATTTCACACTTCTTCTAGCTCATACTCTTCATGTAGTCCTACTGACAACGTCACCCTGTGCCTACACCTCTCTTCTCAAATCATCTGCATTGAATTCTGCACGACAGCACCACGTCACACCTTCCCTTTACTACAGCAGACTTAAAATGTACTCACTCTAGTTTTGATCTCCAGTTTGATCTGTTACAAAACTCACACTGATAGCATGAACCAATACATCACTTAGGTGATGTTCCACTTGAGTTTATGAGAGAGCTTTTACTGTTGTTGGAATTTACTTTTTTTAAAACTGCTAAGAGAGAAGATAAAAAATGTTTGAGAAATACCAATAGAACCAGCTTTACTTACCTTGAAAATACCAACCCAGTCTTTCTGATGAGGATGGATAAACTGGGTCAGAGTGTAGTGACATTCGAGGTGTGTGTTCGGAAGATAACTTTTTGCCACATTTTGAAATATCACATGTGCAAAATTGGAAGTCTGCAACGTGTTAGCTGAAGACGGAACTTCTTGAAAGGATGACATGATTGATCTGTAACAAAATTGTAGAAGTTGTTACTTCGATATAGCAGAAAAATGAGTTAAGTTACAATAATTAATCTATTTTAAATATACATGACAGAGAAATCCAACCATTAGTTCCAGACAGCTACAGATTAAGCCCACCAAAGTGCACTGCCTCAGCATCACTCCAGAACAATCACCTCTCAGAATAAAAGGGCAGTCATTTCAGTGATGACATCAAGATGGAGAGAAAGCATTGCTTAGCTGAATGCCCCCAGTATTATATTTCAGATGCAACAGCAGAAACTGAGAAAGAAAACCAGTGATGTGAAAACAAAACAGAGTTCTAACTTGATTCTGGATGTGGCAGGGAAGGAGAAAGAAAGCTCCACAGTTTCTCTACTTAAAAATTTTCCTCAGAATCTGTACTACTCAGTGCTTTTCCCAGCATTTTAAAACTTTTCCAAAAAACAAAGTTTATCTAAGACAGAAGGGGGTTGGCTTTTTGTTTGTTTGTTTTTTCTTCTTCCTCAAAAGAGTTCTCTTGCCTCCTTTTATCAGTCTGTGTTCTCACTGTTACACATGCTCCCAGCCCTGCATATTTAGCTTCAATACCATAAACAATGGACTTCCCTGACAGCAGGAACATTTAGGTACACATGCAGTTTGTTGGATTAACACTGATCAGTTGGATTACAACAGCTTTTAATCATGCTTTTCATTCACCACCCCATTCAGAGTACACAGTGCTAAAAACTGCAGCAATTCACAAGCAGAACATGAACGTCACTTCCTCAGATTCAGCAATATCTACCAAAAATATAAGATGGTCAACCGAGAAGTTTCAAGTGTTTGATTTCAATGTACAATCACATATTTCTCAAAACATTCACTATTAGAATTGGGTCCTTATGTATCTAACATATTTCTACAAAGATGAGCCATCTTATTCTTGCAACTGCTATTAAAAGTACTTTTTTACTGATAAAGCAAATTCACATCTTGTATGAGGTAACTGCCAAGTGTGTGACATAATATATTACTGCATAGATACATGTGGAAACCAATCCCAAAAAGGGATGGGCCACTGCAAGTCTCAATAAGTTCAAAGAGTAAAGGCTGTCTCTGTTTTTCTGTGGTCTTTTAAAATGTTTTATCACCAGTTAAAAAAATAAGTAGTCAAGAGCTAATATTTTCTGAAATAAAATGCACCCTGAAATAAACAGGTATTCATCATTAAAAACAAGGAAAAGGTAAATAGAGATTTTTCAGTTTTAAGCCCTCAATGTTTTAAGCTTATTACTGCCTAAGTTAGTGTAGCACATTAAGTACATGGGCAGCCATGACATTATCTTGACGTATCGAATGCTTAATAAAAAGCAGTTTTATACCCTGAACAACACAAGTAATAAGGTGAAAATATCAAGCTTGTGAAGATTAACAGACATGAAGGACAAAAACAAGAACTTGCACAAGCTTTTGAGAGTCAATAGGGTACACATAAATCCTATTTGTTACCTAGTTTTGGAGTACAGAAGACTGTAGGAAATTTTATGGCATAGTGAAACCCTGAAAACTCCCTCACCTCTTAAAACAAAAGATTACTTTTAAGACATCTCTCAAATCCACTCCAAACTATAAATGGTACAAAGCAGCAGTTTCTACAGTTCTAAAAGAAACAGAATAGTCTTAATTTTTTTTGAGTGCAACAAATTCAAGTAATTTCAAGTACCTGAAGCCAAACGATATTGACATGAAACCGACTGTTTTCAGTTGTCATTACCCACGATAAACACAAAAAGAGTTAACAAAGCATTGACTTCTTTTTAAATAAGTCTATTTTAAAAACTAGACAGTTTATTCTAAGCATATATTACAACAACAACAAAAATCAAACTAGAAAACCCACCAAAACAAACATTCACTTCTGTACACTGGTTGCCAGCTACCACAGTTGGTTACTAGGCTTAGTGAAATTGGTAAAGGGTGGCTGGCTTCCAAGTCCAAGCAGAACTATTACACAAATCCGAACTTGTTCAGACCAGCAGAATCATATGGGATTACTGTTCTCCAGCAGGAAAATCCCCGGAGCTTAGGTGAAGCCAAGATCTACTTACAGTTCAAGGATAGTATAGGGGATGTTGGGTGCTTGCTTACTTAGCTCACAGTTACCGGCTGGGAAATAGGAGAGGAGGACGAGAAGGGAGAAGAGCTACTTCATTACTGACATGACAAGCAATTCCTTCTGGGAGACTGAACGACGTGTTTGTTTTTACGCACCGAAAAGGACGGAAGGAGAAAAAGCTCGTCGGGCAGGAAAAACAAAAGCAGGACGAGCTGCACCGTCCCAGGCAGCTTCTCCCGGAACCTTCCCGCTGCAGCCCCGTCGGGTCAGGGGCACTTGGCACCCCCAGCCCCCACCTGCCCCTGCCTGCCCCCACCTGCCCCCCGCTCCGCAGGGCGGACCAGCCTGCGCCTTGCCGCCTCCCGCCCATTCCCCACCCTCGTACCCCGTCAGCGGCCAGCGCGGCCTCACCTGCCCGCCGCGGATCGCCTTTGCTCCGGGCCTTCGCAATGCGCTGGCCGCCGCGGCGGGGGAGGGGAGCCCCGCCGCCTCCACAGCACGGGTGCTCAGCCTTCGCCCTTCCCCGAACGGCCGCCGCTCCCCCCTTCTCACCTCCTGGCTACGACCAGCCCGAGACAGCTGGGGGCGGGGGGAAGTGGGGACTGCTTCCCCGCGGCGCAGAACCGAGGCCCGCGGCCTAACAGCCCCACCCACTCCCGTGGCTGCCGGGGNCCACTCCCGTGGCGGCCGGAGCAGCCAGTAAAGAAGGTGTCAGACCTACCCACCCCCCCCTGCCGGGCCCGGGCAGCCCCTTACCTACACAGACGCGGAGGGCGCCGGGGACATCAACATGGGGCCTCCGCCATCAGCGCCTGGCAGCCCCACCCGCCCGCGTCACTTCCAGCCCCGGCCCTTCCCGCGCGGGGGCGGGCCAACTGCGGGGAATCTGTTGGAGCCGGGCCGGCCTCCGGCGGGGCAGTCTGGCCAGGTCCGGCCCGACCCCGGTCCGCTTGAGGCCCCTCAGGCTTTCGCGGCCGCTCCTAGGCATACGCCTTTGGTGAGGCCGAGAGGGTCTTGCCGGGGTGTGTGCCCAGCATGTGTACAGCCATGAGGTGCACCTACCCCATACCACAGTTCACTCCATACCTGTTCACTGTTACCACATGACCTCTCTAATACACCCTAATTTAATCGTCTCCTCCTCGGTCCCGCTCCGAAAGCACAAGTGTACTTGCACTTCCTAAGTCGCCACCATTGATCTCACAGCTTTTCGAGGTCTTCCCAAGATGATGGTGTGAGGTAAGGGTGACTGAAAATGCTTATATACAGCTGTCCTTCCTATGACCATTGGCAGATCTCCATGAAAGTACATTACCTCATAAATACACTGACTATTCCTTGATTTTCAGCCAAAGTCGAGTCATAGGTCACTTACCAGGGTAATGGGACTGAGTGACAGTGATGAGTAGCCATCAATGGTATACGGGACTTCTAGTACACCCAGTGTTGATTGCTACCACAAACTGTCTTCAAGATCTCCTTTACCTCTTTGCCACTACTATTTCTTATATGTTTTCATGTGTATTCTCAACAGACAGGATATGGAGAGACATAACATCATTATTATTATTAGAATTAATATTATATTATAGAATTAATTGTTGGAATTATTGACTTAGATTTTCAACAAGTTCACCAGCTTTTTCATGGTCAGTCCTAACAGAAATGAAACTAAGCTGGAGCACAGAAACTGTCCTTTTAAGTAATTAACATTATTCATTGTCCTTGCTTCTGTTTTGCGCTTTTTGGTTCTGAAAACAATCTTTTGTCTTCAGGTGTATCACAGGTTACCAAGTAATCCTTTTATTTGTATGCATAATTAACAATCTCATCTATCATTCGTATATTCAATTTCCCCTGGAAAGCAATAAATTCCATTCATTGTACTAATAGATCATTTTAGAAGGCACAAGAAATGTATGTGCAGTACTCTCTCCTTTAAGACTAGATCAATTTTTGTAGTGGAAAATGAAACTAGAACATTAATCAGAAAACCAATAAATATTTCAGGGGAGGTGAGGAGAGCTATTTCTTCTTATCTCTGTCCTCCATTTCTTCTCACTGCTCTTTGGTCTGTATGACCTGATAAAGGACTAAGAGTCACAAGACACTGTTTTCATGTGGGCTGGGACTTGGAAAGAACTTGGGGTTTACAGTCACTAGCTGGGGAGTGTCGAAGTTGGTGAGACTAACAAGTAGTTTTGCTTTCATTTAACACCAGTATAGTGCTGGTTTATGGGAATATAATGGGAAGTTTGAAATAAAGATGTTCTTTGGCAGCTAACAAAGTTTTTACAGTGAATGCCTGAGAAAAAACTGTTTCTTGATTAAAAAAAATATATACATCCCGAATTCTCAGTTTCTTAAGAAGCTTGAGGTATTTCTATTCTCTGTTCATAAATGTTCATTCAGTCAAAAGAGTTAGTTATGGTTTAGTCATAATGCAGTATTATTATTTCTATTGCTAAATGCATACATAAGAGGTTAAACAAACTACATAGGCTGGTTGTCACATGTCAGTGTAAATATTAGGACAAATAAATCAAGAATAGTCTTTTCTTGCACTTATACTCAAAATTTCCATGAAAAAATGTATTTTTAAGCTCTATATCTTAACCACATATACATAGTGGTTATAATATAATATGAAAAATTTTCTTCAATTTTTCAAATTAAGAACATTTCTTACTGAATTATATGATTTAATAAGTGTTGTCATATATGTACCTGTAGCCCGAATTTAGATGCCAATCTTATCACTCTAGAATTTGTAGTTATTCTACAGAAAGCCGATGCAGACCCTTTTCTCATTTTGTTATTGCCCCTTTCAGAAATGAAGGACTTTACCCA
Organism: Brachypteracias leptosomus; assembly: GCA_013401335.1. NCBI lineage: Eukaryota > Metazoa > Chordata > Aves > Coraciiformes > Brachypteraciidae > Brachypteracias > Brachypteracias leptosomus. Next base: position 15,158 of record VYZX01015399.1, read on the forward strand.
AAGGGACAAGTTGTGCACTGTGATCCCAGGATCAACAAGCGATATGATTGTTCTGGAACAAAGATTTGAATCAAGCAAAATGTAATTGGAACTGGTGAAACTTGCACTTGCTCTGAGTGCCTAATCAGTCTGAATTTTTCAGGCAGGGAAATCTATCTCTTGAAATTCACCCATGTGATATAAATCTTTTGGAAAACTTGCTCTTGAGTAGAAAAAAGCACACTATTTTTCTCTTTGCCTACATTCTCTGCCAAATATTTTAAACTGTAAAATTAAAAAAAGTTTGATATCAGCATTTCTAGTGAATCTCTAGTCTTGTGAGACTCTCTAACACTAATACACTAATTCAATTAGAAAAGCTTATGACAGATATGATGGCAGTAATCCCATCTCCTTCTGACTTGATATTCACCTTTCCAACCCCACTGATTTCAGCATCAGAAAATTGTTTTCATTCAAGCCAGTATTCTACAATAAATAGTATACTTTTCTTATATATCAGAATTGTAGTCTAAGTGTCTAGCATCAGTGCTTAGCCAATATTTGTGTGTTTTTCTTAAAAAAAAAAAAAGGTGAATGTCAAGTATCTTTTTGATGTAGTTCTCCCTGTATATGTCATAGATTCAGAACCATGAAGGTCAAAAAGGGACCTGCAGAGCAGGTCAAAGGCGAGCATGTTGCTCAGGGCCTTGCCCAGCTACATTTGAATGTCTCCAATGATGGGCGTTCCACCGTCGCTTAGAGGACCTTTTCCTGTGGTTAAAATACTCATTGCAAAAAAGTTTCTTTGTATCAAATTGGAATTTCCCACATTCCAATTTTATCTCTTGCCTCTTGTCCTTTCACTGTGCACCTCTGAAAAGAGTTTGGATCCATCATTTCTATACCCTCTGCTTAGCTGGTTGTAGCTAGCAATAGGGTGTCTCTGTTGCCTTGGCTTCTTGAGGCTGAAAATAAATCCATTCTCTCTCTTTTTGTGTCTAAAGGTGCAATTACCCAAGAACATAGGTCTCATTTTGTTGTTGAAAAACATTTCACCAAGGTATTTATTTGGAAATAAAAAACTCACAGAACCCTTTTCTCAGTGTCTCAATTTCTTAAGTGCATGAGGACAAATAAATAATGGCACGTTAAGACTGTAGTTTTGATAGAAATATTTCAAAGAATTCCATAGAATATTTTAGGCTGGAAGGGACCTCCAGAGGTCATCTGGTCCAACCTACACAAGTAGGGAGGTTGTCATGTTAAATAAGGTTAAAATGTATGTGAATGCAGTAACTGGATTTGAACATTAGTAAGTTCAAAAGAAGTTTGTAATTCAGTCTGGGACATAAAAATCCCTCTGCTTTGTAATTATACTGAGACTTTCTTTGCCAGGGTGAGCCTAGTCCCTCTTCAGGCATGAGATGAATAAGGAGTAAAAGCTGTAAGCAGCTCACCGGAATTGCCAAAGGAAATGTGGGGCAATTACGGACTCTCAGGGAACAGAGTCAACCGTGTTTGGAAAACATTTACTATTTTCATAACTACACTATCTTTGTAAACCTCTGAGCTCCTTTAGCAATTTATAGCCTTGAAATTAGAAATGGGTCCCCATCACATCTGTTTAACCTTGGGTATATTTGAACTTTTATTCAGATCAAGAGCTTAATATTTTTTGTTTACTTTCTGTGTTACAGCCTGAACCAAAGCCATGATGAGTTTTGGATTTAGCCCTGAATTCTTCCCCTGAGGCCCATCTTTGCTTTGTATAACTGTCAGAAAAAAAATATATTTCTAGTTTTTATTACCAGAGAAAGGTACTTTATGTTGTAGATATTCAATCTATTGGTGTGACATGATGATATTGACGAAGTGTGGTGAGGAAATGTTTCAGTTCTAATGATTTGAATTCATTTTGGTTTGACTCCTACTTCAACACTCACAACTTCTAAAAGTATGAGCCATGTGAGATGTAAAATATATATATCAATGTCACTAATCGGTAGCTCTTTCTGGTCACGTTGTAAAGCACACTTAATCAACTTCTTTAAGATCATGTTACAGAAAGCTATTAACTATACTCCTAAAACAGTTAAATAGTTATAAATAATGTTTTCTATTATGGCTGACAACACTGAATTGCCCAGTGTTTAAGGAAATCTAATCACAGGGTGTGCAGACGTTGCCTTCCAGTAAGATGGCGTGGCAAAACTTTGGAATATATTAGGAATCACATACTTTTGCTAACATTTCCTATTAAGGAGAAGGTCTCTCTGTAGATTTTGGATTTCTTTTCCAGCACTTAATTGCAGCTGATGAAACAAAACTATTCAAAAGCTGCCAAGGATTTTTAAATATGTATGAGTGAGATTGATGAAATTTGTGGGTTTTCCCAAAAGAGTATAGGTGAGAGCAGACATGTAAATTTGTGTGTGCATGCATGTACGTGTGTGACAGAGAGAGGAGAGAGCAAGAGCTTACTCCTGAGGTGTGAGACTTGGCAGCACTGCACTGTGCAACGGGCACAAGAAACTGCATGGCTGTAAATGACCACACTTGAATTGCTGTTATTTCACTGTTGGGTTACTGTATTGTTAAAGTGAAAAGGAATGTTTTTAATAAATGCAAATAATGAATTAAGTGCTTGCACATACTGAGGCTTTACTCTCTGGTGTGTAATTAACATATGTGCACTGGAGACCCAAGTCTGGGGGAGTGTTTCATTTCTTATTTATGATGGTTGCAAGGGGTTTTTTTTCCCTTCTAGCATGCCTTTCACTGGCATACACAGAACTGCATGTAAATGACCACTGAGTAGGTGTCACTTAAATCTTAGCAGATATAGAACAGGTAAATACCTTTGTTTGGCATGCTTCGGTAGATTTACTGTTTCTCCTAGCCTTTTATCTTTGTTATCTGAAAGTAATAGGATGCTCCCAAATGACCAACATTTTGTTTTCAGCAGCAGGAAAACTGCATATGACAGGAAGCAAACAAGCAATGAGATTTCAAAGTTCTTGTACCTCAGGGCCCAGCACCCTGAGGATTAAAAGTAGAAAGAAACTTTTCACAGCTACTTACAGCGTACTTCTTGTATCCCCTTCAGGGTCCCCCTCCAGTGCTGGCTGCCACCACTGACAGAGCACCGAAGTGTCTGTATACTGTATCTGCAAGACGCTTGGCAGCTTTCCTATTTTCTCATAATGGTATATAGTTTTCTCAAAGGATCTAAAGATGACTGAATAATCTTACTAATGCTGTCTCCTGCTCCCCTACCCTGGCTCAAACAGTTCTTGTGTCTCCACTGCTTTACTAGTTTTTCTTGCTTCTTGGCTCCCTGAGCAGCTGCATCTGTCGCATCATGTTTAGTGGTGACCTGGCAGTGCTGCGTTAATGGTTGGACTTGATGATATTAAAGGTCTCTTTCAACCAAAGTGATTCTACGATTCTACGTACTCGAACTGGGGAGCTTGGTGCTGCTCCACGACTGCCTGCCAAAGTGGATACCAACAAACTGATGCAGGAATTCATGATCATGCTTGGTTTGACACTGAGAAGAAGGGTAGTTGGGTCATGCAGAACACTTGTGAGAGGTTATGCCTGGCCTGGGACTTGAGACAGAAAGCAACTCACACTGCTTTTCTCCATAGCCCCACATTCAGCTTGAAGAGGGGTCTAAACCTCTGATGTTGCTATTTGTATGGAAAACTTCTTAGTCAACAGATCTTGAGTCTAGTTCTCACCTTCTCCTACTGCTTGAGTTCTGAAACTCCTACATTACAAGTTCTTAAATTCTATGGAAAAAACAATAACCATATTGTTACATACATTATGTACTAGGAAGCATGGTGCTAAAATTCAAATTTATCTTTAATTTATCCCCCTGATGATGTTATTCTGTTGTGTCTATTACCATTGTACAGAGAAGAGTATGTTGGATTTGCTGTGCAAGTTTACATTCAGAAAGTAACGGAGTCTTTCTGATTTTATTTGATCAGCACCACTTAGAAATGCAACTGTATTTTTACCACACATGTCCTATCATTTTTTTCTTAAAACTTTCATACTTTTTCTTATTTCACAAATTAATTTTCTTGTATAAGGAATATTTTTTAAATGCAGAATACTGCAATGCTTACCTTTCTACCGCTTTCTACGACAAGAAACATATTTAATAAATGGCTCTCCCATTTGCTAATAAATATTTTACACTATGATGTAGCAAAGTTAGCAATATTGTCCAAAGTGTGATTGTGTGTTGTGGTTTGGAACTGGAATCTTTCAAAGAAAAGATTACAATTAAAATATATATTACATTATTAACATGGGTAACAACTATCACTCTTTTAAAAACAGAGTCATGTCACAGCCATTATATAAGGCTTTAGTTCACTACATGAACTAGTAGTCCGTAGTAAGTGTTTTGTACACAAACACCATAGTTATAATCTGCTTTTACAATGTGTATTTCAGTTATCTTTACTGGTACATGTCATTGGGCAGCATTTGGTCTGTATATCTGCATATTTTGAATATACCATGTTTGTGCTGAAGGAGACTTTTTAAAGCTTTAGGAAGCTGCCTGCTAAAATGCTACCACTGAGACCTGACTGGGCTTGTCAACACTACCTGTTACTAATATCACCTGTAAGCAGTGCAGCATTTCCGTAAGATTGGGTGATGGACAACAAAAAACTTCTTGAGAACTTTATCCATAATAAATTGCCCATTGAAATATTTATTTTAGCATTCCCAGAATCCAGGAATTTTTCTCCCTGTTAGAAGAGATGCCAAAAGCAAATTCAATCTGTGATTTTCTCTCTTTCCCAGATCTTGGTTGACTTGTGGTCCTCATTCTGCTGCAATTAGTCAACCATCAAGGGAGAGTTCATTGGCTGAATATTCTTCCTAATCCTCTTCTAAATTCAAATATAGTTATCCTTAGTTTTTCTTGTATTAATCATAGGGTTGCTGGGGCCAAATCAGTTCATTTGTCAATGGGAATTTGCACAACCTTCCAAGTTGGGTGAATTTTTCTCCACAAAAGAGCGGATCTTATGAACTGCATCCATTGGATGTCTAACGTCATCCTGATTTGCCATTTACGTACTGCTTTTTGATCATTTTACACTCAGTATTTCACTTAGAAATTGTTTCTATCACAACTGCACTTGGCCCTCAGTATTATTAGGTAGCATGAAATATACTCAGTGCTGGTATGAAAGTTATTTCCAATAGGGCTTACAAAACTACAGCTGAGCAAGTACGACCTCCTGACCTCAAAGTGTTTGTTTACTGGGAACTATATTCCAGTTCTCTACTTTTAATCTGTTTTGGACCAAGCTGACATTCCCCTGCTAGATTTATTGTATCTCTAGAGGCTATTACAAACACAACATTGTCAATGCTTATCTAATAAAATGATAATAGGATTATATTACTCTAGTGATAGCGATACATTTATGTTCATTTTTCATAGTAACAAAGTTTCATCTCATGTTCAGTTAAGATAATGTGTTACTGGGGGAAAAAATAAACCATTCAAAAAGTGTTTTTCTTTCAAACAAATCAGTCATGGAAAATATTTTTTATTCCATCTTATTTGTAAATCAAAACATCAGTTTGTGTACATGAGTATTACATACTCCCGGAGGATTACTTTGTTAGTTTTATAGAAATAATAATGAGGATCTCTGACTCAGAAAACTGGTTTTTCTAAATCAAAAAGTCTGGACTTTGGAAGCTTGTCATAATGTTTTTTCTTGTGCATATTTTTCTACAATTTGTCAGATATCAAAAGGCAGGCACAACAGACCAGCTTTGCGTTTCAAATATATTTAGTTATATTCAAGGTGTCCTTTTGCTATTAGTGGTGGTATTGTTATTTTTATTATTACTAGTAGTACTAATGATTATTACTGGTAGCATTAGGCTTAAAATCATAGCCACGTTTTAGTTTAGTATTATGTGCTTTCAGGGAAGACTCTTAATATATTTCTTAGCTAGATTTAACTGGTTACTTTTAATGTAAACAACATCTCTCTCTGTGTCATGTAAGCTCTTAATTTATCTCCCAGTTCAGACAGCAAAAATCAAATTTCTTTTTAACTTCAGTAAGTTGTACATTAAAAAAGGTTAGCCTTTTCTCATTTTAGGAAAGCAAATTACTGTATCTGTTGCTCTTCTTTGTTGTTTTGTGGTTTGTTTTTTTAAATTTTGGTAAAGTTCTGATAATATAATGCTGACTTTTAGCAAATGATCCTGTTGTTTTTGTGACCAATACCCTAGTGCCTCTGCTCCACTGGAATTCATATCACAGTTAGCACAGATTAAACATGGATCATTTTTTAAGAACAAGCATCATGTTCCTTTAAAAAAGTATTGTTATCTGATATTTTCTTCTGCAATTTTTCACTGCATCTGATTATTACTTCTCTTAAGTGTTATTACTTAAAAGTAACCTGTAAAAATAGTCTGCAGTTGGGAAATGCATCCATATATAACACAGATTTAAAACAAAATTAATAATTAAGAAGTTATTCCATATGTATGCATGCTACATGGTGAAATTGTAGTGCTAGACTTAAACTAAATGTGCAGTTTATATTTAGAACTCTTAAATGTTATATAAAGTGTATTCATCTTAAATTTTCAATAGGCCAGAATGGAGAATTGTTAAAATACAGATTCTTCAACTAATTGCCTCATGTTGGTATGCATTTAATATCTCTTTATCACAAATTCCTTTCCAAAATGTTTCAATGAACAAAATAGTCTAGGCACTGCAGGCAACACAGACAACACAGGACCACAATAATGGCAGTAGTTTTGTCTTTGTGTGGAATAGAGGAGATATTCTGATCCACACTCATTTGTGCACTGCTCTTGTAAAGGTATTCCCTGTCCTTTTGCACATGAAATTGATGTTTCCTATATCCTTGATATAGGTAAAATTCCATAGGAATTAAATGTATTACTAATTGCACACACAAAACATGTAAAATCAAGTCAAAATTTTGCAACCAAGTATAGAAGATAAAAGCTCATTCTTCTATGTTGAATTATATTGCTTAAATAACAATGTCTCATTGTTGGAAGTTAATTGCTCTCTTGATCTACAGTAGGTGACGTTTCTGGGTACTAATTCTGGCAAGCCAGTGATGAGGAATATCCCCTAACACATCTTATTTCTCCAGGGACTTATGTTGCTGCTTCTAAAATCAGGAACAAACTCTTAAGATGTCAAAAGGAGCAAGATCATCTCCCATTTTGGCAGAGCCAAGACTTTGCTCAGGAGTATGTCACAAAAGAAAATGTTTCTGAAATCATGTGCTTTACATTTTGATATAGGAAGATTCAAAGACTGAGTTAGTGCCAAGATTCCTCTTTCTATATCATAAGGAGGTTAGTTCAGGATTTTATTAATGTGAGGTTGATGCTTTTAGACTGATATATGTATCTTGGTTGGAAAAAAATTAACTATTCTTTGTGTGGTTTATATGCATGCATCTTTTCCTGGGCAACAACTACCTCATCCATACTTGGACTCCTTAAGTTTGAGATCAACTTGGCATGTAGCTTTTCTATGTGGCTTTTCCCTGTTGCCCTACCATGTTCATTTTCTTTTCCTACATCAGTAACCCATAACTGGCAGAAGGGTATTGAGTGACTCTTTTGTGCAATTCCCACACCAAATAGTGTGTTTTACATGTACTACATTACAGGTAAAAGTAAAAATAAAATGTCCATGACTGATGCCAAATATTTATTATATATGGCAATACTTCTTTTGGAATTTGTTTCCTTCTTCAGCTGCTTTTACAAAAGTTGTTCATCTAAATTTGAACCAAAGTCATCCTCCACTTTGCATTTCTATGTTGTGTGAAATAAGCATGTAAAAAAGAAGCTATTGTACACAAACATTGTCAGATTCTAAATCCATTAAAACAAACACATTTTTCAGTTAAAACACAAAAATTAAGCCAATCCCAAATGGCTGTGGGATGCTATACAGGTAACTGTCCTGACACTTCAAAAACTTTTGTGTTGATTCTCCAAATGGAGAATTGTCTATATTGTTCATGGTACAACCTATAAGCAGTCACCCACATACATTATCCTACACATTTGTAAAATATCATAGTGACTGAAGTTGCTCATAGCCAGAACTGTAACACATTCCATTTAGCAAAATGCTGTGATTAAAAATACTCGTTCTTTGGATGAAATCTCTTCAGGGACTTTGGAAAATCCACAGCATTTTCCATGAAATTCAGCCAGATAATCTCTATTGCATTCTACTTGGGTGGGATTTTGAAGAGAACTTGAAGGGGATGACTGAATTCCTCCAAGAAAGAAGTACTTGAAAAAAGAAGTACTTGAATCTTTTCAGCTCTTCTGAGAAACCCAGTCAGCACAGTCTAGCCTAAACATCCTAATGGGATTTTTCAGAGCTAGAAAGAGGGCAAAACCTCTAGTGCTTAACTGAACTTGGTATCAGTTAGTAAAAATACATATGGCACTGATGCCCTGCAGTAACCTGCCCATTCTAACCATTCACCTGATGTACCAGTGAGATGCAACTGCTTTCCAAGCTACAGTACAAACACTTCTGACAAAACAGAAAGTCTTCATATCAAAATAAAGTTTCTGTGTTCCACCAGGGCACTGCATTCCCACAGAAGCCTGCAATTTGCTTCCTCTTAAGTATAGGCAATATTTCAAATATTGCACATATTCAGCTCATGGTTGACTACTAAGTTACATATTGTTGCAGAATATATCATACTATTCAGCAAGAAATAAAGCAGTTCAGATTACACAAGGGGTTTTTTTCTGTAGGCAAAAATAACCACTTGCATTGCTGCCTATACATTCCAGTTAGTTATCTAGCAAAGTGCATGCAGCTAGGAAATGATTGCAGCCCCGAGAATCCCAACTTGAATATTTACAAACGTGAAGAATGTCATATTATGTTAGACTCAAAGTCCCTCTAGCCCAGTAGTCTGTCTCCAGCAGTGATCAGTCAGAGAGGAAATATGCAGGAATCTTTCTCTAGAATGCACTCCCAGCTCCAACTATTTGCAGCTCAGGGATTCCTGTGCAGTTCCATTGCACTTTTATTGCATTTTACAAAGACTATGAAAGCTCTTCAATGTGCAGAAGTGCAAGATGAACGGTTAGAAGTAGGAACGAAACACTGTAGGCTTGGCTGCCAGTTCATTTTGAGTCAAGATTCAGATGTGCAATTGCATCCACTGTAGTTTCTTTTGGCCACACTAAGTCATGTTAATGTTGAATTTAAATATCATCCTGCAGTGAGGTCCCATTTTACAGGTGTCATATGCCTGTAACTCTCACTAAGTGCAGTGAAAATTGTGCTTAGTCATCAACCCAGACTATAAAACTGCATGCCCTGAAAAAGAAATCTCCTTTAAGTAATGGAAAATTTTAAAAAGTCCTGATCAAACATAATTTACCCACATCAATAGAGTTAAAAGTCAGGGGCAGGCTCTGAAAGTGAATTCAGATACCCTTAATGTAATTTGACACAGGGCATATATTTCCCTTTGCTTCCAGAGGTTCCTTATTAGAGGGGAAAAAAATCTTTAAGAAAATGCAGATTGACAAAAAATACTATAAATTTTCAGAGCTTGTAGGATTTTTTTTAATTCTTTGGTTTGTCTCTTCATATGAGACCTTTAAAGCAAACTAAGATGGCCACATTTTCAGCACTAAGAATGAAAAGAGTAGCTGCCTTTACATTATTTTCTGTTTATTTATATGTTTATGTTTCTTTACATATCGTGGAACTTAGTGGGCACAATGGACCGACGGGTAGAAAACTACCTGCCTATTGATACACTGGAGTACATCAGTAGCAGCTGCCTTCTGCTCTGACAAGTTCTCATGTTTTAACATCCATGTTACAATGTCACAAATGTTATGGAGCATACCTAAGGTCTACACATACTTCTGACAGGGTAAGAAGATAAATCTCAGTGACTTAAATCCAAAGGTCTAGCTTTACAACATCATTAAGCATTCATTGGGTATGATGTAAATAAATATACAGAAGTTTTTGATGATCTAACAAGCTGGGATACAGGGATACAAGACCATGCAGTATAAAGGCACTGTATCTTTTCCCCCACATTTCTCAGATCCTGCAGTAGTCTAAGAAGCAAGAAGATATGGTAACCATGCATTAATAATATCAAGGCAATGTGGCTTGATGAACATGGTAATAATGGTAATGGGTATGTGTCTTTGTTTAGCCAGTCATTTATTACCCAATGACACCTCCCCTGCCCTGGAAAGGGGCATCAGAGAAAGGAAAGGAGACCCGCAAGTTGAAATGGGAACAGACTTAATAAAATAAAATAATAATTAGAAAACCTAACACTAATAAAAAGTACAGAAAGTTACGTTCAGCGCACGCAGCAGTCGTGAGCAGTGAGCTCCCAGCAGTGAATGTTGGATGTCAAGCTCTGTGAGCACCACAGCTCCAGCAAAAGCACCAACAGTTCCAGCAAGCAGGAGAGTTGGCCTTGGGAGCAGAATGACAGATGAGACCATCCAGGGATGGCAGCCATAAGGAGAAGAGACCATGCACAGTACACTTTCTAATTTATAGTGAGCATGATGTTTCTGGTGTGGCATGCTTCTGTTGGGCAGCTTGAGTCAGCTGCCCTGGCTTTTGCTCCTCCTGGTTTTAGCATCTGTCTAACTCGAAACTGCTGGAAACCTTTTCCATCCCAGCAAAACCTGGACTATATGACATGGTTATATGATAATGAGAGCCAAGAAAGTTACAAGTTCTGTTTTCTGTTGATGATGTGTTATATGACACTGGAAATGTCATTAGTCTTCCCATGCCCAGGAATTTGGTTTTGCATTACCAGTAGCCAGTAGTTTAGGAGCTGATTTAAGAACTTTCTGTCCCAGTCATTCACTCCAGGTTGGTCCATTCAGTCCCTCAGAATGAGGACCAGTGTGCCAGCACAAGCCTCTGTTGGGGCAGACTGTAAAGCATGTGGGTTACTGACTCTACATTGGCATACCTGAGAGGCCGTAAATTGTAATGCGAGGATGAAGATGAGCAGCTGGGACAAAAGCAGTGGAGATTTTTTTTTAATCCTGCTCATTTCACAGGTCCAGTATAGAAAGCGGCCAAAAAGCAATTGAGCTGACTGGAGTGACTGGGTGGAGCTCCAGGTACACTGAAGTTTGGAAACCAATAATGACTTTAACGGGTTTGGCAGCTAAAAGATCAGTTCTTATAATGACATCTATACACTTTTTTTAGAAAGCACTATAATGATGAAAACATATATGTGCCAGTTAGGTATCTACTTATTATTCTCATATACAATTTTTATACTGTTCTTTTTGATGTGCTGCACAAACCCAACCCTACCTCTGTAAAGTGACAAGAAGGCTAGCAAGTTCTCCTTCAGAAAATAGTTCCTTCTTGCCATAATCAGTCAGATATTTTGAGGTCCCATTTCATGCCTAAATAACAAGGTTGGCATTACTGCTTTTAAGATACAATACACCATTGACAGAATAAAACTTTAAAGCCAATTAAATATTGGCAATCTTCCTACCATTGGCACACTTGTTAACAGTTGCCCTTGTGGCACATTTGCAGTATAATCACCAATTTCTGAAAAGCTTTTTTGGCACTTCAAGGTATTTTAAAATATCTAATGAATTTATTTTTATAGACAATTTTAGACTTTCCTCAAATTAAAGCATTTTACTTAAAAAAGTAGAGGTTGTATGCACTCAAATGAGGTGTGTATCCCCATTTTTAACACAAGAAAAAAAAAAAAGTAGAACCAATCTATACAAATAATAGTTTATTTGCATTTTAACTAGTTAATAATTTCAGAAATCATCACATACAAATCTTTATGAAACACTATCTTACCAGCTGTGAATAAGGAGATACTGCTGCTTTGCTGGAAAAAACCAACATTTTTATCCTGGGTTTTAGTATAAGTAAAAGCTTCCATGGCTATTTATTTAAAATAAAAGTACTCTGAAGTTAACAAAGCTTTTTTCTTTCATTTTGTTTGGAAAGAGTGTGATTAGCTTGGCAAAGAAATAAACAAAATAAAATTAACTAGGAAGGCTTAACTTACAGTGATATAAACATTTATGAAAGACAAAATTACTTTTAACCAAATGAGCTAACTTTACTATAAGCCTACCAGAAGTTCAAACATCAGCAGAGGGCATTTTGGAGAAAATAAAAACAGAGCAACACTATCAATTTAATTTTCTCCCTTCTGCAAATGCCCGGCAGTGGGGTAGCCCTGCACCATCTAGTTCCACAAATGCTTCCTTCTCATACTGGCTACCTTAGAAGTACTAAACTACCAATATCAGTTGTATCAGTGTTCATTATGTGAGCAGAGATTCCATTTAATCTTGTCTCAGGGAATTTCATCCGTATGCAAAAGCATGTTCTGTACAAAAGCAATGTAGAAACTATGTGAGATAACAGTGGAAGTGTCTGTAACAATAAAGTTTATTCACAGGTGTGTTGGCAAAGTAATATAAGGCTAAGTCTACTACACTTTTATCAGTAGGACTTTCTTTTTCCAGTTTTTCATCGTTTGGAAGTGATTATAGTGTATTTTTATTATACTGGTACAAAGTGAAATTCTCCTTGTACACCTTTTAAACAAAGAATGCTTTATTTATACCTACACAAACAGAACCCTCTTAGACATGATAAAGTTCCAGAGAAAGATGTAGCTATGCAGGTAAAGCTGCATCTTGTAATGTGAGCTAAAAATCTGAGTGCAAGGATTGTGCTGAGTGTAGCATTAAACTCTTCACCCACCTATCTATTCTCAAAAAATTAATCACTTTTCTCAGTTCAGACTTGACAGGAGTCTACAACCAGTAGGAAAAGGGTCAACAACTCTGTAAGGCAGTGAAGAATCAGTATGGAAGGCAAAATCCCCATACTTGCAAAGTTCTGTTTGATTACATGCAAAATTCAGATTTTAATGACTTCCTAAGATCTTACTTGGACTACACCTCAGTACAGATTTCTGCTGGCACAGCTGCCTTGATAAGGAATTGCACCTCATCACCCCAACAAAATTTGTGCTCAGGATGATTGTCAACCTTGTCACCATGGAGGAGAAAAGTAAAAATACCTCAGTAGCTTCATTCACTTGTCACTCTTCAATGGCACAGTGGGAGAGACAAGTGAGCTTATGAAAACATCAGTATATGTAAGTCTCTGGGGCTTCGGATGCTTTGTGAAGTGTTAGCAAATTAAAGATTTTCTAGTTCTGTCTCTTTCCATTGGCTTAGCTGCAGCGATCTTTTTTTCTGAAGTCATACTCCATCCCAGTGCTCAGCTGAGAGGCAATGAGAGAAAGAAGCAACTGGGCGAAGATCAGCCTGAGTTCAGCCTGCTGAGTGGTGGCACTCCCATGTACCAGAGTAAAGCTGATGCGTAACCACAGCCTTCTTCACTGCCCACAAAATTCCTTCGTGTTGAGCTAGGTTAATTTAACTTTGTATCATCCATCTCTTTATAGGGGCAAATATAAAAAAATATATTATGCTACTGAAGATAGAAGAGGCAAGCTCAAATACTGAGCCTGATCTTTCTTTGCTAACATATAACTGAGTTAATAGCTGATGTTGTGAGACCCGAGATCTATTCCTGATGACCACATTCTCCCAGGAGTCTATAAATGATACTACAGAACAGATCCAAAAAAAGCTGTGACCTAACAAGAGTAACTTGATGACTGAGGGAGTGCCCAGCATTCCTCCTCAACAAACCAAGGCAGATTTTTCTGTCAGGAAAATAAATTAACTATTTTGTTCAAGAGAGATGAACGTGGCAGTTGCAACACTGGAGCTGAAGCCTTGCTCCAAGGAGGCAAATGCTAGTTTAACTATGACTTCGTTTTTCTCATTATCCTACTCTGATCTGATTGGTAAAAAAGTATTTTTTTCCCCCACGTTGAGACTGTTTTGCCCATGACGGTAACAGCTGAGTGATTCCTGTCCTCATCTCAAGGGCCCTTCGCTCTATTTTCTCTCCCCTGTCCAGCCGAGGAGGGGCGTGACAGAGTGGCCTTGGTGGGCACCTGGCGTCCAGTCTCTGGGCCCACCCACCACCAGGAGAAGCCAGTCAGCAGCTCCAGCGCTCACCTGCCATCTGACTGAGCAAGAGCAGCGTGAAGCCGCCTCTTCCCTCATCCCGAAGGGGCGCTTACGCCGTGCTGGGAACCTCGGCCTTCGCACGGCCGGGGCCGCCCTTCCCGGAGCCTCGCACCACAAACACCCCCCGCCAAAAACCCGGCCCCGGCCCGGCCTCCCCTTCCCTCAGCCAAGCGTCACTCCTGGCGGCACCGCAGGAAGCGAAGGCCGCAGCGGACAGGCGAGAGGACGGCTGAAGGAAATACCT
>VYZX01015399.1:38177-59603 GCA_013401335.1 Brachypteracias leptosomus
TTACATGCTAGCTTTTGTTACATTATTATTACATATTGTTACTCTAAAATACAAATATATTGATATCTATTGTTTTGAAATCAGTGTGTTCTAGGGCAATGGCTTCCAAAACCCCAGTTGGATTCATTGGGCTGGGCAACATGGGAAATCCAATGGCAAAAAACCTGGTAAAACATGGGTATCCAGTTATTGCATATGATGTGTTCCCAGAAGCTTGCAAAGAATTTCAAGACTTGGGTGCTCAGGTATAGTGATAAACTTTCTTTTTTCTAACAATAATTGTGTGTGTTGACTGGTTCTTGCATGCAATCAATTAAATAATCTGGGTTTTTTTCTTCATTAAGATCACAGTTAGAACTAGAACAATGTAGTGAATACAATCTGAATCTGGGAGGTTTCACCTGGAGCAAAGACATGGTTCTACCCTAAGTAATTTTCATGCTGTTAGCCAGAATTGCTACCTTGTTGGACTTCTCTAGCTGTGTTTTTTTCCTCTTTTTATAAGAGTAGGTTGATGACCTGTTCTTTTACCTCCTCCTTTCTCCTACTTCCTCCTCTCTCAGGTCTAGATAGCCAGTAGGCTGCTTTTCATCTGGTTCCTGCTTTGACCTTTTCAGGTTAAATGACCCTAGTTAAAAATTCCTGCTGGCATAGCTGTGAGGGTTATAGGGACATATGAGCTTTCCTGCTGCTTCAAGGTGCAGTCCTCAGGGGCAGGGCAAAAATCTAATTATTTAAGTGCTTATTCTCTTGGAGGTGGGGAAGGTTATGATGAGAGAAGAGGAAGGAATGAAAAGGAAAAAAGAGAGAAGGAAATTGATCACATTAAGGAGGTTTCCCTTCCTGCCATATACCCTGCAAAACTTTGGCCCTGTTCCAGTCAGTGGTGTTGCTCCTGTTGATCTGTTGACACACCCAGAAGCCCATTCAGCCGCTCAGATGGTTGGGGCATTTCTAAGTGTCTGAAACATGTTTGAATGTTTTTGACCTCCTTCAAAGCTACAGCAGTTTAGGTAGTTGTGAGTGGATGGATAGGTGTATAAAATACTGAAGTGAAAGAATGTTCTCAAATAAGGAGACACCAATGCAAAAATAAAGCTCTGATGTGACAGTATAGAGGATAGGAGGGAATTTTCCAGCAGTGGTGGAGAAACTGTAGGTAGAACTAGATAGAGAAACTGTATGCCTTCAAAGTATAAACTGTTGGAGCTAATTACAGCTGTTTTAAATAATGAGGTAAGATCAAGATTCCCAAAAGATAACATAATAAACTCACCTGTTGATAATTAATTGTGGCTCCCCTTGAATAATTAGGGAATCTTGGCCTGAAGTGGGAAAGTAAGCTTTTCAGCTTTTTTTCCCAGCTGCTATTTTTGTTTTGTTAAAGCAGCTGAGACCCTCGGGCTTCTCTTGAGTAGGGGCTGAGCAAATGGAAAGGAAGTCTATTTTGGACAGTCAGTTGTTTTTTTATTTCATGTTCTGCAGTGGGATCTCTTTGTTTTGACTGCCCATTTGGATTGCTTCTTGCCATGGTAATAGAATCTTTGGCGTCCACTGCAAGACTTAGTGTGTGATTTTCAAGGTGAACTGTAATGCTTCTAAAAATAAAGCCAAGAGTATTTTTTAAAATCGTAAATCACTAAGAGAATACATGGATAGATTTAAATACAAATAAAACACACTTAAAGAAAATATGTGAATATAACTTCTTCTTGATCTATAGGTGTAAATCCTACCCCAGCATTTTTTTCAGAACTTGGAAACTTGTGGGTCCAGGGGGCCTTGTAGAAACTGCTATAGAAGGAACATTGGGCTCCAAGGGCTGCTTTTTCTTTGGACTGGCTGGTAGGGTAAAACCAGCAGGAGTGTAGTGGAGGTGAAAAGATGCTCCCCAAGAGACAGTAAATGTTGTCAAATGTCCCTTGTTTAAAGTCAGTGCTACTACCAAAGTACATGGAGGACGAGGGATGTTTAATTTCAGTCTGCATATTCTGTGACTCCACTTTCTTTAGCACTGAATTAAAGAACTGGGAGGCAGTGTATGTCAGCAGGCAGCCACCTGCCTGCTGATGGTGAATAGTAAGGGGAAAACTGGCTGAGCAGGAGCATATGGAACCACTTGGTATGAAACTTGGAGAAAGTTGCAAGGCTACAAACCAGAGACAGTACCGAACAGTGCTGTGAACAAGTAGGCTGCCTCCACACTCTACTGTCTTTCCCCTTCCTCATAGCTAGCACTTTCTTTCCCACACAGCAGAGTGCACTGAGTGTCACATGGTTACTTTGTTTTAGTTTATACATCTTTGAATCTTATCTCAGATTGGGAAGTTTGAGAGTGTTACTGAGATCATTTGGTGCATAAAGCAGCATAAAAATAAAGCTTTCTTCAGTGTATTCAGTAAGAATGGCATTTCAGGCAAGCAGAATTATTAAATGACTTATCATAAATATAAAGAAAAAAAAGGGAAGCATTTGGGAGTAAATATAAGCAGATGCACATATTGAAGAACATAAACCAATGACCAGTATGAAGAGATGACTCCCCTATCCAGTTGCATACTGCAAAAATTTGTTTCAGCTGGCAAGTATAACATGCATGAAACTTGGTGGGCTGCTACTCTGAGTCAGTACGGTCTATGTTAGTAATCAGCAATTATTATTTGATATAAATTTTTGAAGTTATACACATATTCTTAATGATTTCAAATGCTTAATGTTTCTTAATAGCTTTCAAATCATTCAGCTTTATTTCTGAGACAGGAAGCTCCAAATAAAAAAAAATAAATTTTGTATGCTGCTTGTTGAACCAGGTAGGTAGTTTTCCTATGGGTTTATCGATCATAGTTGTTAACAGTACCAAAAAGCCAAGAATGACAATTTCCACTTTAATTCCCACTTTTTTTTTTTTTTTTTGAAATGTGAGACTGAGGTATTTTTTAAGTTGTGTGTTCAATACAGTATGTTTTTCAACTTGTGGTTGAAAGGTGAAAATGGGTCACAGAGTCTTAAGCTGATACCTTGCAAACCTCTAAGAATACTGGAGAGGATAGTTTCAAATAAGATGTATATAAATTCAGGTTCCAGTTACACATTTCCTCTCTTCTCCTCTAATAATACACATTGGGACAGAATTGAACCAGAGATACTCAGAACTAAAGACAAAGGTGTCGTACTCCTATATAAAGAGCTAGGCTCTCCAGTCTCCAGGGAAGCAAGTCATAAAATTAACTAATCAGATATAGCAGCTTTTCTGCTTATAATTGCCTCATTTATTCTTCCTAACCTTTGTTCTTTAGACTAGGGTATGTTTCCTTTTATAACTGTGTGCTATACCAGATGTTTTGTATAGTATTACTTCATTCTTTCAAAACAAAACCTTTATGTTTCTAAGTCCCATCTATGCCTGTTTCTTTACGTTTGTTTTTGTTGGGTTGCGTTTTGAGAGCTTTGATCAGTGAATATCTGCAGTCTTCCCTAAATATGTGCAGTCTTCCCTTTTACGTATAAATCAAATAAAAATCAAGAAGTTTCTCATGCTGTATCCCAGAATTCCTTCAAGATGTTATTCAGCATTTCTTACAAATGTGTATATAACATGCTTGCTTTGATGCCGAGATCTTATAAATGCTTTGTATATAAAAAGAGAGTATATTTAAATAAGGGCCTTTAGTATCAAAACTAACAAAAGTTATAACAAATAGCTTTAGTTATAAAAAGTTAAGGAATGATGAAACGAGGTCATCGATTTGTTGATTCGTCTATGTTAGGAAAGGAACCAAATTTTCAGGTAGCTGTTAAACTGCATTTTCTTTAACCCTAAAGCCATGTGATATGGAAATTCTTATTTATTCATACTGAGTAAGAAGCACATATAAAATTTTGCTTAAGATATTTCTTAAAGTTTAAAATCCCAAGGCATATATGTAGCAGAATAGATCATTGTAATATTAAGGTTACTCTTCATCAGTCAGCAACATTAACTGGAAGATAAATACTGCAAGCCCTATCCACAAAGAAAATCTACTTTCTGCTCATATTGCTTCCTGCTTGGAACCTAATTCCTTCTAGTAAAATTAGTGAAATCAGATTTGATCCTTATGGGCTACAGATAAAAAAATAAGCTGTATTTTTTTATTGCTCTTTTCCCTGAGCTATAAATGTATTAACAATGTATTTTTAAAAGAAATTAATTATTTAAAACTAGTATTGGACAAAAATCTTAGTGACAAATGCCTTCTGGATAAAATTAACTACCTTAGCTGTCAGTATTTCACTTGTTGTATATGTATCTTAAAAACCATGCAGCCTGCCTCTGAAAATGAGCTGGGAAAGGTAATATACCTTTAAATTTAGTTATGTTTATTTAACAACCAGTACCTAACAATATATTTTGAAACTTGTACAGATCTTTTTGGTGAAGGATGCTTAAGGTGATAGTTATCCTTTTTAAAAATGTCGACCATAATATTGTAAGAAACATCAGTTATTTTTTCTGATTTTTTAAGGTGAGACTCAGAGGTCCATTAAGTAATTTTTTCTTTTTTCCTCAATCTTCCTCTCTTCCAATGCTGTATGTAAGACAAGAAAAATAGTGAGATTTTTGTGGTCCTTCCTGTTGTCCCTCCTTGGAAACGTTGTGAAGTGATATTTTGTATAGATACATATTTTATAGTGAATTGAAGATTCATGAATGGGTTGATGAGATGCAAGCATCTCCACTGACAGATGTTCTGGGGGAACTTCAGTGATAGCATATAATTTTCAATTTTTTAATTTTCTGTTACTGGATCCAATTAATCAATATTTCCATTGGGAGGGCAGTTTTTCTTGTGTTCTAATTTTTCACCTAGCGTAGTTGTGACCAGTGACCTGCAAATACTAAAAACAAACTCAGCAAACATGTCTGTCATTTCTTCTTCAGGAAGTGTAATCTTACATAATTTTTCTTTTTTTCTTTAAAAGGTAACAGATTCACCAGCAGATGTAGCAGAAAGAGCAGACAGAATTATTACCATGCTGCCTTCTAGTCCCAATGCAAAAGAAGTTTACACAGGAGCAAATGGCATTCTAAAGTAAGAATTTTTTGTAGTTTGGAGAATTCCCACACATACTCAAGGCTGTATGGCACTGTCAAATGATGGCTGGTGCTGCAACTCTTGCTGTGCCTTCAGAGCACTTAACTTGATGTTCTCCTCTGTTTTGTCACAATTGATATTTCTAATTACATGAGTTCTCTTGAATGGATTTTGGCTAAAGTCTTAATTTTATTTAGTAGAATAATAATTTGTGTGAATTTGAGGCAACTTAATTGATTATTATCTGCTTTCTCAGCTGCATGCTTCTTTTGCTGTAATGTACTACGGACAAGCAAATCTAGACTATTTGCTGGCAACAATAATTTGCTCAAATACTTTTTTTTTTAACTTGAAATCCTATAAATGAAATATTCTGAAGAAATGCCATTGTGTCTCATGGTATTGAAGTGCATTAACATAGAATAGCTGACAAGGTTTTATTGATTTCTACTCTTACTGTCTGATCATTACATAGGAAAATATCTAAAGGGTTTGTTTAGTGTGAAATAGTGTTTTTTAACTTTTGCAGAGGGATTTCTACTGTGCATAAAATGCATAGTTTGCTGAATTCTAATACTCAAAGAGCTTTTGGACTGGCCAAATTAATAAATAAACAGTATTTAAAAGACTCTTCTAGCCAGGTGTGCACTGCTCCTGGCAGGCTAAGTAAGGCTGCACAATACCTCTGAGGATCATATGGGATCTTACTGCTATCCAGGTTAATAATGTAAAGGAAGAAACATAAAAAAGACAGAAGTACAATAGATTGTCTAAACACAGTGGTATCTTTTTTTTAGGTATTGATAGTAGGTGATATTAATGTGCAGTGATAAGAAAATGAAATAGAGGAGAGGGATTTCTATTCTTCTTGTAATAGAGGAAATAATAGTTATTTCTTCCCTTACTATCTGTAGTTTAATTCCTCACAAAGTAGGACTGAGCAGATCTAAGTATCTGTAGCTTAGACCCTTCAGGGAAAACGGGTAATTGGATCAGTCCCACAAAGCTGGGCAAACAGCTGCGGGAGAATTGTATCCAGGATAGCAGTGCTTTGAAGACCAATTGGCAGCACTTACTGATATAATACAACCAGTTAATCTTTTGAGTCCCTAGATGTGGAAAATACTGTAGGGAGCAGAGGATGTGGAAAGCAGTCTTGTGCTGCTGCAGTTTATCAGCGTCCCTATTCAAGAGAAGGAAATGTAATTTGACAGTAGTGGTTAATTGTTGCCCTGAGCAACCTGGTCCTTGGTGACTGATTTGACTTTGATCCTTTTCTGAAGCTTTTAAAGCTTTAACGAAGAAAACATTGATGCTCTGCAGTGTTTAAGAGTTAACTTAAGTCATCCCCTTGTGTTAGCAGGGAGCCTGTGCCACAGCTTCGTGCCCTGAAGGTGAGGGGAAATGATGCAGTGCTGTCTCTGCTATGCTGGTTTTCCTCTGCATGTGTTCAGAGTACCTGCAGCAGCTCATCCCTTCTCTGAGAAAGAATAAGCTCTGTGTATGTGGCACTGGTTTGAGCCTAGAGCCACCGTGGGGTCCACAGATGGTTGTATATATTGAGAGACTATTTCCAGCAATCTTGGTAATTTGATTCAGTGAAATTCACAGTGCTGCCAACAGCACACAAGGTGGAGCAAAGCTCTTAATCTGTCCTGTGTAGCTTTAAATTACTCACCTTTTTATCACTGAAAAGTTATGTTGTTTGATTTCATGCTGTTTGTTGGTGTGGTGGATGTGAAATCACTGTGCAATTCAATGGAAAGAGGGATAAAAGTATAATCAATTTTTTGTTGCTGAGAAGGTTAAAAATTTTACTTTAAGTACATATACAACTTTCTAAGTTCTACAGTTTGGAATGCAGTTCTGCCGAAATTTACTAGCTTTCAGTGGGAAAATGGAGCATTTTTCTCCATGCTTCACTTTAAATCTGCAGTGGGCTTTTGTAGTGTTAGTTATGACCTTTGTGTAAAATGAATTGTGGCAGTGATTAAAGAAAGCAGTCAGGCTATTCTGATAAGAACTTAAGGTATTGTATATATATAGAAAGAAAATTGTATTGTTATATATGAGATCTTGCATATATGGAATTTTGGATGTATCAATGTTTAGTTCAGTTGCTCAGAATGCATCTTGGGTGTGATCTGCGTATGATATACTACTCAAGCTTGCATGATGGCAGGTTTTCCTACTGCACCCTTTTTGTGTAACTTTTTTAGAACATCCTTTTTTGTGTTCAGGTGTTATTGTACTTTGAGTTATTCAAAACTGTGTGGTATACATACTAGGAGTGTAGATACTAAGCAGATCTTGCTCAATAAGAGTTTAAAACTTTGTGTTTGTTAGTGTACCAAAATGTGTCTGTACATTTATCATGCTGAAGAAAGCCAGTGATATGGTAATAGTTACAGATGTCTTATGCAACAAATAATAATAATAATAATTAATATTTATTTTAGGAAATGGTAGAAGGGCTCATTGCTAATAGATTCCAGTACTATAGACCCTGCTGTTTCAAAAGAATTAGCCAAAGCAGTTGAAAAAATGGGAGCTGTTTTCATGGACGCCCCAGTTTCTGGAGGTAAGTCTTGATTAACAGTTTACCTTGTATTGGACATGTTGTCTCTTTGTTTGCAATCTCAACCATCAATTTGTACCCTCGTTAGTACAAGTTGCTTTACTTTGCTATCTGTACAGTATTTTTTTTGCTCCATTACATTACAGAAATGTATGTTATTTTAGAAATATTTTTAGGGATTAGGAATATGCTCCTGTGTTAGACCTGGAGAAACTGAGCTTTCACATGACATGGTACAGTGGTCCTTTTAATGTAACTTCTTTCATAAAGTTGTATATTTATGCAGGTATTCACATCTCTTCAGTGTCCATTGATTTCTTTCTGTTAGAGAAAGACTTTTTTGGTTGCCTTTAAGCAGTTCTGCTTTTTCATTCATTAAAAAGAAGAGAATGAAGGGGGGGATAAAGCATTTCATTGTCAAGAAAAAACAGCTTCCCTCGGGTTTTGTAACAATTGAAGAATGCGGGTCTATTCTTGAACTTGCTAACTGTTGATCTCTGAGTATTTCATCACTTCTAAGAAAAAGTATAGAGCAGGAAGTCTTTTCTTTTGTGGACAGAGAAAGCAGAAGTCTAAAATTAATGCTTTGAAAGCAAAACTGTAACTGATTGTTACTATCATGTAATTCTTCTATAAAATCCCTAGAATTAGAAGTTGAGGAAGCCCCATTTTGTGGGGGGTTTTTTACAATCCACTCTAAAAATTTAATGTTCTTATTTTCTTATCTTTAATGAGGTAATTCAGATATTTATACCTGAAAGAGAATAAAAATGCAGAGGGTAGGAGAGAATTTGGCCTTACAGAATTTGTAAAAGGTCTGATGCACAAGCTAGAAAAAGCATAGCCTGAATTTCAGATCACGAAGATTAGTGTCAGTGAGGAGCAAAAACTGACCATCTTTTTAATTGTCAACTGAAAACTAAGGCAGGATTTGGCTACACACTAGAAGCCAAAATTTTCATCCAAATTCTAATGGGAACCTAAGGAGGACCTAGGGAGGCAATACTGAAGAATATAATGAGGAAGACAAGATTCTTGCTTCCCAGCCAAAATATTAGTCCTTGTTTTATGAAGTTAGATAACTCGTCAGCCTGGGAATAAAAAAAAATATAAAAAGGAATGTTGTGGGTGGGTTATATATCTCTCTGATCCTTTGCTAAACACAGCATGGTCTTCTACTTTTCAAATGGGCAATTCTGACATCTTCCATGTGGCTCTCCTGAATCCCTTCTCCCTAAATATGTTGTTTACCTGAGGGAATTATTTACCCTTTAGAAATGTCTGTAACTTGTTTTTTTCCATAAGTTTTTGCTTTAAGGCTGACTATGCTATAACTACAAAGAGAGAAAGAAAGAAATGTTTAATACCAAAATAACACTAACTGTTTTGGCAGTTTTGTTCCTTGAGAAAATCGTAATGCTGAGACTGGGTTAATACAGTAACATACAGTTGACTAATCTGAATACAAATGGCTTTTTTGGTGTTAGTGGTTTACCTGAATACTAGTATCACAGATTGGTTGATGTTCTGAAGGAGAGGGAAAGAACTGAGACTTAACTTTCTAGTAGAATCATAGAATCACAGAATGGTTTGGATTGGAAAGGACCTTTTAAAGGTCATCTAGTCCAACCCCCCTGCAGTGAGCAGGGACATCTTAAACTAGATCAGGTTGTTCAGAGCCCTGTCCAACCTGACATTGAATGTTTTCAGGGATGGGGCATCTGCCACCTCTCTGGACAACCTGTGTCAGTGTTTCACCACCCTCATTGTTAAAATATTTCCTTCTTCTATCTAGTCTAAATCTGCCCTATTTTAGTTTAAAACTGATACCCCTTGTTACAACAGGCTATGCTAAAAGGATTGTCACCATCTTTCTTACAGGCCCCCTCTAAGTACTGAAAGGCTTCAGTAAGGTCTCCCTGGAGCCTTCTCCAGGCTGAACAGCCTCAGCCCCAGGAGAGTTGTTCCAGCCCTTTGATTATTTTTGTTGCCCTCCTCTGGACTGGCTCCAATAGGTCCGTGTCCTTCTTGTGCTGAGGACTCCAGAGCTGGGGGTCTCATGAGAGTGGAGTAGAGGGACAGAATCACCTCCCTTAAGCTGTTGGCTGCGCTGCTTTTGATGCAGCCCAGGATACAGTTGGCCTATTGGGCTGTAAGTGTACATTGCTGGCTCATGTCCAGCTTTTCATCCACCAGTACCCCCAAGTCCTTCTCCACAGGACTGCTCTCAATCCCTTCATCCCTCAGCCTGTATTGATACTGAGGATTGCCCCAACCCAGGTACAGGACCTTGCACTTGGCTTGTTGAACATGATATCATATTATAAAGAGGAGGTTGGCAGATTACAGCTATTTATAGCTGAGAAACAAAATACGAAGAAAGATTTTTTTGCTCTCCTCATCAAACAAGGTAAGCATTACTAATGTAATTGGCCTGGTTTTAATAAACATATCTAAGATTTTATTTGCTAAAACCATGAAGATATCACCAGGCTGTGAGGCAAGCAGATTATGGTGTTCTCAGTAGATGCAGAAAATGAGCAAAAGATTGAATTTGGCTTGTTTTGCACATTCTAAGCTTGTTGAGGTCTCTCACATGATGAACTATGTGAAAACTGTGTCCCTGCCATGACAGAGGGATTGGAACTAGATGATCTTTGAGGTTCCTTCCAACCCAAACCTTTCTGTGATTCTGTGAGTTTATGAGGTTCATGCAAGCCCACTTCTGAAGCTTGTCTGGGTTCCTCTGGATAGCATCCTGTCCTTCAGGCATGTCAACTGTACTACTTTTTATCATCTGCAAACTTGCTGACAGTGCAGTCAATCCCACTGCCTATCTCATTAATGAAGATATTAAACAGCACTGGTCCTAGTACAGACCCTTGAGGGACACCACTTGTCACTGATCTCCATCTGCATATCTAGTGGGTGACCACTACCCTCTGGCAACACCTTATCCATCAAACAGTCCACCCATCAAATTGTATCTCTCCAATTTAGAGAGAAGAATGTTGTGGGGGACCGAGTCAGAGGCCTCATAGAAGTCCACATGAAAACATCCATAGCTCATATATAGCTCCTTGTCCACTGATGTAGTCACTCCATCATAGAAGGCCATGCTGGCTGTCTCAAATCACCTCCCTGTCCCCCATGCGCATTAGCACAGCTTCTAGGGGGATCTCTTCCATGATCTTGCCAGGCACAGAGGTGAGGCTGACAGGTCAGTAGTTCCCAGGGTCCTCCTTTCCACCCTTTTTCACAATAGGTGCAATGTTTCCCTTTTTCCAGTCACCAGGGACTTCCCCTGACTGCCATGGCTTTTCAAATATGGAGAGCGGCTTGGCAACTACATAATCCAATTGCCTCAGGGCTCTGTGATTCCTCTCATGAGGTCCCGCAGACTTCTGTATGTTCAGGTTCCTCAGGTTGGTCACAGGCCTGATCTTTTCTTACATTGGGAGGGACTTTGCTGTCCCAGTCCCTGTCTTGTGATCCATCCACTTGGAAGGCGTGGGAAGAGAGGCTGCCAGTCAAGACTGAGGCAAAAAAATACATAGTCCATAATATGTTGGTGAATGCCAAGGAGCACTCTGTACAAATCATGTTTAAAACAGGCAGTTGCTGAGAACGTGGAGAAGTTAAGTATGTTGGAAAAAAGCTGTAGTGTTATGCTTTGTTCTTTCCATCTTTCAAGTCTCAACTCATCAAGCCTCTGGGGTATTTCTGTATGTCCTGGCTGCATTGTTGGCCTGCAGACAAAGCACTAACTGGAGAAGTATGCTCGGCTCTGTAGAACCTGGCAGGGTTTGTTCCGTTGTGCAATGCACTGGGCTTGGCAGGAGTGTAAGGGAGGGCCTTGGTGGGACGCAGTGAGGAGGAAGAGAAAGCAGCTTGCCTGAGCTGTCCTCTTCAGATCTGTCTGTTTACTAGCTGTTACTGGCAGACAATTCCACTTGTGTTTTTAGGTATTTGGGTGTTGCCTGATAGATGTTAATGTTCATCTATGCCATGAACAAGTTATTGCACAAACTAAGAAGTATTTTGAAAATTGCTTGTTCTATAAACCTTATGGAGAAGCAGCGGTGATTTTAATCTTGTCTTGACATTGCAGGTGAAGTGTCTTAAAGGCTTAGCATTAGTGCCAGATTTTAGTGGCTTGTTTGCGGCCTTACCCCTGAAAGATTCTTTCCCTTGATCTTTTTCAGATGAGCCTGTGCCCCAATGTAGTAGTACTGTCTTCTTCATATGATTGGCCTACAGCATTTACTTGCAGCTTAGAGTCAGGACCCATTAAGTGGAAGTTGATGCACCAAGTTAATGTAGCATTATTTCGCATTAACCGACTTTGGAAAATACTTCTCATCCCAGTACCTGCATGCAGATTATGCTGCTAATACTGTCTAGAGATAGCAATCACTTTGCTTTGGGATTAAGATCTCTTGCAGGTCCACATGAGAAAGTTGTGTCACAGTTCCCAGGGCTGCCCTGATTTGTCAGCTCTTTGTGAGCATATGACAAGTGAGGAAACACGTTCAAAATCTGTATTTATTTAGTTTGGGGATTTTTTTTAATCTAGTAGAGTAAATTTATCTTTTTGTGAGGCTTGGATTTTGTATCTATGTATATATAAAAGGCTTTTAAAGCACACATTATCACAGAAGTGTATTTAAAACTGACTTCTGTTGGCACTGAAGACTGCACTGGCTGAGTATGGGTTCTAAATTTAGCCTTTAAGAATCCCTCCCGCTGATTGCACTGCAAGTGTGATACAGATTCGCACCTTGCAACTGAGAGCAAACTTTACTAGTGGTTTCACTGATGCTGCTGTAACATTTCTCTTTTTAATTCATACAAAATATGCATTGTCTAAAGTACAGTCAGTTAAATGTTTTTCAGTTTCTGATGTGATGCTTTCTTTGTTGTAAGCATCCTTAGTGTTCAGGTACTGCCTTTTCAACACTTTTTTCCCTTTCACTGACTCTTGAAATTATACCATCTCATTTTCTCTTCAGAATACATTGTACTTCATTCTGCTTGAACTTAACAAAAAGATGTGACAACTTGATTTGCTTTTCTATTTTTGGAGGCATGGAAGAACTGTTTTAAATTCTTTTATAAGTCTGGTTCTTTAGATTCAATAGTGAAACTTAGGTAGATATTTCCCCTCACTTGTTTACTTTAGCAAAGATAGTTGTCAATAAAAAGGTCAGATAGCTAATTGTTAATAAAAGTTGTGATGTAGACAGCTGTAGTCATGCTAAAATGGTAATAAACAGTAGAATAAACCTTTTTTTTGTAGTAAGAAGTAACATAACAAAAAAGGGAAGAATCGAGTGAACTGATTTAAGGAAGCTGAAATCCAAGAAGCTTAAAAAGCTTCTATTTTCTAGTAACTTTTGCTTTAAACTATTTAACAATACTTACATTTGTTAAAATTAAGCTAGTTTAATAGACCTCTTTTGTTGGAGAGAAGATGGAAAGGGATTAAGATCTTGAAAATGTTATATGTTGACAAAATTCATATTTTGACACTGGGAAGGGAGGAATTATAAACCCTGTGCAGAAATGACAATGTTGGTAGCAGCTGCTGTTGCAGAAGAGTTAGGTAGTACATTCACTGATGTGCTGACTTTGCAAGGGTATTTTTCTTCGGTGAGTCTATTATGCTTTATATTTTATTTTATGGAGAATGCAAAAGGTAGCAGAAGGCAAGGAAGAATAAACAGATTGTTGAGAGTGTCATCTAAAAATGTTAACTGAGGTGGAGATAACTATCCTACAGTGACTAAAAGGGTGGAATGACTGATTTTATTAAAGTATATTTTGGCTATAAAATTGTGTGTAGTCTGGCCAACCAGTGACCAATGTGTAGGGAAACATATCTGTCTCCAGTTATTCGAAGGTGTAAAGATGAGTTATTCAAGCTGGCCCAGTGGGATATAACCAGGAATAATAGGCTGGAAATTATTAAGGAAAGAAAAATGCATGCTGTGTATACCAGGAAAAACTTCCTAATGACATTCTTCATACACTGTGGAATAATTTTCCAAAGGAGGTGGTTGAAGCCAAGTATCTCGACATGCTTTAAACTGTCCTGGGCAAAGTGTTAGGAACTATTCTGTAGGGAAAAATCTTTAACTGGCAGGAGGATGGCTGCATGATCTAATAGGTCTTTTCCATCTCTAGTGTCTACAATTCTGTTGTGTTCTCACACATGGTGTTCAAAAACAGTTAAAGAAAAACTGTCCAGATGGAAGTTAAAAATTCCCGTGGCACTCTTTGAAAAAGAGTAAGGGATATAACTGCAGAATTAGAGCCAACATTCCCTTTCTTAGTAAAACTGGTTCTAATATCCACGGCTCTGTGAGCTGTTACCGCATTCCTAATAGCTGCTCTGTTTGTGGTCACGTTAATGCTGGTATCTGGCTCATCCTGTCAAGTGTTCTGAGATATACAGGGTAAGAAAGATTTTCAAATTTCAGCCTGTTGTAAGGCCTAAGGAAAAAAAAAAAAATTCATTTAATTTTTTTAAATTTTGATTGCTTCTTCTAGAGAACTTTAAAAGTTAAGGAGTTGCAGGTGATGTTAGGAAATGTTTCTGGAATGCAGTGATGACTTTGAAGCTTTGTACAAAGTTTGTTTTGGTTTTCAGTGTTCATAGGCTGCTTTTTCTCTCTTGTTGCTCTTTAAATGAAGCCTCTTGTTCAAACTGTGTCTTTTTCATTTAGTCAAAGAACTTAGAATGACTCCTGTGCTTGGGACAGTGGGGGTGGTGAGCACCAGACCTGAATAACACCTTGACTCCTGAGCCCTAATTCCCTATTATGCAAAATGTGGATGACACATGTGTCGGCACCGAGCCCAGCACCACACACGCCAGAGAAGTTCAAACTGGAAGGTGCAGCACAGAGTAGAACTGTGCCTGCACTGCAGCCTTCAGTGTGGGGACAGTCCCCACCAGCTACAAGCATTGGAGGTGCCACCAGAAAAAATGCAGTTTATTCTGAATCCTAATGCAAAGCAGCTGTACTTGCAATTCAGTGTTGCCTTAGACTTTTGCAGTCTATGGGTGCAACTCCTGTTGCTTAAAAAGCTTAAAAAAAAAATCTGACTTAGTTAAATGGATTGGGTCACTGAAAACTTAGAACTATGAGTTTTATTTTGACTCTTATTCAGTGAGGGAGATCTGCAGGTCTTACACTAGACACATGAGAAGAAACATCAACATTCTAAGTTCCTGAACCAAAGTGTTAGGACATATTCATGCAAACTACTCTGTGTTGAAGAAGACTCCTTTGTAGGCCCATTAAACATGCAAATCATTTTAAAGAAGTGAAAAAAGAAAGCAACCCAGATGGGGGAAACTTTGCAGGCAGGGGCAACTGCCCTTGTCTTGTAGTGCAGGCCTTTGAAAGTAAATTGTTCGTTGATTCCCTCGATGGCTGAAACCAGGATCAGTAGAAATGGAAGCTGATCTTCTATTGACCCCCATCTGGATGATGCTAATATTCTGGGTTGTTGTGTTTCCCTTTTAAAGTTATGGTGATAAGTTGGGCAGGGATTGGATTTATGTGTAACCATATTATCTGGCAATCTGGAGCCGTTCTAAGTCACTAGTTTGTTGTAGAAAGTTCTCTTGTAGTGGAGGGCATCTTTATGTTTTGACAAGTCTCAGAAGTTGTGCTAATAAAAAAGGGGAGAATTTTCTAGCAGAAGTACTCTCTCTGCTCTTTAAAGAAATATGTGAAAATGACTCCATGTTTATAGTGTTTACTGTAGTATTGTATGTTTTGAGACCATTCAATAGCTTGAGCTTTTGCCCTTGGCAGGACTGTGCCTGGTTAATCCCCAGAGAGGACATAGGTAGATCAAGATTTCATAATTCTTCTTCCTCCAACCACATTTTAAAATCTTGTTACTCATATGATTAATTCAAAGCATAATGGAAACAGTATTGTCTTTTACTGTTGATAAGCATTTAGAATTCATCTGTGTACATACAAATTACGTAAACGTTCACTTTTCAGTTTGTCCAACAATATTTAGTCCTGTTGCCTCACCGCTTGGATCTACTGAAATGCAGAGCACAGAGGAGAATTGTGCAGTTCCAGACCTGAAGAAAGAGTTTTTAACTACAGTTCTCTTCATGCAAAGCACAACATAGGACCTGGAGTGAAAACAAAACAACTTACTGCACTGTATTTGACCTACAACTTTAAACTTAGTCATCATTTTCATTCCTGTAGTTTCACTGGGACACAGTGCGTAGAATTTCCCAGGCCTTAGACAGCTTTAACCAATATCTGTTCATAAGAAGAGTTAAAGGGTGTCTTGACAGGAACAGAGTGACACATAGAAATGTCATCCTAATGCTGGCCCTCCAGTTTCTGTTCCTGGTTCTGTAAGCAGTTGTATTTTAATTATTTTGTGTTGTGGAAGAATGTTAAATTTGTCTGCAGTAAAATGGAGAGAGGAGGAGGTGGAAGTGTGAAACACTGTGTAACACTTTATTAAAACCTTTATGTATTTTAAATAAATCCACATAATGATTTGGTAGTATCACTTTATGTTGTTTAACTCTTGGTAAACTAATGGGGGTTTTTATGCATAGTTTAGGTCATTGGCAACAATGCTAACCTGATGTAATTATTATCCATTTGCTTTATTTGATATGAGTTGCTGCAAACTGTGTAAGATCCTAGTTACTGAGTAACTATGTAGTTTAACCATATGCAGTCGGGAACAACACATCTTTGCTGTCATTTTGTTTTCAATCTGTTTCCTTTGTTTTCTGAGAACGTGTGGTGGGAATGCGTGGCTTGTGGCTCTTGGTGCGTTTGCCAATGGGAGTACAGAGAAAGTCATGTTGACTTCTAGCTCTGTCTGAGGAGTGTACTACTTGTGTTTCATTTGTGTTAGATTTTTTGGTTTTATTTAAAATCATTGCATTTCAGAAACCAATATAAAAGTAACGTGTAGATAATCTGTACAGGTATATGGCTATATATAGTTAGCTCTTCAAACTTGTTTGACTTCTGATGTCCAACGTTTGTCCAATTAAAAGATTTCCTGGAATTGCTACAATTGCTAGTAGTCCAAAACCAGTATTTGGGAGCAGCTAAATGCTTTTTGTCTTGAATAAGGCATTTTACATCAAGTAGGCTGGAAGAACAGAGATTTCCTCTCTCTTTGAAATGTTGGAGGACAATTGGAGAAAGGAATTTTTGATAGCATAAACATGCGAAACATTGTCGTACTAGAGCTCTAGTTAGAGGAAACTAGGAGTGTGTATAGCTTTCCTATTGCTGCAGATACTGATTTTAGAATGTATATTAGTGGGGTGTTAGGGGCGATGCTGGGGCAGTAGGAAGGTTTTGTAGCAGAAGCACTAAATGAGAAGCTGATGTGAATTTGGCAAGCAGGAGAGTTTCCTGAGATGGAGCATCCTCTTAGCAGCCCTAGTGTGAATCCTGGCTGCCTCTGAGGACTCCCACCCTGTCCAACCTGGAAGTTCCTGCAGAGAGCACTGATAGTATCCCTTACTGTTTCAATGTGTTGTGCTAAAGCATGGGGCTTGACTGCTGTGGGACAATGCAAGAAATGCCTCCCAGGGGCACACTGAACATGCCTGATCACCTAAACGCATCATTCTTGTGCTAGAACAAACTAGACTGTAGGAAGACATTTCTATTAGTGGTGCAGCACTGACACACCTAATAAAGAAGAAGGTGGTTAATCTGTTACTGTTTGGTCACTGGCACTTTTACCCCGCTGTGTTAGTATGCTTAGCAATTTGTGATACTAAATGTGACTGTGTGCACTTAACTTAGTATGTTGTTTTCCTTAGTAGACAATATCAATCTTGAATGGAGCATTTTTTGGTAACTGGGTTAAAGGATTCTGAGAAGATTGAAACAGTAGGCAGCAAAGCTTGTTAAAGAGCTTTTATTTTACAAGCCATCAAGAATTCAGAATATGACTTGCTTACTACTTTAAAAAGTGCAAACGTCCCTTATAGACTCCATTTCAGAGCCAGTATCAAATCTATGCTATATTTGTCTAAAAATCCAAACATGCACTCTTGGGTGTTACTGTTTACTGAATCAGAACCTTACTGTTTCCATTTGCACTGTATCTAATTTATCGTAAGTGACCACAAAAACTAAAATTATTTATATGTTGGCACCTAACAGCTCCACTATAGTTAAGAGTCTGTTGGCATTTCCATTATAAACCTTTCCTTTGAGAGGTTTATAACTTGGTGGTTTTACTTTTGCTTCAGGCTCAAATGTGCCATTTTCATCCAAGCACAAATTTTTCTACAGAATTTCATTTAAATCAACTTGTCCATTATTTATTTTAGAGTGTGTATGTTGGGGAGTGGAAGGGAACACACTATTTAATTTTGGTTTCAGAAGCTTTTTGGTCAGACTATATAATGAAAGAAAAATGGTGCTTTTTATTTTATTTTGTAGGTACTTAACCCTTCCTTGGATGTGTCCAGGTTACTAAAACCATGCTTTTTCAGGTTACTCCAAGTGCTCACATGCCACACATCCACTCCCACCCACCCACTTGTCTGCCCCTACCCAATGACACGCTTTGAGGAAGCATCCCCTGGCTTCTGGCAGTGAAAGGTTTTTGGGAGTGTGAACTCAATAACACACAGTGAGTGTTATGTTGAGAGGCCTCAAGCCAACCAGTCCAACCGAGGAAACAGATGGAGCTTAATTGGAAAAAGACAGGCTGAATGCAGTTGTCAGTCAAATGTAACCTGATGTGGTTAAGAGTGGCATTTCCTATGGCTCTGCCATTTCTTGTGGGATGTCTGTAAATTACTGCTTGGGTGCAGTAATCCTGAGTCTAAAAGTGGTGTGAGTTACCATTTTCCCTTGCTCCTGAATGCTGAACCACAGAGGAATTTCAACTCTTTTTAAGTCATAAATGTTTACCATAGTACTGTATTATTATGCTAATTAAATTCTAGCTATACAAATAATACTTATCTATAATGTTTCAGTACTAATCATAGTAACAGAGTACCAGTGTTCTTTTACATTGTGGTTTAAGAATACA
This sequence comes from Brachypteracias leptosomus, assembly GCA_013401335.1. NCBI lineage: Eukaryota > Metazoa > Chordata > Aves > Coraciiformes > Brachypteraciidae > Brachypteracias > Brachypteracias leptosomus. The sequence continues at coordinate 56,907 of VYZX01015399.1, forward strand.
TAGAAGGGGAAATTGTGTAGAGAGAGGTAGAAGCTTTTATTAGACCAAATAATACAGCTGAAAATAGAAAGCGGGTTTCAGAGTCAATTCTTTCATGACATTGTACAAGAAGCAGTAAAGTACAGTAGCTTCTTTTTTTTTTCCTTTGTTATTGAATTACAAGAATAAGCTAATCAATGGAAAACAGTGTGGGGAGGATTGTGGTTTGGCAGCTTCATTTTAGGGTCTTCTTTTTCCAGGTAGTTCATGCAGATTACTGTTTGGTCAGACAAGTAATGAAACTGATTTGTTGTATTTTGTCTTCTGTTTTATTAATGACAGGGAGAAGCAAAGCATGAGTATAATTCATTATGGCAGCAGATACCAACAGCTTATAGACCTGTAGGGCGGTAGATCCCATTGAAGCATTTTAAAGTCTTCTCCGTCTTGCTTTTTTTTCCTAATTCCAGGTGTTAATGAATTCATAGGTCAAACGTTCCAAATCTTGAATGTTTCAGAGACAAGTCATTTTAAATTTCATTAGTTTATTTTTAGTTTGTTGGCATTAACATGTAAAAGCACTGAAGGCTAAAACTTCAGTATATATTAAAGCCTGCTATTTTCAGTTTTGAACTCTGGAAACAGAAGCTTACAGAACAGCAAATGTCACAAGACACATGATTAGTTCATCACTTTAATTTTAATAACATTTTCACTGATATCACTTTATTGCTAAGGATCAAGAAATGTAAAATAGATGCAGTCATAGGAAAGAAAATCATTAGAAGTACCTTAATAGAGCACATCTATAAAGCTCCAGTCCAGTGTAAAACACTTAAGCATCTACCAAGTCCACCCTTTTCAATAGGAATTTAGTACAAGTTGAAGAGGTGTATCCTCAGTGTCTCTAAGTGTCTCGGGGGTAATCTGTCTGTCTTAACTACTGAGTTACTATCCTTAAAACTCAGATGTTTCAATGTGCTATATAGAGCTGACATCCTGGGCGCGATTTGGCAGCTATAAGAGAATTGCTTTAATTATTTGGAATTATCCTTCATCCTGAACTAAACATAGAGGATTTATCATTTGGTGTCACCAAAGTTCAGGGATTTGCTATTTGCTATTTTGAGCATCTAACCTTGTTGATTCATTATTTAAACCTTGTTGAAATATAACTTAGCCCAATGACTTATATTCCTTTCTGCCTTTCTTGAAAATCGAATAGTATTTGGTTATATTTTATGGTTATTTTCAAAGCAGCATCTCCTGCAAATGTGACCTTGAAGCAGACCTGTGTACTTAGGCTTTGGAAGTTGTTGTATTTCATTATTATTCTATTTATGTCTGTTCAGCACAACAATGGCAGACTCACTTTAAATGCTATCCTCACTTCCTAACTCTCTAATTGAAGCAGAAATAATGTCCATTTTTCCTTTCCCTTCATCCACTCTAGTAGGTATATTGCTGTTTCCCATGAGGTCACAGCTGGGAATGAGCATATTTGAATCTCTATCACTTTATTCTATAACAACTTGAGTATCCTCTACACTGGCTGATGAAATAAAACAAATTTTCTAAATTCTAGTTGTTGCCCTGGATTTCCAATGACAAAATATACAGAATTTTTGGGGGAAAGAAGAACTGGAGGAAGTTTATTAGCGAAAGGTTCTTGTCTGTAAATATCTGGCATAGACTGCAGTTGCAAAGGAGTGTTTCAGTTTTTAGTGTTTGGCTTTAGTGCAGAGTTTTAACTGTCCCTAATGCTTACGTAGATTGCTGAAACCACTGAACTTTGTCTGCAACTTTGCCAAGTGTTATTAGAATATGTACCTCTACTGCCAGCTCTCACTAGGAAGGTATCTACCTGCTCTAGTCACCTGTGTGTGTTGCTTCAACTGGATCTGAATTTGCAAAGGTGAGGATCTGTTTTCAGAGGGCAGCACAACTTGTATGTCATAGAACTCTGGAGCTAATTTGTGCAGCCTGTCATTTGCCTCCCTAATCAGATAGTTCGTATGAAAGCCAACAAGTATAATTGTCACTACGAATAAGGACTCACCTAAGTGAGTACTATAGTTTTTATGTATTAATAGACCAATGGAAATTAAGCTTATGGAGGGGGAAAATTAAGCCAGAGAAGTCACAGTTGAGGCATAAGGGCCCTATTTCTGGGTGTTGCACATAGGCATTTGATGTTTTTCTTTTCCTTAAAAACCAAATGAAAGCAAACAAACTTGAAAATGGCCATAAAGATGTAAATGTGCTCCCCAAAAAAGTCCCTGATTTTCTTTTCTTGTGTTAATTTTCGTCTATTTGTGGAAACTTCTGTAGTGTTTCCCAGTATTTAGAAGTTTCAATATTAGCTCACAAAAAAATGCACAAAGTATGTTACATATAGGTGTATTACATGCATGTGTTCCTGTTAACTGAATTATTTCCAAAAATAAAACGTGTGGCTTAAATTTGAAGTAACAGGAAAGACATATGTTAAATCTGATGTATTTAAATGATGATAGCGGAAATGCTATCAACAAATATAAATAACTGCTGCCCCTTCTAGAATATAAGAGATTATAAGAGAGTAGCTTACGTTATTACAATAGAGTAAAATCATATAGCTTTATATGAATTAGTGTTTTAGTTATTAACAGTTAATATTTGAATGTTTTAGTTTCTCCTTCTTCTTTACCTTGACTCCCTGTAGAGCTCAGTCAGCAG
>VYZX01015399.1:70909-93982 GCA_013401335.1 Brachypteracias leptosomus
TGTATACTTACTGCTTTAAACTTAACAGGAGTTATTTCCTATATAGACACTTCTAATTTTTTTTCGTCTTTCTGTTTGTAAATGTTTTGGGCTTGGGTCAGTAAAAATGGAAATGGCTAAATAGGCAGCATGTGGTCTTCAGAAAATTTGGAAAATGTTTGGCTACCTTATTGTCAAAAATTGGAGGGAGTTTAAGATACATCTACATGTATACAAAGGATATGGCTAGGCATATGATTTTTTGCAGTTGGTGTTCCTAGTAATGTTTTGTGGTAACCCTACATGAAATTTCAAAAAGTACAGAAAGACCTTTTCTTAAGGGGGGCATGGGGAAATCTGCATATACCCAAAGATCCTGAGATTTGTAGCAGATGTACTAGAATCCCACTACTAAAATAAAACAAAATCCAATTTTAAAAATTTTTTTTTTAACAAAACACTAGTTAGTTGCAAAGTAAAGATACCACACTAATGATAACATAAGAAACTTTTAACCTTTGGCTTATACTCCAGTTCATACCTGCTTGGAAGTAAACATAGAGAAAGAAATTAAAGCTACTTCTGTAGAAAACACCCTCAAGATTTTAAAGTAAATGCCCAGGACCATTGTTTTCACTATTTTATAGGATTAGAGAATTATCATTTCATAAATTAGGTGTAAAATAGGTAACTAAAGAGATCATAAGATAAAAACCTTAGAAGCCCCAGCAAGATCCAGAACTGAAATCTGCAGAATCTGCTTTAGAGGCAGAATTCACAGCTGGCCTAGGTTGGATGATGGGATAGGACTAAGAACAGTTAGGAACAGTGTCTTTGAGAAGTGTAGCAGTTTTCTAAAGGTCAGTACTCTTACTCATTTCAAAAGTCCTCCTCCCACACTTAGACTTTAATGTACTTTTGTTCAGGGCTGTGCCTGACCGGATGAAGGTGGTGAGACTGCGGAACTTCTCCCTCCCAGGACGCTAAGTAATTCTAATAAGAAAAGCTATTCTGTGGGGTGGAGGCTGGAGTGTTTCTGAAACAAGTGGCTGCAGTGTTAAAACAGTGAGGGAAACGTGGCTATTGGAGTAAAAACTATTCAAGAGCAACTGGAATATGAAATTTTAATTATTTTATGGTTGTTTTGTGGCCCACTCCATTTGACAAGAAAGAGGGCATGTTTTGTGTGTATGTTTGGTTGTCTGTTTCAATTACTCTGTTGAAAGCACCAAAAAAGTACTCGTGAGAGCAACAGATGAGGGGTTTCCTCTCGTGAAGGAGTAATACGCATCCTGAAAAAGCATGCATTTCTGTTCTTTGCTGCTTTGCAAACAATGAGGCTGATATAAATACTTCATGATTTTGTTTTGTTTTCTTAAAAATAAAACATCTGTTAAATAAGATGACAACCAGTAAGCTGAGAACATTTGATGTTGAAATTTTAAGTACATCATTGCTTGTTCCTAATTTTACTTTTTTTAATGACTTAAAAAATAATATTTCAAGCAAGTAATAGTGTACATAAACTGTTTAAAGTTCTCACCTGTGGACTATATACTTTTTAGGTGCTAGTTAGGACATGTTAGATAGCACGCATGTGTGCATTTATATCCGTGTTCTTTTTTCTTGTCTTGCAAGTGCACTACGTTACATATCAGAAATGACCCAATAAAATGAACAACAAAAAGTGTAAAATTTCCTTGGAATAACAGGAACCTAAACCAACCGTTTTATAATGCCAATGAGGTAGCTGTCTGTGTGTGCTACTGGGTAATATGATATTCTCTGATGTGTTTACTGCATTCAGCCTTCCACACAAATATGTATTGAAGTCATAAAATGACAGTAATTGTAGTAGCGTGCACCTTATCTTCTTGCTGAATTATTTCTGTTGCATTAATGATTATCTAGTGAAATAACTTTTGTTGCTGCTAAAAAATTTTATAGAAAGGAGAATTGATAAATTTTCAGTTTGTCAGTAACTTAATTATGTTGTGATCTCAAATTTTGTATCTGTGTAAAATCATTTAATAGTTACAAGTTGCAACACTGCAATGCCTCACAAGACTGAGATAACATTGAAATTATTTATACATAAATAACATATTTATTAGTATATAATGTATAGTATTATAGGAAACTCAGATTAATATGATTAGACAGTAGAAAAATATTTGTTACCTTTTTTTGCAAATCTGACATTCTTTGTCAGTTCCACACAGTGTGTTGAATGGGGGTAGTTGTGTCCTGAATGTAATATCAACACTTTCCCTTCTATAATAGTGTCAGGTTTTATAACATTTTAGATAAAAATAAATTCATTTTTAGTAAAAAAAAAAAAGTGTGGATTTTTTTTATCTGTATTGCTAGACTATAGGAAACTTGTTATCATTTTGATGTTTTTTTTGAAGAATAATTAACCAGCATAGTACATGTTGAGGAAACTACACTTTGTCATAGAAGTAGATTTTAATACTTAATACTTTATGATCTGCCTTGTGTTTTTCAAGACTGACTGACCTGACTCTAGAATGTGTCTCTCTGTTAACTTTGTTTTTCTTTTGAGTGACACACTTGTGTCCTTCTTTATGAAAATAACTTGTATCCTTTGAAGACCAATAAAGTAACAGTAAGAGTACCAAACAGGAGTAATCAATACTTTTCAAGAGTATGCATGGAAAGCAACTAGGAGATAGCAGTTGAGAGCTGAAGATGTTGAATGACAATGAACTACTGAAGAATGTGGTTTTCTTCTNGAAGCTTTTACATCTTGGTTTTGTGGCAAGAGTTTGTCCAAATAAGTATATTATACCATAAAGAAATAGATTTGTTAGTGTTAAGCCTGCTTTGGCTCATAGAAAAGATATAGACCCATTGGATGAAGAATATGATTTCCTCAAGTCTTTGTCATGGGCACAAACAACCTGAGAAAGCATTGCAAAACCAGAAAATCTAGAAAGCAATATTGATTGCACATCCCAGACTACTTCTTGCATGCCAGGGCTGTTATGAAGTCTGGCCTATTTAAGGGACATGTTTTCTATTACTCATTGGGAAGGAAATACCAGTGTACTGTCCTGGTGCTATCATTTTCAGACAAATCCTGATTTATAGAGACTTCTGGAGGTCATGTAGTCCAGCCTCCCCCTTGAAACAAGACTATTGCCAAGACTGGATGAGGTAGGGTGTGGCTTTTTTCTTCCAAGTCTTGAAAACCTTCAAGGGAGATTCCACCATCCTTGTCTGGTTAATCAGGTTCACTGACAAACTCCCCTCCCAGCAAAAGGTTTTGTAGCCAGTGTGCAGAGTTCAGATACAGATGCCAGAGTTCTATCCCAAAGTGCTAGGGAAAAGAAGCACATGAAAGAATGAAAACTCTTTGTAGGTATACTTTTCCATTTAGTCCTGATATTTTTGAGGTGTGACAGATCTGAAAATCCTGTGTCTTATTTCATGAACACTGTACCTTAGACATACTGTTGGAATTTTAAACATAACAGTTCTGAGAGACTCAGAATTGAGGGTGACAGAGCGCTGGAACAGGCTGCCCAGGGAGGTTGTGGAGTCTTCTCCTCTGGAGACGTTTAAAGCCTGCCTGGACGTGTTCCTGTGCGACTTGGTCTAGATGATCCTGCTCTGGTGGGGGCATTGGACTAGATGATCTTTTGAGGTCCCTTCCAATCCCTAACATTCCGTGATTCTGTGAGAATTTATCTTAAAATATTAAACCATGCCAGTGATCCCAAGACACATAGCTGGACTACAGGTTCTTATTATCTAAGCAATTTTGAAAATAGGCTTTACATGCCAAGTTGTGTTTGGGATTCAGAATTCAGACACATTAATACATGATCCTGTAATTTCTTTAGCATGTGGTTTAGTGGATTAGGCTTGTCTGCTTTTGCTTAGATAGATAGTGACAAAGCCAGAGGAAAGGACATAGGCGATATATAGTTCTTTTTCTAACTCTGCAGCCTTCAAGAAACTGTTGACATATTTAGTCAATCACCTCCTTGGATGCCTCTGTGGAAATGAAAATTTATTATATGATTAGGACATCTATAACAAAGCCATGACAAAGCAGTTGTTAAGTGGGTCTTCTACTGTCTGAGCATATGTAATCTTTTTCTTAGAGGTGGGTCATTTTATCACTATGAAAAAAGCTTCTATTCTTCTTTGATCAGGGTTTTTTTGTGCGCTATCATTAGTAAGTCCTGGGAATTCCTTAAGAGTGGAAGCCTAATAATTATCTCTTTGCTGTCAAAGAGCTAGTCTAGTTGATGCTTAGTTTTTGCAATGTCTAATGTCAAGGTTCTATATCAGTAATTAGTACCAACACTTCCCACATACTGAATGTATGGCACTGTGACCACATTTTTACATATGTTGAGGGATACTTCAGTAACCCTTTTAACACAAGGATATTAAGAAATATGTTCTGTTATCTCTCCCTAGAAATTTAGTTTGCTACATTTTTGGGTTTTGATGTCTGGCAACAAGTGTAATGAGATCGAATTGTGTTATTCTGTAATGCTTTTCACCTAATTACACATGATATTTAAAAGAAGTGTCCTTGCCATCCTGCCAATATCATGTGGAAATGCAAAATAACAGCTGTTGAAGACCCTTTTGATTGTTAGAAGATATTAAGTGTCCAGATAAAGGGAAAACACTGTCCTGGAGGCCTACCAGAATCCAAGTAAGCTATTGATACTGAATCTTTGACCTTATGGTATTCTAAGAATGGATGAACAAAGGAGTAACTTTTTCTCATGAACTGATGCATGAGTAATTGATGAAAGTTGGATAAAAATATTGTGGGGGAGCACTTATAGTGTTTCGGAAATTAATTTCTCTTAATTTCTGACTGAACTAGAGTTAAAAGATTATAAGAACCTATTTTGAATAATGCGTGGCACAAGCACTGTCTGCTGCACACGTGTATGTGTGTATCAATCTTGCCAGCAGTACCAATGTATTTTGCTCTAGGTCAGATAGTCAAGTCCTTTCCTGACTATAAAAAATACATAAACCATAAATTGTTATGCCTAAACTTCAGTGTTACAGAACTCTGTCCATTGCCACGAGCTACTTCTGCTTTATCTATAAAGTAGAAAATACAATAAACGTCTTCATTTGAAGCTCTCTTAGTTTATTTATGTGTGGGGAAAACCATACAATCTGTTTTAGCTTGGAATACATAGTTAGTGGGTGACTTCATATTCTTTAATTTTCTTTTGACAGGATTGAAATCCATGGTCTTGGAGTAACTACTATACAGTTTCTATGACTTGCATACATACATCTACTGTTAATAGAATAATATGGTAGATGGTATTTGTTGAAGGCTATATTTAGCAATGGAAGGGAATGTCTCTTGGATAACTAGATCCAGAATTAGGAACATCTCTATAAAAAAATATAAATATTGTGAAATCAGCTTAGGTCAGTGAGGGACTAGTGCAGTAGGTTACCATTGGGAGAGGAGTAGCCATGTTTACTCACAGTGTTTTATGCTACTGCATAATTTTTTAGGTGTATTTGGGTGTTGGAGTTTCTGCATTGTACTGTGTGGTGGGGATTTTTTCTGTGGCTCTGATGGGCCTTGCTCTTTCTTTGCCACCACCTCACTTCTGTGACATGGGAATTCTGGCCTGATTTGTATCTGCAGTGTGTTATTGTAGTGTATCCAAAGCCCTGTAGACCAGCAGTCTTCTGGCTAGCCACACATTGTCTGTATAAGTTCTTCTGCCAGAGGATTTGGCAGGATTTGGTAGCTCTATTACTCTTCTTTACTTGTCTCCTTTATTGTATTCATGCCATGGAGCTCAGGTTCTTTAGATCATTTCCATATTTTGATGACTATAAATACTTGTTACTAGTGGCACTTATTTTCAGTCTGATATTTTTCATTTGCTCACTGATTCTGGTTTGCCTCCTTTTAACTTTGAGAAAGGTGGGTGGTTGTCAAGAATAAATATAAAGAAAATGTAGTTCTGAGCTTCCCTTCACATGTTCCTGGTACTTCAGCCTATGCCGGTTCATTGGCTTTCCTAAAGATTGTAAATACTGTTTGGGTGAGAGCTGTAGAGAATAACATTTAACATCTCACATAAATGATTAGTGCCTTACTATTCACTGACAAGGCCAAAAAGTGGCAGAAGATAGGGATTAAACTCATGGGCCCTTTCCAGCTCCAGAGCTAAAAGATCATAGATCATAGAGATGGTTTTTCATACCTTGTGATGAAAAGAGTTTATGTCTGTCTGGTTTGATGACATCAGTACAGCTTGTTCTCATGGGAAATCTCCACAGCAGATCTGTAGGAAGGAGCCTATATGCCTCTTCAGCTTAATATAGTCAGTGTTATGCATAGATGTGGAGATTCCTGTAGAAGTTTACTGTAACAAAAACTTTGCCTTAGGGCTTTTAAACTCCTTGTGGAGAAGTACTGCTTGGGCAAATGTTGTGGCTCACTGGGGTGATGAATCTTAAGAAATATTTCAATTCATTCCTCCTGACATAGCCTCCAGTTCTGGTACCTGAGATTCAGCAGCATTTCCAGAGTGTCTAGTGCACAAGCACCCTTCTTTATGTAACTCATACAATTTTACTGTAAGAAATAAGATGACGTTACCAAAGTTCATCTATTCCCTTTTCTGGTGGCTGAGGAGATGTCTATACAAATGCACCTGTGGGTATCAGCAGCGGCTCTAACTTATCACTAAAACCAGCAGTGTCAATTGGGACTCATTAAACATGAGAGAAATGGATTGAGTATGAGGGCAGATTTCGAATGTTGCCCTCAAGAAAGAAGATAAATAAATAATTAACAAAATGTCCATTTCCATCTCTGTCCTTGCTAGGAGTGCAGAAGAGCCTTTATTCTAATGAGTATTCTCCTCTTGCACTTGCTGCAATTATTAGAGTATCCATTGTGACTTTGGGGGGGTTGGCCACAGCAGCTATTCTTTTAAATAGATCCCTCAGCTAATACAGCTAGAGCAGAGACTTGATCAACATAAACAGGATGACAGAGTGACAGAACAAAAGGGAGGACATGGCTGCTCTAGTAAAAAGGGTAGTATCAGACCACCATTATGGTGGACTTATTGCAGTAGAGGTTTGCTACTCCAGACCCATGACCCACAGTCTGTGTGTTCAGCAGAACCTTAAAAGGGAGTGTATTAAGCAGCAAGAAATTTAATACAGTGCTTTCTGCTTTGAAGCTAAGATGACCCTGCTGTAGGATTTCATTTTGCTTGGGACCTGACGCAGCAGGCTCTGCCCTGCAGCAGGGTGGACGCAGCCAGAGTAGAAAAGCTGCTTGTAACGTGGCACAAAGCAAATTGCAAAGAAGCCATTCAAAGGGCCAGAAGGAAGCTTGCTTTATCTAGAATGATTGAAAATTGTGACTAAAAAGTTCCTGCCTGTCATTCCATGAGATTAAATTCTCTGATCCACCATCCTTTTTTTCTTTTTTGTACTGGGTTATCTTATCTGTGGCATAGCTATCGCTTTGATGGTCTAATTGTACGTGTCTCTTGACCTCTTTAATGATAGCCCTCTGTTGGCCCACTCTACCTTGCCTTGACCAAGTGGCCGTATGGCAGCGTCTTAACTTCCTCCAGTTAAGTGTTTCAAGGGAAAGTGCTTCTCCCATGCAAGAAAAACTTCCTAAAGTGTAGATCTCTCTCCTTGGTCTCCTTGGGTCTCCCAGGTTTCATTATGACTCTGCATTTTTCTCCTCCCAGTCTCCTATTTGCAGATCTGCTACAAGTGGTCTCTGTAGTTTGCCATCTTTTTTTCCTGATACTGCAGATTTTTTTCCATGTGTGTCTCCTCACTCATAGGTTTTGTGACTCCTAACTTCTTTCCTACAGTTCATCAAAGTTCAGTAGCAGATGCTGGAAGCAGTGGAGAAACTAAGATTCCTTTGCCATAAAGAAGATACGGCTTGTCAGGGTTGGAAAGTATGCTGATAGTGGATTCACTTAGATCTTATTACTTAACACTGCCCATTAAATGGTTAAAACACAAATCTCAGATAACAGCCTGTTTGGCCAAAACAACCTTGCAGTGGAAAGTGTGAGTTGTAGGTTTTGCTCAAACAACAAAAATAAATGCTAAATCAAAATTACTTAGATTTAGTTAGCATAAAAATTTTTTCATATAGGACCTCAGAGACTCTGTTTGAAGGAATTGCTGTTCCAGAGAACATGATTGAAATTGAAAAGATGTATTTATAATTGGCATCAGCTACACAACTGGGTGACTTATCATTTGCCCTATTTTCATCAAGGTAATAATCATACCTGTTGTTCCCAAGAGTGCTCCCATGTCCCTGTATGTCTGTTCTTCTGTGGTTTATTTCTTGATCAGAATTACAATTTTCTCAGGATAATTCTTTTCAGTAGGAAACTAAATGTATTTTGGGTTGATTGTAGCATTATTGGTAGCATCTGAAGTTGTACTTACATGTCAGATTATGTTGTACAACATAAATACTTCAGTTACCTCTAAAAAGGTGCAGGAACTTCATGTTGCTCTGATTGTACATTTTGAGTTTGAGTTTGTTTTGTTACTGGCTTGTTTTTCTACATGAAGTGTAGATTGTGCTTAAGACATGCTCAAAACAAAAAACTAGTGGCACTGGCACGTTAAAAGTTGGAAAATAATTTAGTATGGTTATGGAGTTTTTATTACCCAGTCTTGATAATATTTAAATGTAAAATCAATGGGCAGAGCTGAAAGAAATGAAAAATCTTTGTACAGAGTGAACTTGTGTTTTTCTTGTCCAGACTTCCTTTTATGAAGTAATAAAGCTGCAGTAGTGGTCCACTATTCTCATGTCAAAATTAAACAAGTAAAAGTTTAGGACAAAAATAAGTCAAGTTCAGTAGTTCACCAGACAGATCTGCATCAGTAGAGTGCATTTTTATTAAGTACTCATTATTGTAATACAGATTGTATCCACAGAACAATTTGCAGAGGCATACCTGTAGTAAACGTTCTGGTACCCCTGTGTTTTAGTCTTTTTAAATGTGTTTTTTAGGTAAGTGGAATGAAAGGTAAAAGTAAATATCAAATTTTATGGAGAAAAATATGTTTTAAAAAAAATTTCCCTGAATGTTCATCTAATGAAAAAGGAGGGAGCAACTCCTGATTCTTCTACGTATTAGAGACTTGTATATCTTTTGGAGGGAGCCATTGTAAAATTTGGTTTTGTTTTCTTAATTGCATTGTCCAAATAATTTTTGTCCATTGCCACCTCTTTACAGGTGCCTCTGTCAGGCTATGTCCTTGCCTATATCTGCAAATATTTTTTTTTTTCTTTCCAAAGTCCTATGTCTGCAGTTCCATCTTTTGGCAAGTTCTGTGAAATGCTGGAAATTGTTTATTGTTTTTGCTTGGATTACATGTGTTAAAATCTTGCAGATGAACTGTATTTGTGGTTTTTAGTGCGAGCTGGATGGAAGCTTGCTGTATGGAAATAGCGGCTCCCATCTGTTTTGGAATAAATTACTTGTCATAGTGTCTTTACAAGGTGAACACTTGTCATAGACATCCTTCTGTTTCTGCCTTGATTATATTTCTGACTTGACCACTTCAGTTTTCAGAGAATTTGAAAATTGCTGAAGAATGACCTTACAGACTCCATTATTAATCTCACGTACATAAAGGAATGGTTTTCACAGAAAACATTCAGCACTCTGCTCATAATGAGCTGAGGCAAGGTACATACACGTTCCTACTTTGTTAACTTCCTTCTTTGGTTTGTGTTTTGACAGAAAGGGATAAAATTTCATAAAAGCAGATGACCTAGGTTTTTGCACCAAATTAAATACTGAAAGAATTGTATTCAGATCCACACTTACATTGTCTTATTCTGGGCCCATTTGGTATCCGTTCTTAATACTTGTGTGTACATTGGGTCTACTCTTAATGCCTTTATGAGAATAGGCTCTGAGAAGAAGAATAGTGGTTGCTGGGAATGTGGGAGAGGTACAGCAGATACCCAACAGCTGCTGATGAAAGGATCCCAGCACCATGCAGAAGCTACCTTCATTGCAAAGGATCTCTTATATCTTAATGGTATTCCAGTGAGCCCAGGACAAACCCTGGCTGCCATCAATACGTGACTGGATGCAACAGGATGGGTAGCCAAAGTGAATCCTTACAAAAGGAGAGGACCAAAGGTTTTCTGATAGCCCAGATGAACGGAGGCTCTTGCTAGACATAAATATTGCTCTTTTTCACCCTTTAAAATGCCCTGTAATCAGTGGCGGTGGCCCTGAGTGAATCTGTTCTAACCTAATGAGAGATTGCTTCTCTCATCTCTCTGAGATCTGTCTCTGCTTTCAGAACAGGAAAACTACAGCTATCTTGTCTTCCTTTCTGCTCTGCACCTTTCACTACCTGCTGCCACTCTGTGAATCCAGAAATATTATGGATGGTAGAGATCCCTCCTATCCTCACAATTTCATCTCCACATTATGAACTGGTTATCTGGAGAAAAAAAAAAAGTTACATCTTTTACAAGTCCTTCTACTTGCAAGTAGAAAAGGTGAAGATATATTGACTTTTGGAGATATATGATGACAAAATACATTCAATTAAATTGTAAAGCAACAAATTAAAATACATGATCAAGCAGCATGGAGTCAAATACAGTTCATTCTTGATAAATATATAGTGGTACTCACTAAGAAAAAACCCACTTGATTAACTCCTCATTGCTGACTTACTTTGAATTAGCTGAATACACTTAAGACTTTTTTTTAAGCCACTCACTGTATATCCTTATATGCTAATTAGTGAAGCCTTGTGTTTAATATGGATCAGCACACCAGACAAATAAATATTAGAGTATATGAGAAGCAGGCATGAAAAAATAATGCTGAAATGTAAATCAAGTATAGAAATGAGTGATGTGCCACACAGCTTGTGATGGTTTAAACCCTGCCGGGACCGGGCACCACGTGGCCGCTGCCTCCCCACCCCCCGGACGGGAACGGGGGAGGTATCAAAATACAAACCCTGCGGGTTGAGATAAGGAGAATTTAATACAACGATGCAAAAGCAACAATCACAACAACAGTAACAGCAAGAGGGATAACAATGTACAAAACAAGAGGTATAAAGGTAGAGACCGCATGGATACAGCTACAGACACAGAGCGAGGCAGCCCGGGTGAGACAAAGCCGGGACTGCTCTGCCCGCGCCTTGAGTACCGGACATGACATCAGCATGGTATCGAATAGCAACTCCTGGTGAAAATTAACCCTATTCTGGCTGAACCAGGACACAGCTTTATGGCTAACATATTCTGGTTGTACTGCTTTCACAAAGATGCAGCTAAAATAAGAAGATTTTCAGACTGTTGAAATGGAATTTGAAACAAAGGAAAAGTATTATAGTGACAGTAGTTTCCTTTTTAAAATTAAATCTTCGAAAGTAGGTAGCACATGCTGGCACAGTGTAGATTGAATAAATAGTCCATCTGTGTTTGGCTTTTCTCAAGATATTATCATAAAGGGGCATTCAACCAAATTTTAAGGCAACAAACTAAAAACTAGCATTCATTTTTTTCCTAATGCAGTGCAGTATTAATCTATGAAATGAATGCACTGATGTAAGTTAACATGTAAGGCAGAAGCTTGTTAGGATTAAATTAAAAAATTAAATCAGGGTATACATCTACTGAGAACACCCACAGCTTCACTAGACATGATTAAACAAAAATCTAGGAGCATGTGCATTTTCATACTTCACTGTGTCAGGCACCTAGGAAATAACAAAGGTTAAGAATAAATAAATTTCATGTTATTCTCATGTAGGATTTCAGCCTTTCAAGTTTTTTTAAAAAGAGCCCTCAACTCTTCTTAACTGAATTTTTGAATATATGTGTGGAGGAGACAAAGCTGTTCAACCAGTTTTAGTGAGAACCTCGAACCATGTAAGCTTTAAAGCTAATGTTTCATATGAAACATCAGTGCATAATCCTGGATAATGCAGGAATAAAACTTGTCATGAGAATTGAATTTTTTGAAGGAAAGCCACAGTGCTTTTATAGCTTGGTGTAGAAATACCTGTGTGATACACCTCTTCTTATGTCTGGTAGGGAGCAAGAGATTGGGATAAAAGAGTCAACAAAAGGAGCTGTTTCTCCAGTGTCTACTTGCATTCATTCTCTTGGTGGGAAATAGTTCTTCCCTTTTTCTTAGCAAGAAACTGAATTATTAGGAGTTTGGCTCTCAGTTCCATAACTGAGGAATACAGAAAGTGGACATTAGTTGATGTAGTTAGAGTGGATCAGTACTGGTATTACCAGTCCTATCATTTTGAGGGTGCTTGGGTAACTGAGTTAGTTGCCATTCTGAGTTAGTTGACTTCTGAGTTAGTTTACATTAGATTTTCTCCATTTTATTGAAATATCTATCTTTGGATTATCTGTCCATGTCTTCTTTGCCAATGGCATGTGGGTCAGTATTGCTTATTTAACTTATGTATAGTTGTATATTGATTTGTAATAAATAAATTAATAAATTTTAATGTCACATAAATAGAGAAGAGTAGCCTGAATCTGACAACAGTATTTGTATTATTGTTACAGGAGTTCTGTAACAAACTTGACTTGGTTTTGTCAGACACCAGTAGCCCGAGGGTGGTGTCATTAGAGCTGTCCATACTGTTTTGTCTGGAAGGTGATATTCAGGATTACTTCAACGAAACAGAACTTTCCCAGGGTGCCGATTTATCCCTGAATAGGGATACTGTGGATTTTGTGGATAGAAAATAAAATGAAACTCATTTTAGATTTACCATTCTCTCAGACTTTCCTAGTTCCCATCTTTTTAGAAAATGCTTTTTCATGCCACCTCCTTAAGAAGGAGAAGATAGGGAGACAGATGTGAGTTCCATGCGCATCTCTCCGTTTATTTTCACAATATCTTTGTCTTCATTAGGAATGAGGCTCTTAAAGCTCCTTCAAAAGCAGTGCTCCTAAATCAAAACCAGATGTGCTAATAGTGTGCATTTCCATTATGCTTTTCTTTTGCTTTTTTCCCCATCTATACCTGCTCAATTCAACAAATATAATTTTCTTTGGGAATGATGATCTTTCTGACTTCTTTGGGGTTGTTTACACCATTTGTTAGGATCCTTCAGTGCTGTTAAGTTTTTGCTTAAGTTACCTTGCTTAATCGAATGCGAATACCTTTATAAAAATTGAAGAATAAACATGAGGCTGTTTGAAAAATCACTTTTTCTGTCTGTAACAGCTGTGTTCTGAATTCAGACATCTATTTTCTAGTATACCTGCAGATGTGTCTTGTTTTCTTTATCAGGTGCTCTGTTTTGCAAAAACATGATTTCCATCTCCCTCGCACCTTTTTACAGTCTTAGAAAGGTTTTGCTGTTGTACAGTTTTAGTCAGCTGTGTCACTCATACTTCTTGCTTTTGCACTCCAGTCCCACTATCATATTTGACTTTCATTTCTTTTTTTTTTTTGAGAAATTGGGCATGTTCTAAATATTGCAGACCTTTAACTTAGATTTGTTTGAGAATCTTCCTATACCATTGGTATGAGCATGGGCTATGACCTAGTTATCTTAGACCCTGGCAAATCATGTATTTTAACTTCTCTGTGGCCTCTTGTCATCCTTTGTCTCCCAGATATAATCTTTCACCTAAAGTCTTTATTTCTTGCAGTCTGCTGTAAATGTGTTCCTGGAATCCTTTTCCTGGTTTCTGATCTCTGTCTGCATTGCATATCTTTCTCTTTCAAGACTTAACACAGCAATGCTTCTCAAATATATCTTTCTTCCCATTTCCCTTACTCATGCCAAGCATTCTGCCAGCACAGTCTGTTGTGCCATTTTTCCAGTTTCTCCCAAAGCTTGATTCACAACAGCTCAGGTTCCTAGGTATTAATCAACACTCACTCTTACAATTGCATCTTAATATTTTTCCCCACAGTCTTCCAACACTGATTTTTAAAAAATTTGTTTAGCGATGATTTTGGAAGACAAAATCTTTTGAAGGTATATAAATTTTTGAAGTAATTATTCCCCTCGCCAATCCTTTTCTCTTTACTGAAACTCACTGTTGAAAGGAGTTGAAAAGATGAATCAACACTTAGAAAGGCAACTTCATTCCTGTGAAGGGAAAGGGAACTATGTTAGAGAGACTTGGCTTGATTTGTTATCATGCGCCCTGACACCTGAATTGGTTTTAAAACACACAGCATATTGATCTAGCTAAGTAACCGTGCTCTAGCCTTGTACAGAATATAGTTGCATTCTTTGCCTTAGAAAGCCTCTCCAGTATTCTTGCTCGCTAACAATATCTCGTTTGCTTTGTGGTAGTTTGAAAAACACAAGTATTTTAAATTTGGCTTATATGTTAGTTATAATACACTAGTTTGTTCTAGCTAAAAGTGGTTTATTTGCTAACATTTCCCATGTCAGCTTTTGAATAACTTTTGAAAGTGAAGGTAAGCCATTTCGCAATGATGTTTTGAGCAGAAACTTTTATTTATATATTGAGCAAGTCAACAATACAGTGCTTAACTCTTCCTTTTTAAATCTTCGCCAAACTTTTCTATTATACAATGTTGCATTTACATGATGAATTCTCTAAGTAAAATCTTTCATATCTCTGCACCAGGAAAAACTAGAGTCAGTAAATAAGTTTCTGAAAAAAGTGGATGGTCATTGCTGCAGCAGTCCTGCATGTTGAACAAATCTGACACCCAGCCTGCTAAATAAAATGAGAAATCTCTCTTTTCATTATCTGTAGCCCTGTGTTAAAGCAAATACCTCAAGCACAATTCACTGCTTCCCTGAATATTCTGTTTCATGTTTATTTGTTTGCTTTTTAAAATAGTCATCACATGAGCTACAATTCTGTCAAAGTTTTATAATTCCTGTTTCCAGTGGTAAATTATGTAGATAGTATGACTTTAACTCATGTTTGATTAGATGCTGTATGTTTTAAAATTAATTTCTCTCTAAGCTCTTTGCAAGGAATAGTATCCCACTGCAGAGAGGTTACAGTACTATGGACTCTGTCTGTTCTGCCTTAATGATACAAGGGAATAGTTGAGCAAGAATAAATGAGGTACTTTGGTGGATAAAAATGTGAGCTGACTGTCAGTGTGAGATTGGTTCTAGGAGCAGTTAGCCAGCAGTAATAGGGCACACTTGAGTAATTGAATTTGCATAACAAGGCTTGCTGAAGAGATCTGACAGGCCCAGAGATTTGTCTGGCTGGAGATCTCCAGATGGACGTGACCACACAGCAGCTGGGTGGCACGTTTCTCAGCATGGTCAGCAACACCCAGACTGTCAGCTGGCCTCTGCAATTGCAAAGCCCTGGCAGGCCAGCTGGTGGCTTCTGACAGCCAGTGGCCCCGTTAGAGAATCTTTTCATTTTGCCTGTCAGGGTACAGAACCTGCAGGGACCAATGGTAAGATGTAACAAGTCACCAGTGAGAGCTGTTAAGATGCTTCAGAAACCTGCTTCTGTTAAATAGCTGCTGCTTTACCACTGAGAGTGAACCTTCTGAAATCTTTTTCCATCCTTTAACAAGGACAGGACTAACCTGTTCTCCAGCATATTGCTTGGATATCTATCACTTGGTGTTAGTTTCTGCATGTTTAGTATCGAAACCAGTATTTCTGCATCTAACCAAGCATGCTCAGTCACTGACAGAAATGCATTTTTAGGCACTTATACTTTTGTAGGACAAAATACTAGAGCTTTTTTCCCATGTATCCCTTCCATGGGTACTAATATTACTTTGTTCTAGATTTAGCAGGTTCAGTTAAATGGAGCAGTTTATGGAAATACTCTGTAAAGGAAAGTGTTAGTAAAAATTGAGGCAACAGCTATTTTACTTGGGTAGTGTGCACAAATATTCTATATAGGTACGAAAAGAATATGCATAGTGCTAGAAATTTCTTCCTCTGTCATCCTGCAAGAAGTGATGTAAAAAAATTAGGTCCATCGCTCTCTTGTTCCAAGTTGCTTGGTCCTAACATTCCTGAGCACCAGAAACTAAGCATTAAGCTGTTGGATTTAAAGTCTGTTCCCCCTCCCAAACTTGGGAAAGTGTTTGTTCACCAGGAGTTTAGAATTCAGGTCATTCCGCTCCCAAAACAGCAGTAAAACCAGTAACAGGAGTTATATACTCTCATCCGCTTATTATTTCTGCCTTGTTGATGTTACTTTTCCCTGTTTACAAGGTGACATAGTCGAAACAAGTTGGTGCCTGCTGTCTAACATGCAGGCTACTGATTTTAGCAGTCCCTTTTTTTATGTATGCAAACCCCAACAATCTGAGGGAACTAAGAATAGTTTTTTATTGGATGTAATATCCCTAGCCATCCTGATTTCTTAAGGATCTTGTTTCACTTGAGTTTATTCATTTACTTTCTTTTGGGAAGGCTGTAGGAGAGACTTGTTTTCTATTATTTTTCAAGCATCGATGTCTAGATTGTTCCTATGGGGTAGTTTTCCAGACTTCTGTCAGATCAGTAGCCCTAAGTTTTACCTTTTTTCTGAAAAAATTCTGTGTCGAAGTTGAACATTAGTCCATTCCATCTTACTGTGTTCTCTTTCTTTCTGGCAAGTAGTGCTCAACCTTTGTAAACCTAACCAGATGATTCTGCCACCAGGTTTTCTGCCTTTATCACTAGACCAGTCCTGTCACTTATGATTAGGGCTTATGACAACCTTTATCTAGTCCCTATCTTCCACTTCTGAAAGTTTGGGTACCTTTAACAGTCATGTCTAATTCTACTGTAGCCATGCTCAGTTACCACTCTCAAATCAGAGCAACCTGGCTGCAGGCTCTTCCCTACCAATTTCATAATCTGAAGGTAGGAGGTGGAACCAATTGTCTAATTTAATGGTTCGTATCTCAGCTGGTGAGCTGGGGTTCCCTGCCTGGACTTCTGCAGCCTGGCTTTAGTCAGGATGGAGTCTTTTTTGTTGAAGGAGGATGTTGTACCCAACTGAGCTGAGGACACTTGGCAGCAGCAAAAGCCTTTTTGTGCACGGAGGGTTCTGTATTGGTGAGAGCAGTGTGAAACAGCTTCATGAAGCATACTGGTCCTGCGGTCGTTGAGTCTGCTCAAACACACTAATTTAATGCTGGGTCCCTGTTCCATTTCTCTGTAAGATGGTTCAAATTCCCTGCCTGAACTACTGCACCCTGGATTTAAAAGGCTGGTGCCCCTGTGACGCTGTCTGGAATCAGCTGTATAATGTCCTGTTGTAATTTATCTGTTTAATACATCTTGTTCTTTTGCAGGATGTGTTAGTTCCCTTTTGTCTCAGGTAGAGGTAGACTAGACTGTTAAAATAAGACAAAAAACTTAACAATTTAGAGGGATGGGTGGGTTTCTTTTTTAGCAGGAGCATTTTGGTATCACCTCAGAGCCTGTTCAGAAAGGGTTCTCTTTTCTAACAGAACTTGATATGAATGGGGAATGAATAAGAGAAATTGTCAAAATAAAGGCTACTTTGATTGTTTTGTAGGGTTTAGGCATTTTTATTTGTATTTTTTCTCATCTGCAATAAATGCTTAGCATGCAGTAAGTAGTTTACAGAAAGTTCCGATATGAAAGAAGTGAAATAATGCCATTAAATCTTATAATTATTTTTATATCTATTCATCAAAGAAGGTTGAAATAAAAAGTTATAAATTTTGTTGAGTCCTGGGATGCTGCAACACGAAACTTAGAAGATTTGGCTTGTAGAATGGGAACCTCAAAGCATTTCTGTTCAAGCAGCAATGATGACTGAGCAAACCACTGTTTTGTGTCCATCAGATTATAAAATAGGCATGTAGAGAACATACTCAACAAAACTGTTTTCCCTTGCCAGCTTGAAGTTTTGTTATATAGAGTGTTTTGAGGTGGAGAAATATTTTAAGTCTAATGTGTATATAATCCCTGTAAATCCATATGCTAAATAAGGAGAAACCTTTTGAGTGCACTTTTGTCTTATTCTGGAAATATCCTTTTTAGGACATTTTTAGGACCTTTCATTTAATTTTTTTTTTGCATTGCTTTAAATATTATTGAGAAATACCATTGATCAGTCTCTCCTGGCACAATAGTGCAAATCTCTAATCAAAACATTGAACAGCTACCTTAAGAAGGGAGACTTGGCAACATTTGGAGCTGCTTACATAATTATTTGCCTATTTCCTATATTGAGTTCTAGCTAACCCTTGACACAAGATGGCAATAGCTTTTTTAAAACTAAGTGCTGCATCTTTGCTTCCTGTAGATGATTCTGATCCCTTTTCTTTTCTTTCCTTTTTTATTTTTTTTTTGTGTGTGTGTGTATTTCACACAAAGAAAGTGCGGAGTTGTGCTTGTTATAAATATATAGAGAGGCTGCACAGAGACAAGGAATGTAGTCTGAAAAGCTGTACCCTACACATAGCAAAATGAATTGCTGAAATGCCAAAGTACACCTTACATGTTTAGCCAAAAGTGATTAACAGGCTGGTATTTCAAATGTAGTAGCAGGTATGATTACCTTCCCCGATAAGAGCATAATGTTAGACTGTGTTTGGCAGATGTCATTACTGTCTGTGTATAGTCTGGGCCAATTTTAGTAATTTCTGGTTTGGATGCTTTACTTTTATGCCAGTTGCTCAGTAGCTGGTTTAGGTGTTTAATTTTTGATGTAATTTTGAATATTAAATTCAAATTTGGAGCAGTTGATTATTTAAAATTATATATAATTAAATATACTTTGTATGTTTCTCAGTAAACTGCTCTCTTCTCTCTTCCTTCTTTCCCCCATTCTTCAGGAAAAGGGAGATACAGGTGTCACCTAAGCTTCTTTTTTAAGAGCACAGATTGATGTCCCACTGAGACTCTGGATATGTAGCTAAAAAAGCTTATATTGAGTACTGACCTGATCATATTTCTATATTTTCCTTACTAAAGCCCCTACTGAACTGTAGTATGTTGATGAATAAGGGATACAGCAGGAGCCAGAGCAGGGATACAGCAGGAGCCAGAGCTATACTTTTTGTACATGATCCCACTGTTAATCTAATAGAAGGGACACAAAACTTGGCTGTTAGTGAATGATTATTGAAATTAAGTCAGTATTATGAAATAAATTGCTGTAGTTCGCTTATCCTTCCCGGTTTCCTTGTCATTCCTTATGAATGCAAGCCCAGATCTCTGATTGGGCTACATTTGGGGGAAAAAAAAAAAGAATGTTCCCTAAGTACCTCCTATAAGACCAAGATAAGCACAGAAAGATTTCAGGATAACCTCTTAAAAAGCTTACTTTCTGGGCTACTCTCCGAATTTTTCATCAGTATTAACAATAATTACATCTCTTTGGTGCATATGATTCAGTGTATTTCTAATGCAATCAGATTTTTCTAAAACAAACATTTTGAAAATATGAAATAAATGTGATATGAAATGAAATATGAAATAAAAGATGAGAAAATTGTTTTCCCTCAAGGATGGCTGTTTCTTTCCTTCCAGTGTGTGAATTAAGTAGGTTCTCCACTCCATTTTGGCCCTTCCTTTCAACTATATTCCTAAACAGGATGCAGTTGCCCTCCCTCCTTGCTTCCACATTTCAAGCCCTAGTTACATCTTTCCTTGAGTACGTCATGCACCTCTACTCCAAAGTTGATATCAGTTTTACTGAGTTTATTTACAATGCTTGAGTTTCAAATAACGCTTCATATTGGTTGTTTTGTTCTCTTACATGCCCCTCTTACAAGATGAATAAGAGAGCACCATGATTCTGACGGTGGTCACCAGTTACAGATAATGGAAAGGATTTGGGGCATCCTGGCAGACAGGTGTGCAGTTTGTGCCTGATGGAGACCTACATACAGCCTCTCTGTATTCACACTTCTTATTCCTAGGTCTGATGTTTCCAAGAGTGACCATGCTGTGGCTCTGCTACTGTAGGACAATGGCACACCACTCTTTCCCCTCTAAGTTCAAAGGAGGGGTGCAGAAGAGGTTTTAAACTGCTGTCAGATACTGTTGCCCACTCAGGCAGACTACAGCTACCATAGGATACTCTTTGCCAAACAAGCCAACACTTATTATCAACTGGCGTATGAGAACTGTTTGATTTTTGAATGGAAAAGCAAAGCTTAGACATATGTCTGTGCTGGCAGCACGAATTACTTTCCTGCATAAGTGTCCAGAATTCCTTTATTCCTTCTTTACATTTCCAACAGAGCTGTGAATGGGGAATTCAGACACCAGGGTTCATGTTTTGTCCAAGTTTTAGTCAAGTCAGTTTGACATGTTCTTTTCTTGGCTGCCAGTGGTTATAAGTCAATACTTGGAGTGATCATTCTTGTCTCACACAGTCATTCCTATGTAGGCACTTTTGGAGATTTCACTCAGTTCTTTGTCCTGAAAATCCCTTAACCCTTTCAGTACCAGATGACAACAATACAACAGAGTGGTGTCAGTTAATATAATTTGTCGGATAAATGCCATGTAGTCCTACCAGCTTCGATCTGAGTTATTTATGTACTGTGATGTACAGAACCCTGAAAAGCTGGCTTAAAAGTTCTGCATTTTTTTATAAGACTCCTAGCCAGGTTAAGTTAAAAAGAGATGTGGAGAAGATAGAGCAAAATTTTTCTAAGCTCGTTGTGACTGGTAAAGGGTGGATTTTTTTTCTTGTTTTCATGGTTTATTCTCCATGAAAAATAGATAAATTTTTATTAAAATTATGTTGACTGGGGCTATGTGTAAATTACAAAAAAAAATCTTCACTGTAAATGTAATAAAATGGGGGATTTTCCCCCTTATATTCATGAATATAACTGGCACAAGCTTCTAAAGTGGTATTGGTCTTACTAAGCTAAGGTACCTTTCTTCTGTGAGCTATGCAGCATCACTCGTGCAAACTGGTTCCTGTTTACAGATCAGTGTTTTTATTGCCTCATTGACCTTAGAAAAGCAAGAACAATTTCTGATCATTTCCTGATATGAATTGACAGTAGCAAGTCCTACGCTACCATATTCTGATTTTTTTTCTTATTTGTATCAACCTGAGGTTTGTATTTGGACAGCCATTTTGAAATGTTTCACTGTACATCAAAATAATAAGTCCTAATGGATTGCTTCCTGCTTGACTAAGCAAAAGTTTTTGTTTTGTTTTTTAAATGTGCCTTTCCAAGTTTAGAAGAAACAGTAGAGCAAAATACAGTAGATTTTCTGTTAATGGCTTTGCTTGATCAGGTATTTATATTCTGTGTATGGTTTTATTATATATTAAATTCTGACAATAAGGTAGCTTTTCCTGTCTGAGGTCAGTAGTGTTCAAATTAATCAGGCTGACACTTCATGCCAGTGGGTCATGAACTGTTGATAATAGCATTAAATGGTGATTCACTTGCTGCAGGGAGCACAGCTCATTATCCAGTCACTATATTAAATCATCGCCACAAACAGCTAGAGTCCTGTGTGTGTGCATACACACACGCACACACATCGAGGTGGAGATCTCTATCCTGTAGCTATCCATTTCTCTGTTCAGAGCAATTCTTAAAGATGTTTCCAACATATGAGGATGATGCACTTGTGCCCATTTGGGAGACTGGAATAGCCTCTGAAAGGTCTGCTTATGTATGAAATGGGACTATGAGGTTTATTTTCTAGCTTCTCTCTGATAAAGGGGCATAATTTTTATAGCCAGTTCCATGTTAAGCAAAACCAAAGAAAAATATATCTGCATCATTTCTAAAATGTAAGTGTTGACAAAAGAACAAGATACAAAATGAAAACAACTGAAATCTAAAGTGCTTCTATTCATTGAGGATTTTTATTTAATACCATGTTTCGGGGGCTTCTGTATTAGTTTCAGATGTGCTACTTCCTGTAAAAACATTCATGCTTACGAAAAAAAATTAGCCTCTTTCCTAGTGCAAGAAAAAGAGTATCTATCATAATGGAAAATTTTTAAATAGAAGACTGTCTAAATAGCTTAGCAGTAGATGAATTATGTTGAATGTGGGGAAATTCCACTCTCTAACGCTTTAAAAATTTTGCAGTTAAATGCAAATCTTACTTAAATTTAAGTTGCATTCTTTAGAAGTTAAATTTAAGAGTATTGCAAGGTATGTGTTTAGCAGTTAATATGAAATGTTGGGCTTTTTTCTCCTACTTAGAGCAGAGAATTGGGGAGTTTTCTTCTTCCCTGTCCTCTGCCCCCTCCATCCGAGCCAATATAATTTGTTCTAGTGTGAAAGTGACTGTTTTTCAAAGGCAATGCTAAGAGGCACTTCACTTTAAGATATAAAGGGTACTTTAAGTATGAGCTTCTCGAGGTCTTTGTAATTGACACTGGTGAAGTGATGTTTTTAAGATATGTTTTTTCTAGAAGACATTATGTTTAATCAGTATGTAAATATTAATTAGTATGAGAACCATGTTAACATCAGTATTAACTTTTTAACTGAGAAGCTGGGGTTTTTTTCACATGTACATTTTTATACTTTTATATAAATGGTTACAGAAAGGGAAACATTTTTCTGAAGCTACTGGAACACTATATGCTTTAGGAGAAGTCAAAAAAAGAGTTATGAAGGGAAACATTTTAAATCCCTCAAATTGCCTTTTTTTTTTTTTGAGGTTAAATAACAGCTGAAACTGCCAAGAGGAAAATAACATGAAAAAACTGTAGGCCACTAGAGGTCAGTGTTTGGTAATCAACTTCTAATGAACCAGAACTGTCAGTAAGGCCAATAAATTACACTGTGGATTTTTCTAATTATGAATTCTTATTTAATCATTCAATGACAAGTTAACTGTGGCAGCGGTTCTATGTACTTTGCATACACAGTTATGTTAATGTACTATTATATTTCTTAAGATGGAGGTCCTCCATCATTAGAGCAGTTCATTACCAAAGACTCTCTTATATAATCATAATTACTGATTATGAGAAATAATTAACTTTGTTACCCTCTTGTTTCTGTTCATAGGCAAAATACACTCTTTTTCTTTTTTTTTCTTTTTTTTCTGAATGGAAGACCAGGGCAAGTAGGTACTTTATATACCTTTACA
>VYZX01015399.1:94045-104206 GCA_013401335.1 Brachypteracias leptosomus
CTCGAAGTCGATGTTTTTGAGTCTGGGGATGTACCGGGAGGGGCGGAAAAAAGGCACATGAATTGTTTTATAGTGGGTCTTGTTATGTTGTCATTCAGTACACTTATATGTGAAAATGTGTTTTGTTTCATGAAAGTGCAGCATTTGGAGCATGTAAAGATTTGTAAATTTGAACCATATGATTACATAGTTGCTCATCCTGAAACAATAAAAATAATAATAATAAAAATAGTATCTCTTTTAAAAAATATTTCCATACTAAACTTAGAATTAGTTCATATATAAAGAAGCATGACTTTTAGTTAAATTGCAAGAGTTCGAACTCATTGGATAAGTGGCATCAAGTACTTTTGAGAACACTAAAAAGTACATTTCATTTTAGGGTGGAGGGCAATGTTAAATCTAGTTCTCTGAAAGAGATGTACTATCTGTTTTGCAGAAAAGTAATAATAGAATTATGTGCGGAGGATCCCTAAACAGGAAATAGAACTGGGAAAGGCCTTATAACAAAATGATTCCGTAAATGGAAGCTCTGTATCTTTCCAATTTAGGCTGCTCTTCTAGCAGTTGTCGTCGTCTTGCATTATTACACTGCTTTGCTTTCTCAGTGCTGAATAAAAGCTTTAAGAAGCTTTTATTAACTGTGAATATGCTGAAATTGGGCAGCAATAAATGCTTTGTTATTTTTTGGATATAGAGTTAGACATGCTTAGAAATAAACATGTATTTTAAAGGAGAACCTAAAGGATAGACTGTGTGGGCTGTTTATCCGAAGGCAAAGTTCAATGCCGAAGTGTTTGCAGAAAGGACAGACATGTCTGAAGCAATGCACTCTGATGGTGGTTGAGATTATCTAAAAAATTCTTGGCCTTGTACCACTGGTGACACTTTAAGGGACAAGGTTCAAAAGTGTGTAGAAAAATGCTCAAGTCTTCAGTCCTATTTTTTAAGCATTTCTTCTGATTTCAGTTGGTGAAGCTGTATCAGTTGTCCTGTCGTAGACTGTGTCCCAAGCAAGTAAAATTAAAACTTGCAGCAGGGCAGCTCTCCAGTCTGACACTTCTTTCTGGCTATACGTTGCTATACACTTTTGTAAAATTTTGTTAAGTTCCTGCTATTAAATACTAGATATATATTTACTGAATGTTAATATGCCCCTACCGCTTGGGATTGGTGTATAGCGTCGCTATATCTTCAACTCTTAGATAAACCAGAAATGCTTACGAATAGGTATGCTATGCTGTTCTACTCCATTTTAATGCTTTTTGTTTTGTTTTTCTGTGTTTACAATGTTTTTATTTTCTTACATAGCAGGAGAGAACTAACAAATGCATCAATAGAAATTTACCTTCATGACTTTAGGTATCTGCAGCTAGTCTTCTAAGAAAACCATTTCTTTATTGAGAACACTTGAACCCATACCTGTTTAGCAATGCAGTTTAAATGCATATCTCAGTGTGATTTTTTTTTTAGCAACGTGCTTAATGCCTTCATTATTCAGCAAAGAAACATGCTGCAGTGTTTTGTTGCTTTTGGGGGCCTATATGAAGGTAACATGATAAAGAAAATCATAAAGGACTAAAGCGTTTCAAGTATTTTGAATTTGTAAAAGGGAATTAATATCTTGTTATGATTGTACTGATAATGGAGAAATATGTAAGCAGTCATATTCAAAATTTCTGCTTTATTTTTCCTTCAAATGCTTTTGGTTTTCTGTTATGATAAAAGGGTTTCAGATATTGTATATCTATTCCATGATGCTGTGTAAACATACTTGCATTTTGCTGTGGAGTTGAGTGTGCAAGCATTTCATACTTTCCAGATAGAGACATTCAAGTCAAAGTAGCAAAATCTACAAACTTGATGGCATATGACTAACTGTTTTTTGTAATTTCTGAAGCTCAGCAAGGTTGGCCACGCGTCTGTTTTTGCTGGTCATGAATTTGCACGTATGTTGCTCCAACAAAGCAGATGAGTTAAAAAGCTGTGATGCCAAGTTGGACTGTTGATTCTATTTATGTCTTTTGCTGTCCCATGCAAACTACAAGCTTTTGGGGTTTTGATATTGTTCATTTTGGTATTGTCTATGGGTTCTAGTTAGAGCAGATGTAATAGCTCTTCTAGGATTTTACTTTGTCTTTTTCGAAGGGGACATTATAAATGTTCATCCCTTTGAACTTTTTCTCCTATAGTTCCTTAACAGTCTTATTTTCTGGTTGCTTATCTTTTGCATAGACTGGAAGCTTTTGAAGAAAGTGAAGTTGTGATGACCTCAGTGGGTGTTAAATATGCAGCTCAGTCACTTTTCCAATGCCAGACAAAAATTATTCTTGTTTTTGCACTATGTGATTGAGCTGAAGTTTTA
The DNA here is from genome assembly GCA_013401335.1 of Brachypteracias leptosomus. Taxonomy (NCBI): domain Eukaryota; kingdom Metazoa; phylum Chordata; class Aves; order Coraciiformes; family Brachypteraciidae; genus Brachypteracias; species Brachypteracias leptosomus. The sequence goes on from VYZX01015399.1 coordinate 96,411, forward strand.
TTTCTAGGAATTGAAGCCTCATTCAGGCAAGATGGGAATTGTGCTAGAGCCTGTCTGCTGAACTTTAATTGTGTGGATGATTAACACTGCCTGATGTTGTTGAGAAGCTCTGTGTGTGTTCCTGTTTCGTTTTTAAACTTCCTCTAAAAGACTAGAAATTCAAACAGTAGTGCTAGGCAAGATGATAATGGATTATTTTCTTTTTCTCTCTTGGGTTTGCTATTTCCCTTGTATTTGATGCTGTGCTTACTCAGAACCTAGCAGTGGTTAACCAGATAGCTTAATGTCATGGGCTTTACATTTGGACTGTCCTGGTCTTCTCTGAAACTTTGTATCTTGGATATATGGAATATACTGCCTCCTGTTCTTCACTGGCTGTCCAGGCTTCTTGTTAATGTTCAGATAAAAAATGAAATGCCTGTTTTGAACTGTGCTAAACTCTATGCAGTTAATTTTGCTGTTCACAACTGTAGAATCTTGCAGTTGCTGTTAAGTTTAGATATTTCTGTATAGGTCTGCAGCCCAAAATGAGATTTAGACCATATATCTAAATACTGGGGATGGGTAAAAGAGTAGCTAAATCTGGTAGCAAGAACACCTAAGGGCTTTTTCTGTTGTCTAGGGCTTCTATGGTGGAGTATGAACTAAAGGAAGAGAATAGGAAAGATGGCTGGCATAAACTACTGTTTACGCATATATTTTTGATACAATACTTTGGCTATTAAAAATAAACAATTAAATCAATTGTGCTTTATTTCCTTTTTTAATGCAGTACTGTTAACCTTTTACTTGGTAACTTTTCAGGTGCTTTGGTATTTCTCTTTGACCTTACAATGACTAGAACTAAATGTAATGCTTTTTAAAAAAATGCTGCAGACAGAACGATCTCATCAGGCTTTTCAGCTTGTACTTCTGTTGAAAAAGTATCTTCTGTGTGTATTTGCCTTTTGCAACTTATTTTCTTTGGCTAGTCCTTTTAGAGGCATCAGTTGCTACTTAATACTGTCTCATAAAATTTTCCTGATACATTCCCTTCATATTGAACTGTCTTAGCAACAACTTCCACTCAGTTTTTGTATGATTTACTGGGGGGGCATATTCGTTTCTGTGTTTTGGCATCTTTATATAATACATCTAAATCAAACTGAAGATTTTTATTTCAGCATACATGGCCAAGTTCAAGTACTAATCCTTATACAATTCTGTTCAGAACTCCCTTTAAAAACATAAAGCTTCTCATTACCATTTTGTCTGTTTTGTTTAATCAGATCTTTATCATTCCCTCTACACTGCTTTCTACCTTCAGCTCCTGATAATGTTTACTTTTTGGTTTTTTGAGCCCAAAAAGGATATCCTCTGTTACTGTAACACATATAGGTACCTATTGTTTATATATGTGAATCCTCATGATGCATGTAAACCCCTGAGTTCTCCTTGAGGCCCCTAAGGCTCCTTGTATGTACAGCAACACTTCCCAGATTGGCACGTGGAGCTGGAGAGTTTGGTACCGTCTTTTGTCTTTGGACAGCACTTAGCAAAATAGGCACCCAAACATGACAGCAAGGGAAGTGCTAAAGAAACACTGTTAAAGCAATCCCTGGCTGCGTCTTCTACCTTCATATTATTTAGGAGGCAAAATCTGTTTAATTACTCCCCCTCATGCTGGGCTGCCCAGAACAGGAAGCATATTGCACATCTCTCTTGCATCTTTCTGTCAGTCTCTGCTACTGCTAGGAAAATAGCTGCATGGAGCATTAATGCTGATGCACACAGTCTGATCCACTCATCTTCGTTCTTGCCTGTGCTTGTGGAGGGGGGTGGAGGAGGGGGAGGGAATTATTATTCTGCTGCTGACACAGGGAGAATGAGAGTGGCTTGATGCAACAGAAGATTATGTTCCCTAAGGATAAACAAACAGAAGGAGATAAATTAGGAGAGAGGATAATCCTCTTAATATGTGCATTCCTTAATTCTGATTCAGTTTTTCAAAATGTACGATTTCAGAGTTTAGAGATTTAATTAGTACCTGTAAACCATCTCTTAAAGTTTACCTTTTAGATTGTGGAGTAACGCTTTGAGTTGGCATTTGAGATACACAAATTTGACCATAAACAGGAATTGTAGGTCGTGATATGAATATTGTGTGAGGGGAAAAATAATAATGTACAGATCACCATCCCTCAATTAACAAAACCACAACTATTGTTCTCTGGACTTTCTCACAATACTGTTTGTCAGGAAGTCAGAGAAGCTTATTCCTTGCAGTCTTCTGCTGCTTTTTCAGCAGAAGCTGAGCCATTGTGATATTTATCTGAATTCAAACAAGGCTAATTAGAAGAGCTGCTGACAGTTGTTGTGATCTGACTTTGACTGGAGCTTGATGGTCATTATGGGTAAATAATGAACCAGGTCTGCAAATGTAGCAGCTGCCAACTTGGGATAGAAGAACAGCTATTGCGTCCAATTTAAGGATCTATCGACCGCTTCCCTTCTCCCTGCAGATCTTCCTTGTAGCTGAAAACTAATGTTTTCTACTGCTTTGTTTTGTGGTTTCAGCTATTTCTGATACAGTCTATAATTTCCTCTTAAATATTTAACCTAGTCCATTATTAGCTTTCAGAGTTAACAACTTTTCCATTGGGTTTTCTTTGCATTTTTATTTTGTTTTGGTTTATGGGTGGGGTTTTTTTGCAGTTTGTTTTCACATACAATGTAACTACATAAATAGTGATGATAATGTGTATTTAATTTGCCTGTTGCTGCAGAATAAAAATCCACTAGGCTTTTTTTTGTACCGCCATAATCTAACAAACTGTATAATTGGATTATGCTGTAAAAGAGATTCTTCCACTTCCTTAAGCGTGCTTTTGTCTAGAGTAATATTGAGTGCTCGTTGTATAAATCTTCAAAGCACTGACTTGAATTTCCATTTCTATTCAAACATCACTAGTTTATGAGGTATGGTGATGCGAAGCTCTATTTATCAGAAGAGAGAAACAGCAATGACTTTCATTAAGGTGCACTTCTAAGCGCTTCATCATGAGCTTTGCCTTGTCCCATTAGCAAGCAGGAACAGTGCATTAAAGGGAAAACAAATTTTAACAATAGATTAATTCAATCATCTAGAATCTCTGCCATTATAAATGCAGTACAGGTATTTAAAAGCCACCACAGACTTTTATATGCACAAGAACTTAGCGCATCTACCCAGCGTTTGCTCAGCTGCCATTAGGAAAGGCAACGCGCGTTATGCAAGATGTACAAAGGCGCTTGTGCATAGTGCATAATGCAGCAGAACTGGGGATCTTGCTGGGAAGAAATGATCCCAAGCATGCCCCTAAAAGACAAGGCTTGCTTTGAGATATAATGATGAAAAATTGCCCATTTATTTATGTCTTTGCGTTTCAGCAAAAACGAAACTTTGACTCGTTGTCTGTGCTGCTGCCGCGGGGGTTCAGTGCATGCACGGATGTGTGCCCGTGTGAGCGAGCATCTCTGTGCCTGCTCTGGAAAGGCCAGCGATATGTTAACAAGGGGTTATGTTATGCTGGTTTATGTTAAACCAGATCACCCCCTAACATGTGTGGAGCCATTCATCTGTGTCACCAAAACCCAAGAGAACATCTGACATGGACTTTGAAACAGTAACAGTGATCACTTACAAATCAAACATGGCACGCTCTAAACCGATTGTGCACGGCAATCTTTTCGAGAAAGGACAACTAATTGAACATGATAAAGTGTAAAGTTAATTAACACCCTTAAATTTGTTGATTACTTTCACGGGATTATATTGTTCGTTGAGGAGCAGCTTTCTGTCCCAGCTGTCGCCTTTTTAGCGAATGTCCCTGGTAAACAATAGAGACACCATAACAAGTCGTAAATGGTCCCTGTGACAGCAGCCCCTTGTGAGGCTGCATCTGTAGAAAATGATTACAACAATTGCATTTTAAAGACGGCTCACATTGCAGCCGGGTCCCATCGGCCCTCTTCTTTATCTCCACTGATGGCAGACTGGTTAAAACATTTAAGTTCTTTTGAGCAAATTAAGTGATTTACTGTGTTTTGGTTATACAGCAGCCAGAATAGCTTCATAGGTCTAGCTTTGATACTGATTTTCATAATAGGGAAGGAGAAACACAAGCCCTTTGAGTGCTGGTGTGTTCTGGGTTTGGGGTTTTTTTCTGAAACAGTTTCATTTTGTTTTCTGGAAATAGGTTGAGGATGGCAGACGTTGTCTATGAAGCAAGGAGAAAAAATTTATACCCTATTTATATTTTATAGAATAACTATTTTCCTTGTGATTATTTTAAATTTATAGTCCGGTCTTAAATATTCTGCTTCTATTTCTGGTAGGGATTTGTAGCTGATTTTGCCTATACATGCCTTTTAATTGGTTTTGGATTTATATACGTACCAAAGCAATAGTAACCTTTTCAGCTGATCTTTCCTTGTGTATTTTGGTTTAACTTTTTGTGAGTTGCAGAAGACAAAGTATTTCATGTGAGGTGGCAGGTACTTAAAAAGAACTGCTTCGTCTTAAAAACATACACAGATGCACAAGATACACAGATGCAGGCTCTCAAGTTCAACCTATCTGAAAGAGAGCAAATATGACAAGAAACTGCTTGGTTGAGGCAACTACACTTAACCTGCATTTTTGCAAGAATACCAGAGTAAAGGGCCAACGTTCCCTTGCACTTCCCAAAGTGTAAGGGGCAAAGCCTCAAATGCCACACTTGAGGGTGCAACGCTGTAAAACAGGGGAGAGGATTAAAACTCTAGTGCTGTTTTTCTTGTTTGTTTTTTAATCCAGTTTAGATCACAAAATTCGTTGTTAAAACTGCTCAGTAAACTACGTGTTGAATAGAAAAATGACAGAATAGATATTTTTTGCTTATCTTCTTGGTGTTATAACCCATATCTCCAGCTTGTCCTTTCAAGTCTCTGAAGCAGCTTTATTCACATTGTTTCAGTTTTTCTTCTCAACTTTGTCAGCAGCATTTATTTTTTTTAACTGCAGGTGCAACACAACGGTAACTTAAATATTTTGGCACAGGGATATGCTTGGGTGCTCTGTGTTTTCAACTGCATAACTGTTTTTGGCATCACCACTGTGATGGTGCTCCAGTGCGTAGCCTTCGAATAACACTTCTTTTTAACTCCTCTGCACTCTCCTCTTCTTATGGAAATGTAATATGACTGGAACCAAAAGCAGTTGCTTTCTTGTAACATCTTTACGTTAACGTCTTTCTTCTAGCATATTGTATTCTTAATAATAAGCAAATGAATTGAAACCAAGCTGCTTTATTGACATAGCTATAGAAAGGTATGACTTTTTTGGGGAGGGAAGGGGGGGGGTGACAGGAAATGTAAGTAGCAAATTACGGGACTTTTTTCAACATGTTAAATACTGTTGTAATAAGCACAGAGAAGTGAATATTGCAGGGCAGGGTGGCTACTGAACTAGGCTGCCTGGACTGGAGGCTAAAACTTGAGGTCATCTCACAACTGTCCTAGGATAGTTGTGACCAGTTGCTATTGTCATATGGGGGCTCCCAAGCCTCCATTCACATTTTCATCTAAAATTTTGAACTCAGGACCCCCTTTGCATCTTGTTGATGTAACCCACTGGTGATCAAAGTGAGAAGCATATGGACTGAGCTGATCCTAGCCCCACAAGTAACTCAGCTAGATGCAACAGGATGCTTTGAAGAGCAGTTCTTTATGTACCTCTTCTGATGAAAGAAATTAGTTTTTCAAATCTTAGGCCAAAACCTTCCCGTACCCAAGTGGGAAACCCTCTCCGAGGGGGTATGCCATCCTGCAGTGCTACTCTAGAAGTTCTTGCTGTGCTTTTTCCCAGATTCTTTTTTGGTTTTTGACGTGCTCCCTAGCTATCTAGCTCTCTCGTCGTATTTATCTGCAAACCTCTTCCTGTCAGTTTATATCTCAGGGAAGAACTCTGATGGTGTTATGAACTGCTGACTTGATATTTGTTGATATGACCCTTAAAGGATTCCGCACACAGAAATGGGGAGTTATCATCCTAGAGAAGCCAAGTGTAGGACTGCAGCCATGGGCTCCAGCAGGCTTGCTTTGGAGCAAAGGAAATCTTACACATGCTAACCATAACTACAGTTTCTCGGAAAACAATTCCCTGAGAATAAGAAGATGCTTTTTACATTTTAGAAAAAACAAACATATTCTGAAGGACTTTTGACCCTAATCAGCAGTGGTATATAAAGCACTCTCTTAGGTGGTAAGACATCTTTAAAAAAATCAAAAGATTAAAAAGAATTATCAGCTTTTTAAAATTACATTAGCTACTTTGCTCTCTCCATTGCTCTCTTTAGTGTTAGAACCTGATAATACTTTAGTGGTTTGTGTTGTTGGTATGGAATCTGTGATTATGAAATAAAGCTCTGCATTCTTGTCTAATGATTTTTTTTTCCTATTTTTAGCTGAAGTTTCAGTTCTTGTACTCCTAGATTCCCTGCCAAATTTTTTTTTGAATTACCAGTGTTACAGATTTGCTACATTGCTTGTTTAATTCTGATAAAATAGCTGATATATGGCAAGGACGCTAGATGACAAAATTTACCATGAAGTAATCAGGGTTTTGTTTTTAAAATGAGAATTTTCCAAGCCTTCTGCATTATACCACAAATTGCTCTTTTTTTTCTACTTAACTAATTTATTTTTTCTACTTGAAATGTAAGTGTTTGAACAAGTGAGAGAGTGCAGCTGTCAGAAGATTAACCAGCTGAAAACTATTGTCAGCATTAATTTTGCTCTAATAAATGACTCTCTGAAGCTATTTAGCAGTCTGTAATCTAGATACAAGGCTATTGACCTATGATGGATAGTACTGGATTTTGTTTGTAAGCTTTGACTTAAATTGTCTACTTAATTTGCTGCAGGTCAGATCACAGGATTAGTGGTAAAGGCCATTATGTGGTTTGAATAAAATAGCTAGAGGAATGGAATGAAAATCATTGTGTTTATTAATGTAGCAATCTTTGTGGTCATGTACATAGTAATCTGGTAGCCAACAAGATGACAGTGACCTGTTTGTGCTAGCTCTAAATCTAGGCTTTGTTCTTAGACCAGTTCCTGCGAGTTGCCCAGGGAGAAGTTGTTCAAGGCACGTTAAGGATTGGCTGCAACTGTGGTATCTCTCAACCTAAGCAAGAAGATCTTTACCACAGTAGACCTTTCAGTACCTCAACACTGTTGTATATATAGACTGTCGGGCTTTTTTTTTTTTANAACAAGATGACAGTGACCTGTTTGTGCTAGCTCTAAATCTAGGCTTTGTTCTTAGACCAGTTCCTGCGAGTTGCCCAGGGAGAAGTTGTTCAAGGCACGTTAAGGATTGGCTGCAACTGTGGTATCTCTCAACCTAAGCAAGAAGATCTTTACCACAGTAGACCTTTCAGTACCTCAACACTGTTGTATATATAGACTGTCGGGCNAAATGCTGAAGGAACTGAAGTGTCTTTTCTGGCAGGAGAGACTGAGAGAGCTGAGACTGTCTACCATGAAGAAAAGGTTCAGGGGGGGATCTTGTCAATTTGCTTCAAAACCTGATGGGAGAGAATGAAGAAGAGGGTGCTAAACTCTTCTCAGTAGTGCCCAGTGACAGGATAGGAGGCAATGGGCACAAATTAAACCACATGAAATTCCATCTGAAACACAAGAAAACACTTTTTTACTGTGAGAGTAGTCTTACACTGGAAGAGGTTGCCTAGAGAGAGTGTGGAGTCTCCATCCTGGGAGATATTCAGGAGCCA
>VYZX01015401.1:2004-28408 GCA_013401335.1 Brachypteracias leptosomus
CCCCCCGTCCTCCTCCCTTTATAGTTGAGCTGACATCATATGGTATGGAATATCCTATCGGTCAGCTCAGGTCAGCTGTCCGGGTTGTATCCCCTCCCAAATCTTGCTCCCCCACACACACCCTGTACCTTTGGTGCTGTGTGGGCACTGATAGTCATAACAAAAGTGTGTGTTATCAACACCTTCTGGCTTCCAGTACTGCAGCATGAGGGCTGTATGGGGAAAATCAGCTCAGACAGACCCACTACACTGGGTCAGGGCAATCCTTGATAACAATACAGGTTGGAGGATGAAGGGGTTGAGAGTAGTCCTGTAGAGAAGGTCTTGGAGGTAGTGGTGTATGAAAAGCTGGACATGAGTCAACAATGTGCGCTTGCAGCCCAGAAGGCCAACTGTATCCTGGGCTGTATCAAAAGAAGCATGGGCAGCAGGTCAAGAGAGGTGATTCTGCTGCTCTTCTCCGCTCTTTTGAGACCCCACCTGGAGTATTGCATCCAGTTCTGGAATCTTTAGCACAAGAAAGAGGTGAATCTGTCGGAGTAGGTCCAACAGAGGGCCTCAGAAATTATCAGAAGGCTGGAACTTCCCTGTGAGGAAGGGCTAAGAGAGTTGAAGTTCAGCCTGAAGAAGAGAAGGCTTTGGGGACACCTTATTGCAGCCTTTCAGTATTTAAATAGGGCCTAGAAGAAAGATGAGGACAGTCATTTTAGCAAGGCCTGTTGCAACAGAACAAAGGGCAATGGTTTTAAACTAAAAGAGGGTAGATTTAGGCTAGATAGAAGGAAGACATTTTTTACACTGAGAGTTGTGAAGCACTGGAACAGGCTGCCTAAAGAGGTGGGAGATGTCCCATCCCTGGAAATAATTCAAGGTCAGCTTGGATGGGGCTCTGAGCAACCCGATCCAGTTAAAGATGTACCTGCTAACTGCAAGGAGATTGGACTAGATGACCTTTAAGAGTTCTTTTCAACCCAAACTATATATGATCCTGTGGTTCTATAAGGTGGCATAGCAACTCTTAGGGGTCATAGATCAGTAAGAGCTGCTTATTTGGGATTTATTTTACCATATTCATGGGTTTCTTTAAAAAGTCTTGAGTAGTTTTTCCTTCCTGCTAGACCAAAGAAGAGTAGATATCACAGAGAGAATATTTAACACATATTTACTCTGTGATTTTTTTTTCCACCCTCTCCTTATCGTTTTGCTGTACAGCACATTTTCCTTTTCCCAAACTTATTTATATGGGACAACAACTTGGTTTTGGAAATACTGATTGCCGACTCCTGTATGGCTAAAAAAGACAAATGAATGATGAACTTCTAATGATATTTTTACACAAAACCACGACTGCCTAGATTTATAGTCTTGCATTTTTCATTACGTTATTTCCCACTGAGAACAATTCACACCTTAATTTCCAGCCACATTTTCCCTCAAATAAACAGTTATTTTCACTGGTGAGACGCTACCATGTTCATTCTCTTAAGCGGTATTTTCAAATTGTCCCTTTGTATGTAACTCCCAACTTAACAGATAACTCTAGTTATTAAGGGTTCATTCAAGGGATTTGCTCATTCTTTCATTCAAGCCTTTTTCCTAGTAATATGACACCTCACTGATATATTTATATAAAGTCAGATTAGGCTAAAGACTGGTTCTTAAGCTTTCTCAGAAAAAAATATAGTGGAGAATCAGAGTTCTTTATAATCACAGGCAATAACTATAACTAACCGTGTCTGAGTTCTCATCCGAGGTCACCATATGTGGGTTCCTATGTAAGGTCTTAGTTTGTTGGTGACACTCATTCTTTCATACCATCCCTCTAACATCATTACCTCACTTTACACATATGCACCTGTTATGCTAGTTCAGCCATTATCATTTTATGCTGTCACCAGTTGCCTGATCACACAGGCCAACACTGAACTCAGCCACATCTCCTCTGAAGTCTTCTTTGAAACAATCCTGCCATAGGTTCCTGTAGGCTCAGCTCCTTTGCTGCCCACTCTGGTGTCACCAGAGCCTGCTGGACACAACAGACAGAGATGGCTCCCTCAGTGGCCCTTCACATGGAAAGACACCACTGAGAGAGCTCAGCAAGATGTAACCAGCCCTAACAAAAGCCACACCCAACAGGAAGCTCCTCCAGCTGATCAGCTCCTGGTTGATATAGTCCTGGCCTTTCCCACCACTCCAGCCACAACCACCTGGGTGAGGGTGGAGCCACAAAAACACAGGTGGGCCAGGTTCTGCCTCTGGAACCTGAAGCCAGTGGAGGAAACAAAACATTCTGCTGGGTTGTGACTTATCCACAGGTCAATTCCAACTCAGAGCCCAAAACTCAGTCCCCAGCACTTCAGCAACTCATACTTCTGTGATTTTCCATTATGTTCTCCATAAGGACTTATGCCCACACCAACCTCTCAAAATATGTGCTGAATTTGCTGCAAAAGCATGTTGTTGCTGGAAAAGAAAATAAGAGCCATCAACAGGAGCAGAAGTCATAGGCACATTTACAATGTCTGTGTTAAGTCCTTATTTAGTGACCAGAAACTAAGTTTGCACAGGTCTCCAGCCAGTGAGAGTTATTACTCAAGGGTGGACTGCTGTTGACCTTGTCTGTGAATGAAGATTCCTGTACCACTGATCCTTATCCCTCACACCCCTCACCTGAATTTGGCAGGAGGCTTGACATACACTGTATGCAGTTGACACTGTCCTATTTCCTTTTCCAAAATCATCCTACTGCTAATCCTAACTCTGTCTCCTCCCTGGCAAGGAATGACCACCACTGACACCAGCTATCTCCCTAACAATACCAGTACAGCACGAAACTGGTGCAGCTGCACAGCACAGAATGTTAGGGATTGGAAGGGACCTCGAAAGATCATCTAGTCCAATCCCCCCACCGGAGCAGGATCACCTAGACCAAGTTGCACAGGAACACATCCAGACGGGTTTTAAACATCTCCAGAGAAGGAGACTCCACAACATCCCTGGGCAGCCTGGTCCAGTGATCTGTCACCCTCACTGTGAAGAAGTTTCTTCTCATATTTATGTGGAACCTCCTATGTTCCAGCTTATACCTGTTGCAGCTGAGTATTATTGCCACTTATCTTGCAGGTCATCCAGCTGAGTAAATATTTTCAGTCAACTTATTATTTGATTCCTAGAGAAGGTAGAAATGAGCTCCTTGCAGTGAATGACTGTTCAAACTTATCATACCACTTCAAAGCAGGGAACGGTGCAGTATGCGATATAGGTCAATAGTTACACAGAATACACCACAGTAAAGCTTCATTTTCTGCAAATAAAGCTATGGTTTAAATTGTGTTTCAAAACATTTTCAGGAATCTCTGCCTAAAGCACCTTCAGGAAAACTGTCTCAAGTCCTAATCTAATTCAGAAGCTAAACTCAAATATGTCCAGCTGACCTTGCTCTCCAATGTAAGGCAATATGTTATTTCCAAAAAATAAGCCTTATTCTAAACTTAGGCTGGTGTTGACTGTGATTGGGAATTTAGGTTTGCTACCTGGAAGGATGGGTCCTATGGCAAACATAGAATCGTTTTGGTTGGAAGAGATCTTTAAGATCATCAAGTCCAATTGTTAAACCAGCACTGTCAAGTCACCACTACATCATGTTTCTAAGCTCCATATCTACACATCTTCTAAATATCTCCAGGGATGGTGACTCCACCACCACCTGTTCCAGTGCCTCTCAACCCTTTTTGTGAATAAACATTTCCTAATATCCAGCCTAAACCTCTCCTGGTACAACCTCAGATTCTTTCCCCTTATCCTTTTGCTTGTTACCTGGGAGAAGAGACTGACACCCACCTTCTTTCAGATAGTTGTAGAGCAATAAGGTCTGCCTTCAGCCTCCTTTTTTCCAGGCTAAAGAACCCCAGTTACCTCAGCCACAAGGGGGCAATCAATTCTCTGGTCCTGCTAGCCACACTATCACTGATAACAAGCCATGATGCTGTTGGCCTTCTTAGCCACCTGGGCACTCTGCTGGCTCTTATTCAAACAGCTATTGACCAACACCCCCGTTTTTGGTCCTTTTATGCTGGGCAGATTTCAAGCCACTCTTCCCCAAGCCTGTAGTATAGCATGGGGTTGTTGTGACCCAAGTGCAGGACCCAGCACTTGACCTTCTTGAACCTCATACCATTGGCCTTGATCCATCGATCCAGCCTGTGCAGATCCCTCTGTAGAGCCTCCCTGCCTTCAAGCAGATCACACACCCTCCTAACCTGGTGTAATCTGTAGATTTACTGAGGGTGTCCTAGATCACCTCATCCAGATTGTTGGTAAAGATTATTAAAGAGCACAAGTCCCATTACTGAGCTCTAGGGAACACCATTTGTGACTAGCCAACTTAACTCCATTCACCACCACCCTCTGGGCCTGGCCATCCAGCCAATTTTTTACCTAGTGAAACATACACCCTTCCAAGTCCTGAGCAGCCATTTTCTCTAGGAGAATGCTGTGGGAAATGGTGTCAAAAGCTAGGTAGACAACAACCATAGCCTTTCCCTAATCCCTTAAGTGGGTCACCTTGTCATAGAAGGAGATCAGGATGAATTAGAGATCATTAGAGTTAAGATTAGGTTTGGATTACATTTTGGCAATATAAGAGCTTGAAGAAGCCAATTAATTCTCTTCTGCCTGCAAAAATTTGGAATAGAGCTGGAGGCTGTTGTCAACACTCTTTTTTTTTACTTTTGTACATAATTACTCTTATGTAGGGGTTTGCAAATCCAAAACTGAAGTCTAGTTTTGTCCTTGAAACTGAGCAGCCTTCAGAGAGAAGACTGAAGAGAAGTCTGGAGTCAATTGTGGTCAACAGCTTATGTTCCCTTCACTGGATGGGTGGTTCCCTTGGCTAGAATTATTTTTAAGGGTAATGTTATTTGGGGGAATGTATTGACTGAAGAACCCATTTCAACATCTGGTGTCTTGCCCTCAGAATAAGGAAAAAAGAGTTGGTTTAGGCCAATACTTTGTGATTTTTTTTTCTTATAATTTTTTCCATGACCTTGGTTAAGTTCAGCTCTCATGTTTGGGCTAGTGTTTGGGAACCTACAGACTCAAGAAGGGAGTTAAATGCTGGATACTATGTGTCTCAAGATTAGGATGAAGGATATTAAGGACAGCTGATGCTTTCTGTCCTGTTTGTTGGACAGTTGCAATCCCTGACCATTCTGACCATTGTTGGGGTTAGAATTAGGGCAGGACTCAGGGTTTGAGAGTTGGATGCTTTTTTTTTGCCTTTTAATGCTGCGTTTTGAAACTGCACACTTTTTAGCATTATGAAAGAGAATTGTATTATGTGTGTTTTGTATCTTTTTTAATCTTTTGGATTTTTTTTCAGTCTTGTTGATATCTTTTCTTGTTGGGTTTAATTCCTTGTTGCCTATTTCATTGGACGAGAATTGTAAATTAGGTTTAGGAAAGGGTAGTCATGGGCTACAGCTGAATTATGGTTAGGGTAGATGGTATAAAGTATGAAGGCTGCTGTCTATAATTATCCAAAACGATTTCCTGTGCTGTAGTTATATATGGTTTAGTACAGAGTTAGGCATAAAAGCTGGATAGAGCCCAGGTAAATTCCCTGTCTCAGGATACATGTAAAGAGAAGACTGACATCATGGAAGTCCATGTGTTATTTCCTCTCTCATCTGTAGAGATTAGTTCCCAAAGTTATTAAAATGTACTTGTTTGGTACTAGCTTAGTCTATAGTTGTTGTAGTTATAGTTATAGTTAAATAAGTATGTGTTTTGTCAAAAAATCAGTTTCCATTGTACCCTGTACATATGATAATTCACTTCTGTGATCCTTTTCATAGAATCATGGAATCACTTAGGTTGGAAAAGACCTTCAAAATCATCAAGTCCAACCACTAACTTAACTCTACCAAGACCACTGCTTGGATCAAAAAGTCTATCCGTAAGACAGTGATCTGAATAAAAAAGGCAATCTCTTCCATTGCATTCTGATAAAACACATGATGAGGACTTTTTTTAGTTAGAAAATGGCAGCATTTTACCTGTAGGGCTGCAAATGCAGACTTCTTTTAAAATGTCAGGAGCCAAACGTATTCTTTTGAAATAATACTGTAGTATATAGAGTGTAACAGAGAAGTTTATTTCACTACTGCATTTCTTTGATCTTGCTAGTGCTTTCACAATCCCATTTTTTCTTTTGTTTCCTTCAGTCATTAGGCCATAAACCCAGATTTATGATGACATTAGTATTTTGCCACAGAACGATCAGTATGTCCCAGATTCAGCCTTGTGGGCTAAACGTCAGCAACTAAGAAAAGAAATTGTCTGAAAAAGATTATTCTGCAAGAATTGTAACTTTTCATTATGTCCTTTCTGAAAGACTATCATTATTATCAAGAATACAGAAATCCTGTGACTGTGCTGAGAAGTTTATAGAGAGGACAGCAGTGAAGCCTCATTCATATTAGCTATATTGAAATTCATGTACTTTTATACTCAGTGGTCATGTTGTTTGCACATCTCTAAGTGTTAGATATGCTGACAATAGTCCTGAGCAAAAAAAAACAAACAAAAAAAGCTTTTGGAACTATTATGGAATGTTTGAAAATTTGAGTTACTGTAAACACTATGTAACAATATTTTCAAATTCAGAATCTGTGAAATGGAAAAGTTCCAGAAAGCTTTCCAGGTAAATTAACATAGAAATCTAAGTCTCTGTATTATGATACAGGAATTATACAGAATTATAGTATAGGAAGCCTATCTTCCTTGAGTGGAGATGACAACATATATGCAGAAGAGTTATTACTAAGTCTGCTTGAATAAACACTCATAAGGCAATGCATTTAAGAGCATATCCTCAACTACTATGTCTTTCTAGTCTCAGCAAAAGAATTTGAGCCAATCAACTTGGTACACTCCTTGAATGTTCTTATACACAGAGAAATATTTTCTGAAACACTGTGTTAATTGTTATGAAATAATCCCAGAGTCAGCCTCCACTTCAAATAAAAAAAAAAAAGAGTTTTTTCTTTCAGATCAAAATCATTGTGTGTTACTTACCCTTCTCATGAGCAGCAGTGGCAGTGACAGAATGTTACATTCTTATTAAAACCAATTAATTCATTGATGGAAAGGCTTATTGTCAAAGAAATAGAATTTTGTTAAATATGAAAAGTTTGATAAAAATGCTGAGGATGAAACAAATTCACACAGAAAAAAAAAAAAAAGTGTGCTGTTCTGCCAATTTAACCAGCAGGTTTCTGGGAATCCTGAGCTCTTACCATGTCCAGCTTCATAGTGCTCTGGTTGGCAGTGCAAGGACTTTCATGTTCAAAGTTCCTCTGGCTCCTCTATTTCAGTTGGGAAGCCCACAGAGTTTCAAGAGGTTCCCTGAGCAGGAATTTTCAGGGTTGCTGAGGTTTCCTAAGGCTGAGAAATTATCAGACCAAAAAAAGCTATGTATCTCTGCTGAGTGCTGATGCCTAGGATACCTCTATGTGATACCTACTAGGCAGTACTGATGGAGTAACATACTTTCACAACATCTGCTTGAGGTAGGATGGGAAATGGACTCAGAAGAGAAGATGTGGTGATGCCGTGTAACTTTTCTGAAGTGGCCGTTTGTTGTCCAGTCTACCATGATACTATGAATGAAAAGAGATGGCTGCCACAGAGGAAAGCTGGGATGTTTGTGAGTTCAGGCTATGCTTTTTAATAGCAGAATTGTATTTTGATAGGTTTGTCTTACTGGTCATCTGTACTGTCCTTGTAGGCAACTTTTACATACATGAGCTCTGGTCACCTGCATGTCCCACCCGCCCCCATAGCAAAAATTGCAGCAGCTTCATAAGGTGGCATCTTTTCACTTAGGGTTCCAATTCAGATGGAGCCTCAAAGCGGAATTTTCTCATTTTTTCCTTAAAGTGAAAATGTCAGGTTTCTTTTGAAATTTTTCTTTCTGAAGTTCCATTTTTCTAGAAAATAAAATTTATCTGGAACAAGATAAGTTAAATAAAACTCAGAAAACTCTGTTGGTGGACTCTAACTAAAAATCATTCTACTGCTGTCCATAGTATCTTTAGATGATAAATTATTCTTCAGTATTACTTTTCTGACCGCAGCTTTCAATGCTTCCTGTTATTTACCTCACTGATTGCTCTGTAGAATCTTCTCATAGCTACAGATGCTGGGGAAGGAGTGTGAATTTATATACTCTGGTTGGCCATATGAGACCCTTGGATACAAACCCTCCTTACTCTCAGAGGTGAAATGTTAGTTTGAGAAGTCCTCCGGAAATCTCCTGTGTCCAACTTTCCAGCACTGACCTTCAGCGTCTTTCAGAGATGAGGAAGATGGCCAATAATGATTCATACAGTGAATGTAACCTTCAATTTCTATTTCTATTTCTATTATTTCTATTTCTAATTTCTATTTCTACTTCTATATATTTATATTTATATTTATTTATACTTAATCTTATAAATATAAATATATTTATTTACTTTTAAAATACTATGATTGTTATTTCATAATGTCTTTCTTTCTGGGATGACTATGAAATTTATAGCTTGCACTGTGACACAAACCAGCATTTCTTTTTCAAATTCTGTTGAATTTGTTGCAGAACAGAAACTCTAAATTTAACCTATGCTATAATAATGTTTATTCCTCCTCTTAGCTTTACTTTTGGTTTAGCTACATCTGTTCTAGTTTAATGAAACCAAAGACAATTGGGATCTATTGATATTTCATATTCAAAAGAACTGTCTTTCCTTTATCTTGAATTCTTAGCAGTTAGTTACACTTGTACAAAAAGACTGAAGATGGCTGTGGAAGCAGGTGCGGGGGCACAATGGACAACACCCACACGGACTAATGTAATCCAAGCGTTGCCAAATTTATTAGCCCGAAGATCGCTGGCTATATACACCTTAGCACTGATTATGCCCCTAAAGCATAACTCTGATTGGTACAATAGCTTTGTCCAAGCACTGAATAACAAGTCCCGATTGGTCAAACATCACTGTCCACGAACCGCAGACTCGGCATTTAGCTTCTTCTTCAGCATCTTCTTTCTTGTTGCACCACTGCCAAGTTCTTCTCTCTTACTACACATAGTCCATTGTCCTTTGTGTGGTTCTATCAACAGGACCCAAGGTTTGCTGGCAGGCTTCAAGGCCTGCTGCTCAGACCCTGGCCAAACTGGCAGGTTTCAAGGCCTGCAGCTCAGGCTCTGGCCAGAGCCACCCAGTTGGGATTGCTCACATGTCCGTTTGTATCCAAAAACTGCTGCTCCACAATCAGGGACAAGATGCATACCATTTTTTTAATTAATATCAACATTTTAAATGGTAGATGATATGAAATTAATAAATTATAATCCCCAAATCACAGTGCAATAACCTGCAGGTGAGTGTGAATGTTGAATAAACAAGTGTATAGCTTCCACAATATCCATGGATAAACTTTTTAAGGCACACTTTGATAGTTGAGGTGTGTATTCTACTAATTAGTTGTAACAAGGTTTTAAAACCAAGATAAAAAGCTTGACAAACAGAGAGAATAACAAGTAACCCTAATATTACTGCTTTAAAGGAATCCAAGAATAAGTGAGTATCAACCAATATAACCTGTCCTAGCTAAAAGTATCTTAANTGTTTCCTGTTTTTCTAGAATTCACTTCTGAAACGAAAATTAAAAAAAAAAAAAAAAAGAAATTTTCTACTTAGTTTTTTGTAGAGTCAAGCACTCACAAATGCTTATGTCTACATAGGATTTCAGAAAATTCTCAGCCAATGGTATGCATTTAACAAATGATTTAACTTAAATTAAGCATCAGAAACGCCCAAAGTTCACAAAAAGTTATCCCATTGAAATGTTCACCTTAAAGTCAGCAATGCTTGACTAGAGCCTAGGCATTTCCTCTTTCATTAACATTTTCCTTTCTGTAGCATCCAGTGTAGAATTTCTAACTACTGTTCCTTCTATTTTCTTGACCTACTTGTATTTCATTTTCACTTTCTGTTAAATCATTCATACTACTGCTGTATAAATATATGTTCAACCTTTCTGCTTGCCATTGGTGGAAATGTATATTACTGTAATACTATCCTCTCAAACACATCATGTTTTCCCCATATGTGCCCTTGCATCCTGCTAGTTTTAGACCTCTATAATGTTGAAATTTTGTTCACAGTTTGTTTTTTGGATCTGATTTTATTTTTAGGTATAAGAATAATTGGCAATAAAAGGCAAATGCTCTGGCTGTTTTTGACAGATATGCTAGTGTCTTCTGTGGATCTTCTCTGTGTGGAAGTGTATTCCCAAAAGTTTACTATGTAGTAGTGGTATATGAATAATTTAAAGAGGCCTTCTGTGACAACACAGGATTTTGCTAAATTGTCTCATGACTAATTTGTTCTTGCCAGCAGGGCACTGGTGTTTACCTATGTGGGAAGAATTTATCCCTGAATCCTACCACTTACCAGTCCTCAAACTGAGCCTAGAAGCTTGGTGGAAAAGACACATAATCTTCTGTGAAATGTAAACTTATTCCACGTTTCAGACACTTAAAGGACTGGTGTATATATAATGCCTCCTTTGAACATGTTATTTCTAGAGGAACAGTGAGCCCTTTTACTTGTAAGACTTTGTGGGTTTACTTTTAGCAGACAAAATTAATGAAGAGTTAACAAACACAGGCTTAGTTTTCTGTTACAGAACTGGTGAAAAAGTTACAGAAAAAAATAGAAACAAGATCGTTAACATGATAGGTTAGAATATACTTGCAGCTCTTTGGCTATCTCTCATTTAGGATTTTTCCTAGCATGGATTGGTCATTATAGAACAATGATCACTCTGTTCTTGGGTATATTTTTCAGCATCAAATGCCCTAACCCTGAACTTTTTTCTCTTTTTTATGTCTAATAATTATCTCATTACACACATGAAATTTCAATATACCCTAGGAGCTATGTTTCTCCTTACATTATGATTTAGGGAAACATATCATCAGGTAACTTAATATTGATTCACATTTATGAGAAGCCACATAAAACTCCTTTTTAGTTTGATTGGTTGATTTCCCATGATATGCAAAAAGCTTTTTGGAAGATAAATTGCTCATCTGTTTTATATTCTTGCTTAGGAAGTCAATTGAATTAGAGATATAGCTGGCCCCTCCCTTCCCAAACAATAGATGTCCACTGTGAACACTTTTTCCCTGGCTTTGTAAGACCTTGAAAAATGTGCAAGAGGAAAGATATTAATTGTACAATTTCTTGATTATGCCACAGATTGAGACACATCGACTTCCCATAGTAATCCAAATATACAAATTCCCATAGTAATAAAATATACCAATAACACATAAATTACTTTGTCCAAACTACCCTCTTCCATCTGCCTTGTTGCTGACTATGTTAATCCAAAAATTGCATCCTGTTATTTCTTGCCACGGATAGGCAGTGTGCAAAACTTCTGCCTTGTTGTAAGCATGAGTAGTAGATACTTATAAGAGCAAGAAAGATTAAGCAATACTCATAATCTTATATAACAAGTAGAAAATTTTCTCATACTTACAACCTTAAAGAGTAAAAAATCAAAAGTCCAACAAAAAGTAGACAGAAAAGAAAAAGTTATGTACCTTGAGCAGTATGAATCTGGGCATCAAAGGGTTTTTTTTTCCATGTTCTTGCTTATGGAAAAACCTACAAAGAGCTAGTAATTTTTCATTATAGTATGAAAAGTACATCCATATATGAGTTTCTTTTCCATGTCTCTTCAAAAGGGTCTTGTTCATCTGATAGATAGAAAAAAAAAAGAGCTTCTGAAAATCTGCTTTTTATTTGTACTTCATGAACACCTGAAAGACTTAACACTAGTTTTGCATAGTGCTTTGTGGAAAAAGAATTTAGGAAGGGGGCAGAGATTATTTCCTACAAATGATAAGAGGAGGGGGAAAGAGAGTGGAGATAGTTCTTCATTCAAGATAAACTGTCTATATCAGTTAGCCAATGAAGAAATGGTAACAGACAAACATGTTAGGAAGAGTGAGTACACTGTAGCACAACATCCTAAGAAAAAAAATGGAGATGTTAGGTCATGAGATCAGACATGATGAGTACATCAGTTAGTGGATTAGTAAAGACTCTGTTGTGGTTTAAGGTTTGGGGAAGGGGAGGGACANCTTAGAGAAAATAAGGCTATACAAGGGATATTCAGTGTCTATTCAGTCTATAACACTGGGTGAAAGCTATTGCCCTTGGAGGAGAGGAAGCTGAAGGAATTTGACAAGTCCCAAAGCATACCTGTTCATGACAAGTATCATGAGAAGATACCTGAGAATGGGATCATATGGAGCTATTGTTTATACAGGACCACTGTTATCCTTGATGTACTTGTGTAAACAAATATTTGCTAATTAATATTTACATAAAGACGAGACAGTATTTTATGTAGTTTTCCTCCACTTGTTTCAGAAATGATTTCTCATTTCCTCAGAAGTCCGTAATGGCTGCCTCAGTCAGCAGCTCTTCTAACCCTCTGTTTCCTGCTGCATTGGCTGTACTGCAGGTTCATACTTGAAATTGTGTAAAATTTTTTACAAAGCTGGGGAACAGGAGCTCAAGCTAAAACTTGTTTTTATTTGACAGATTTAATTCTGTCTGACAGTTCATTAGCAAAAGCTAGTCATTTAGGTAGAAGTAGCAGCTGTAACTGCTAAATATAACTGATGGGCAGAAGGGAATGATAAATGAAGACTTTGGGGAGAAAAAAGAAGCAAAAAAGGATGCTTTAGTACCAGAGGAATATGCCTTCTGAGTAATTTCTGGTGTGTAAGTGAAAAAAGGGGAACATTTCATAACTTCTGAAGACTGATATGTTTTTTACTAGCTGTGTGACTGGAAAGTCCTATTAATGTTGTTTATTGGCAAACTTGAGAGATTATTCAGGGGCAAAAAGGTTTATGGAAGGTTATAGACAGTAACTATAATGTGATAGATCTGACAATATAGTTCCTTGACTTACAAAGAACCACCCATCAGTGTTTTTTAATTTTATGTATCTAGTGCTTCCAAAACTTCGCAAGGCTTATGAGAAAGATAAGGATGTTGAAAACATGATTTATTGCAATAAACTAAGGACAATTAAGAATCATGCACACTTTAATCACAAAACCTTAGGGTTAAGCAAAATGCTGAAAATTATCCCAAATTTCTGTAGCAGTGTCTCCATACATGTTCCAAAGATTTATAGTTCCTTTAAGACACAATTTCACTTAGATTGTGTTCTATGATGATTATCATGTAGAGAATATATATGTATTTTTATATTCAGCTTTTATGTCTGGGGTTGTATTAATTAAATTTCATGTGTCATGCAGAATTATTTAATTTGCCCTCTTAAAATCATTAGCATATGTGTCTCAGAATATTGTACTATAGCTACAGACCATACTATATGTGCCTATAAAGCTCTGGTTGCCTTGAGTTAGGAGCACACCATGCTGCTCTCACCTTTCAGGTGGACAGCAGTGGCACCCTTTACACTAGGACAACTCCCAGCAGTCTTCCACACTGCTGCTTCAGATTTTGCCTCACCATCCTCATACAGTTTCTGATCCTGGTTCCCTTCACTTGGCCTGATCCTGTCCCCCACCTGTGGGTCAATATCCTGGCCCAGCCTTGGCTTGTTCCCATCACCAGGGAGGTGCCCAATGCCCAGGGCTGGGAATGTTACTGGTGTCCCCTGGCTTCCTTGCTCCTGCCTGGTGGCAGTGGGATGGGCCCAAGATGCCAATCCCTGCCCTGCTGTCCTGATGGAGTCCCCATTGCTCCCAGCATCCACCCCTCAGGCAGCCCAAGGCCTCTTCATGAGCAAAACAGACACATAACAAAAGTTAACTTTCATTTGAATCTTTTTGGCACATTCTGTGGAGACTCTTGTGGGAGATGTTCTGTGTGCCCCAGTTTAGAAGCTTGCCTTCTAAACTAATAAAAATCAAACTACATTGTAACCAAAGTGAATTTTACAGGAAATACTGGGAAAAATAAGTCTAAAACATGAAGTTTTGTATTAATCTGATTTAGTTCGTTCAAAATAATTGTTTTAATATAAACAGGCAGGACTAAAAAATCTTATGTTTAATCAAAGCCAAGAAAGTTTAAACTCAATTACTTAAAAGAAGCTGATTGTCTTGAGGCAAATTAGAATCATAGCATCATAGAATATCTCAAGTTGGAAGGGATCCATGAGGATCATCAAGCCCAACTTCCTGCTCCTGCAGAAGTGTCTAAAACTAAACCTTTTCACTAAGAGCATTGTCCAGATGCTCCTTGAACTCTGACAGACTTGGTGCTGTGATCACTTCTCTGAGGAACTTGTCCCAGTGAATGACGACTGTCTCAGTGGAGAACCTTTTCCTAATGTCCTATCTGAACTTCCCCTGACACAACTTAGTTCCTTTTCCTCACATCCTGTCACTGGTCACCAGAGAGAGGAGAACAGCACCTCTTCTTCTGCTGAGTCCCCTTGAAGAAGTTGTAGACTTAAAGTGGTCTCCTCTCAGCCTTCTCTTCTCCAATCTAAACAAACCAAGTGACTTCAGTCGCTCCTTGTAAGTCTTACCTTTAAGCCCTTTCACCATCTTGGTCATCCTCCTCTGGACACACTCTAATAGTTTGATGTCCTTCATATATTGAGGCACCCAGAACTGTACACAGTGCTCAAGATGGGGCCACAACAGTGCAGTGTGGAGTGGGACAACCACCTCCTTCAACTGGCTAGCTATACTGTGCTTGGTGCGCTCCGGGACATGGTTGGACCTTTTGGCTTCCAGGGTGCACTATTGACTCATATTCAAGTTGCCATCAAACTAAACCCCCAGATCTTTTTCTGTGCAGCTTCTCTCCAGCCTCTTGTCCCCTAATATGTAAGTATCACGTAATCAGGATTACCCTGTCCCAACTGGAGACTTGCTGTTGTTAAACCTGATACAGTTGATGATTGCCCAGCTCTCCAATCTATTCAGACTCTCTGCAGGCCTCTTTACCCTCGAGGGACCTCAGAGCTCCTCCTAGTTTAGTATTATCGTCAAACTTACTTAATGTACACTTGATTCCTGTGTCCAGATCATTTATAAATACATTAGAGAGCACTGGCCCTAGAATTTAGCCCCAGGGAACCCCACTGATGACTGGCTGCCAGCCCATTTACTAAAACACTTTGAGCCAATTGCTTATGCAAAGTATTCTGGACTGTGTGCTGGGCAGTTTATACAAAAATATAATGTAAGAAAAAATATCAAAAACTTTGCTAAAATCCAAACCCACCACATCTACTGGCTTCCTTTGGTCAACTGGGTGGATGATCTTTTCATAAAAGGTAATTAAGTCAGTTAAACAGGACTTTCCCTCTGTGAACCTATTCTGGCTATGACCAATGACTGTGTTTCTCTCAAGTGTTTTTCAGTAACTCCTAGAATAACCTTCTCCATAATTTTACCAGGCACAGAAGAGTGACTGACAGGTCTGTAATTATCAGAGTCTTCCTTCTTACCCTTCTTGAAAATTAGAAAAACTTTTGCCAGCTTCCAGTCGACTGGTACCTCTCCAGAATTTTTATTAATTAATTTGTCCAGGGAACTGTACGCACAATTTAGTCCTGCCGTCTTCCAGTAAGGAAATTTATCTTATTTGCCTTTTTCAGGACAAACACATTGTATATTCTGGAGCTGAGGTCCAGGTGTCAGCTGCCATTGTTTCTCCTGGGCTCAGCCCCTTTGTGACTTGAGTCTCCAGCTCCTGTGATATAATTTCCATATAGATTTCTATATAGATTTTTATGGTAGCAGTCACCTTATTTATGAATAGAAAAATTTTATATAATGTGCATGGCCATACTGTACCATATTATATTAAGGCCAGGCAATGGACCATGGCACTGTTTAGTTTACTGTGGAGGCTTATCTCAGCTCAGGCTAGGAAAGTCTCTGGTCCACTTATCTAATATATCCAGAAGAATTTAAAACTAAAAAGATATGAGACTTCCAGCATATATGTTCCAGATTGTTGTATTCCATGATGGGATACTAATTCTGACACCAAGTTCTAGATAATTTCATAGAGAGTGATGAGGAGTAGGTTCTTCTGATGTTTATTAAAAGAACATTTGATGAGAAAATTTCACTTCTTTATCTCTTAATCAAAAGCCTTTTACTCAGTATAGTACTTGACACAGGTTCTTATATTCAAGTGATAGTGTAAGAAAATTTGGTTTAGCTATTTTCGTGCTTGAGGAAAAGTGACTAAATATGTTTTTTCAGTGTCATAAAAGTAAAATAGGTTAAAATTATCATCTACAGTACTTCTGATAAAACCTGTATTTTGTATAAATGATTGTTTGAAACCTGTTCCTGAAAAACTGATGTGAAACACAGCTAGTGCTTATTTGGATCTACTGTCAAAGTCACTAGTAGTACAGAAAGTGTACGCTAGAAAGATGTAGGATAAGATATAGAAACAATTTAGTGCTGTCTCTCCAGTTCATATATATAGCACTTAAAGTCCTTTGCTTGCTTGTTGTGGAGTAGTGCTAGGCACAACCTGTACTTTTCAAAATCTTTTTTTTGGTGGTTTTTGTTTGTTTGTTTTAATAAGGAATTGTAATAGAAGTGTTTAGATAATTCTGAAATCTCTAAATTATGGCCAGTGTTCAGTATTTCTCTTTCATTTTTAAAATATGATGTCCACTCAGACCACCTCCTCACAGGGTCTCATGCAACACCCTTTGGAATTTCTGTTATAGGGAGAGGCAAACACAAAGTTTAGGTCCATCATGTTAAAAGGACAGACTGATCCTGTAAACCTCATAAAAAAATTATTCACAAAGATACGAATAATGTCTTCAGTTTTGCCCTTATACATAACTAAAGATGACATAAGGGTAAGAGTTATTAAGACAAGGTCAAGAAAAGTATTTAAGACTTAAATACCCTTTGAGAATAATCTGCCCTTAATTATATTCTGTCAAAAGCTTCAACTCTGAGATGAATAGAAACACATCCAGAAAGAATGGCTGCTGCAAC
This sequence comes from Brachypteracias leptosomus, assembly GCA_013401335.1. Lineage (NCBI taxonomy): Eukaryota > Metazoa > Chordata > Aves > Coraciiformes > Brachypteraciidae > Brachypteracias > Brachypteracias leptosomus. The sequence goes on from VYZX01015401.1 coordinate 19,109, forward strand.
AGTATCCCAATCCCCAGCAGAAAATTTTCATTTCAAGAGTACCTTCACAAGATGAAGAGCTGGACTGAAACAAAAAAATTCTTTTTGAGTCAGTTGTTGAGGTTTGAAATTTTGTTTTTCTTCTGAATTAGAACAGAGCCAAAGCCTTTCCAAATTTTTCAGGAAAGGGAATTGTGGTGAAATATCTGTTTTCCGATTAGAAAGGTCGACTTTTGAAGTAATATCTCTTGCCACTGGAAACAAGCCAAAAATCTACCCGGAATGCTTGAAATCTCCCACTGTAAATGTCAAAATATTTCTCTGCAAGACATTCTGGCTTTGAGGCAAATGCTTGTTTTGATGCAGATGCTTGTTCTGACCAAAAGCAAACAAAGAAATTGTCAGACCTGCTGACTAGTTCTAGTTAGAAACAAATTAGATGAAAAAGATGGGAAGAGGACAGGAAGTTTGATATTAGCAGTGTGACTTAACTGTTTCCCACAAGAAAGTACGTAAGCTGGGAGCTAGGGCCATAGAAAACAGTGATTGACTCTGGGGTCAAATTTCATAACCACTAAAGATGACTTCCTACTTCATGCAGCTCTTCCTGCTGCTTCTATTGAATCATAATTCCATTTTAAGTGTTATAAAATACACCTATTGACACATAGTAATCCATGTTTGTTACCACAATTTAGTTATACAAACAAGGACAACTTTAGTCAATTGAAAGTTATTACCAGAATGTGTCAAGCACCAAAACAAATAGCTAGAGTTCAGTATACTTGCTTTTTTGTTTAATATAAAATGGCACAGAATAACTGCACTGTGGAATTTTATTGAAAAATGTAAAATTAGATTTTATAGAGGGCTCAGTGGGGTAACACATTCTTGGATTTTATTGAAGCCTATCATTGTCCTCAGCTTATCAGACATAGTATGTTTCAGTCATCGCTATATTATTCCAAAAACTATTGTGACCAGAATCTGGCGAGGGCTTATATAGCATTTATAGTCCTCAGCAAGTCAGTATTCCCAATAGAATTTCTCAGTTTCTCCACATTTAAAATGCTTTTGTGCTTCAATAAATGTTGAATCAGCTCTACTTAGGTTATACAAGATATTTTATGAGAAAGCATGTGCATTGAGCTAACAAAATATCAGCAGCTGATTAGAGGCAGAGATCAAGTTTATTATAAAATTTATTCTGCTAAATGTTAATGCCATATATAGTAGCCTTTGCTAGTGCTCACATAAGCCTATATTTCTGTCATTCTAAAGTACTGTATATAAATTTAACAATGGCACTAATGACACTGTCTCACTTGAATCAGGATTACCCGATGTTTTTGCAACACTGAGTATTGCGCTTTGTACATGTCATCCTAAATATTGTTAATATTGTATAATACTCTTCAGAGGACTTTGTTGCTCAGTAATTATTCCTGCTGATGTGTACAATATGGCTGAACAGGTTGGAAGAACAGGATGGAGCTTCAGCTGGCCTTGGGAAATGAGATACAGCTGTTTCCAAATTTTATGAATTTCTGAGTTATGCAAGCGATTTTTCATGACACACATATAGCTTCATGGTTTGCTTTTTGTGTGACCCTGTTGGAGCAGAAATAAAATTGTCAGGGCCTTGGATGATTTTGGCTTTTGTTGGTAGACAGATGGGAACGACTCTTTTGATATAAAGTGGCAACAATCATCAGGAGCATATCATAACCGAATGCCAGGCAAAGCACAGAAACTAAGATGTAGATTAAGGTCTGCTCAAAACCATGTGTAGGGCCCACTCTTTACTCTAGCGTCCTCCTCTTGGTTTTTTTTTTTTTGTTGTTTTTTGTTTTTTTCCCAAGAGTTCTTCCTACGATCAGTGAGGAGGCAAAGTAGAGAGGAGATAAGGATGGTGTTGATTCCTAATGTGCAGAATAACTGTTTATAGTATCTTGCATTATGTAAGGTTCCTAAGAAAGAATTCTGGAAGTCCTTACACATTCTGAAGTTTTACAATAAATTAAAATATGCCTGACTAGAGATCACACAAACTGTTCTGTATGTCTCTGTCCTCCTTCTTGTTGCTCAGAGGAACTCAGTGAGCCTGCAAGGTCATGACATTTTCTTTATTCTGTAGGAATGTGTGTGCAGTGACATGCTGGCATTGTATCAATGCCCTTCAAACCTCTACGGAGCCTCCTTCTCCTTCAGCTTCTGACAAGCACTCTGTTGGAACAATGCCTATGACATTATAAAGGGTAAAAGTTAGACTCAGACTTACTCTTTCTGATAGGTGGAACTGCAGTTTTGCTTAATGGATTAATTAGAGGCAGTGCTGTGTAATAAGAGAAATCTATTAACTTTTCCCTTTTTATTCTACTTATATTTTCCACGTATGCAACTTCTTGCACTGGAGACATTTAAATTCTAGTTAGTTGAATTCCTCCTAGCACGGATTGACCTAAGAGATGCTTGTTAGTGTTCTTTCACATTTTCCATTTCCCAACCGCCCTTCTGTGCAGGAGCACCAGGGGGAGCTTCTGGTTGATAGGCTGCAGGTGGTGAGGAGGAGGAAAATGAGGCAAAGGCAAGAGAGCAGTGGCAGACAGTTGAGGCCTTTGTGGGACAGGGGTGATTTTGAGCTGACAGCTTTTGCAAACTTTTAGTTTATAAGCCAGTGTCTTGCTGCTGAGACAGCCTCACGTGCTTTTCCTTTGCCATACACACAGCTTGCCAAGAGCATGCAGCTTTGCTTCCAAGAGACGTTTTCTTTCTCTCAGCTTATGTTAAATGTTACCCATGAAAAAGAAAGCAAATAGATGATTTTTATTAACTGTTTAAGGAGAAAATTATATTTGCAAATATATGTTTCATATGTGAAAATGTTCATTAGTTTATTTTTAACACATTTCTAAAGTAACTAAAGTTTGTCTTTGGAAAGATCTGATAGACAATTAAAGAAACCTTTCTGTAATTACATTGTTTGACTAATGTTGAGATTAAAGGAGAGGAAGATGCTGTGCTCCTGAAATTCAGCTTTGTTTGCACAACAGGCTCCTGTGTTGTGGTACAGTGTTGAGTTTGGGGGGGCTTTGTCAGCCAGATATGGGGACAATAAGAAGAAAATAGAAATATTTGCAGAAAAGCACATTTCCACAAGGTAATATGACAGCCTCAATTCTTTCTCACAAGAAAATACCACAGAACAGTTGAGGTCAGAGATGAAACCACAGATATGTGTTTGTGGTACGTTTTAGGCAGACATGAGCTGGTTCAGAAGACAGTAGCCAGACATCACATAAGAATTCTGTTTCAGCCCAAGTCCAAGGTAATACATCCTGCTTGACAACAAGGACCTGACTGGAGCTTTAGAGTTACCTGGCTGCAGTGGCTCCACATAGACATGACTTGGCATACTGTCAAAGTGACCTTGCAAAACAGCAAATTGTAGGTGGCCCTAACTGAGATTTTGAATCCAAGTCCCATGTTTTTCCGTTAGATGCACACTTAGAAGTTCCTTTCACATTTAGGAGACTTCTGAATTCTCTGTGTCTGCATGATGTGTATTTAGAGAAAATACTGGGCTTTAGCGACCTGCCAAAAGAGAAATCCCTCTCCCCCTTATCTATCCTTTAAAATATTCTTCTGTTCTCTGATGAGTTCCTATTAGAGTTTCTGCCTGAAATTTTGTCTATTTCAAATTCACTTAATTTCACCTTTGGAAAATAGCTTCTTGGGAGCCTCGGCTGTGTTTACATTCTCTTGAAAAGTATTCTCCCTGTGTCTTAATACTCTGTCTTTGCCCCAAACTGCAGAAGACAGGAAAGTCTTTTACTCTACAGGTATGTAGGACTCCTTGAGTATGTCTATAGGATAGCTGGGATTCTTACATACCAGTATCCTAGAAATAAACACCAGTGACACCCCAACAGGATTTTCCTGACTGTATATTGCTTCAGCTACTGCACAACTATCTCATTTAACACATAAAAACTGTTGCTTGGAAACAGTTTGCATTCCTGTCTTTGCCCTAATTGTAAATCCTCTTTATTCATGCTAAGCCACTAGCAAAATTATGTTCCTAATCCTGTGCTATAATCTTCAGTACAGAACCTCTTTCAAAATTATTGCTCTGGGCTTTTGTTGGCTTTCCATATTTCTAATTATACTGTTTTGTCTTTTCTTACCCACTGATAAAAGCCATTGAATATGCCATTTTTACTTCTTGAAAATGGAAGTTGGTCTCTTTTCCCTGGGATACTGTTCTCTTTTCTGCTTAAACAATGAGGCTAAGGAATAGCTTAAGCTCCAGGCAACACCATTATTATCTACATAGTGCTTTACTTTGAAATGTCTCATTCTCCACTGCTCACAATTTATTTCCATGCCTACTGTGTGCATTACTGACAGGAACCTGCATCCCCCTGAAAACAGCATTTTTTATTTAACTACCTTGCAGTTTCCTCTATTTCTCATTCTCCTTTATCCAATACCATTTGTTTTTAACTGACGTATTCCAAATCCTATTTAAATGACCTTTTCCTCTCTTATCAGCTTGGAAATTGAAATATGCCACAGTCCAATAAGCTGTCCTATATAGCTGGGCTCAGATCTGTTTAAAAACCACCACGTATTTGTTAATATCTTCACTTGGTAGTGAGTTATACACTCACAAAACAGTTTGTATGGCTGGTGCCAGTCTCTTAGGCAGGAAACAATTCCATTTCAAAAAGGTATAGAAGAATCTCTTTAATATTGTTATAAATACTTCTACTGTTATACTTACCATGTTAGGTTAGGACTTTAGCTAACAGATGACTCTGATCTTGACCTCTACTGGAGACAATGGGTCCAAGCTGAGCTGACTAGTGCTGCCTCTGTCATGAACCAAACAGAAGCAAGGGACAACCCTGGTCATTCAGGCTTGACCACCTGTACTTTGGGAGCAGGTCCCTGGCATGGCAGGTATCTCTCTTCCAACCAGTTCCCTGCTTTGGGACCTGGCACAAACTGGGGCTGTTCCCAACAGGCAGTTTGGGCACTGTCACAATGCTTTGGAGGCTAAGAGTTTGATTGTGTACATGTGGCCAATTCCTGCCCTATGGCCAAAGGATGGGCTCTGGACCTGTTTAGGTTATATAGTTTTTCTCTCCATTTTGTTGTACTTTTTCTTTCTAATCTGCCTTCAGCTCTCAAGTGAAGAAGGAAACATAAATCACTTTTCTGTTAAGTTTCAATCCTGTTCATTTATCACTAAGTTCTTTGCCTTTGTCTTACATAGAACAAATGATACATATATATTGCACAGATATACAATTGTATGTATAATTCCTAGATGATTTGCTTTTAAACCCTTTGAGTATCCATGCAAAAATGCTGGGTTATTAGTCAGTAATGCATTTGTCAGCTGGAATATTTATTTACAGCATAACAAACACTGAAGTGTATCTGTGACATCAGTGTTTGGAACAAATGAGCCGTTAATCAAGAAGGCAGCCTGACCTTCCCTAGTTGCACAGTACTATTGTCCCCAAGGCTTCTGTATTTCCATTTCCAAGTCCCAATTGCTGACTTCTTAGCTTAAAAGCTGTAGCTATAATTATGGAGAAAAGTAGAAGGACTATTAAAAAAACCCACTTAATCCAACATAATTCTTCTTCATAATAACTATACTTAAGAAGTTGATGGTTGAATGGCATTCCTACTTCATATGCAGTCATAGTAAGTAATAGCTTAAAATGTGGACAGCTGTGGAGTGCATTAGTAGTAGATGCTCTATGACTGGACAAATATATTTATCATGTTAGATTGTAATTCATAGAAAAAAATGGTAAACAATATATGATCCATATGTGATAGCTACTTTCCAAACAGAAAAATGAGCATATTTCTGCTCCTGCAGCCAGAACACAAGAAATCTGAAAACAAAATGAGTTAGCAGGAGGAAGGGTAGTTTTGTTTTAGGCTTCTGTTGTACACCTCTTCATGTGCATCTATTGTTTCAATTACTTGTGTTCCTTTTCTCCATTTTCTGGTAGCTCTTTGGGTCAGAAATTTTCAATAACAGTGAGACAAGAGGAGTATCTGGTGAAACCAGAATTTCTGATGAGAGTCTTGGAAAATGTGGCCATTTACACATTATTTGGCACTGAAAACTACAGCTTGGTTGATCTCCATGACCTAAGAGAATATAGATGAAGGTAGAGGGGTTAAAAGAGAACAACCTGTCATTTGTCTAGTGGGTAGATAGTGACCCTGAACCTTGACAGATTCATATATTCATCAAAAATGAAGAAAAGGAAAATAAATAGATAAACATAATGACCAAACTTTACAAAAATGGAATGACATATAGTAGATATCATCCATCTTTCATAAATACAAATTCGTTACAGTTAGTCTTCGTCTAAACTAAGACAAAACTAAGAGAAAGAACTTTATTTGTGCATCAGAAAACACGTGATTTTTGTCTGTAAACACAGGCAAATCTTGGTTACTTGTGTTCCATATAGGGTTTTTTAAATTCAGAACTTTAGTCAGTACAATGCAAAATCAGTCATATTTAAGAAGTAGTATACAAAATGTACCTATACTTTGTAGGAAATACAGATTCTTNTCCTTTCTTTCTTTGTTGGGTCAGAAAGCAAGCATGATATTTCTAAATGCCTTTTTGAGGGGAAAGAAACTTATACTGTACTGAATGGAACAGAATCATATGCTCTAGAAGCGAAAGAGTAGCTTGGAACTTTTTACCTTCTATTACTCTGTCAGCCATCATAACTCTTCTACTACTCTAATTGCTTTGCTTGCTCTCATTTTGCCCAGGAGAGTGTATGAAATATAACCTGAAGCTCGAGGGGTAAAGTACTGCTCTTCAGCTAATTATGAGAATGCCAGTGCTTGATCAAGGCTGCCTCACTTACTTGTCCCTGAAGAGAAGAAATGCATCTCCTCTCTCCAATTTTCTCTTTCTTCCTTTCCCTGCAATACATTTATTGAATTGTCATTTTTACTCTTACTTAGACAAGCAAACTCTAATATAGCACATAGTCTCTGATTTTAATTTCTGTGCCACATCCTCAGCTGAGATAAATCAACAAGTCTGCTGCTGTCAGCAAAGCTAAGTGAGTCTTTACTTGATAATGATCTAGTTTGTTGGGTTTTTTTATGTAAATAGGATAAAGATCTAGAAATATGAAAAGTAGAGATTTTTTTCTCGTTATGTTTTTATGTTTATAATGCTGCTGTATTCTCTGCACAAAATTTGTATGAAAGCAATTATGTTTTGAGATATATACTAGATATTCTTCTGATAGATCTTTTTACCATATTTAATCATAAGCACATCTGTCTCATTAGCACTCTCATAAAAGCATGTGAAATCTGCACTAGAGAACCATGACACCTGGGAAGATGGAAAAAGAAAGAGGATTTTTCAAAAGTTGTTTTCCAACTGTAATGACTTCATACAATACCATGAGTAATATAAAAAAATCTCCTTAGTTTATAAAAGGATACAATATAAGATATATAACAAAATGTGTGCCTTTGCTTGGCACAAAAAAGACATGTCATAAAAAAGACATTTGTGGGGAGATACAGTTGGATTCTATTGGGATTGTGCATGAATTTTAAAATCATAGAAATAAGACCCTTAAATTGGGTGAAATATGTAAAAGAATGCAGGCTAGCGAATCAAACTTCGCAGAAACTATTCACGCTGCTTTGCAAAAAGCCAGTCAATCAAATAACTGTGGTGGTTTGACCTTTTTATAATATCTATTGAAAAGTAAACACATGCACAGGCATAGAAGAAAACCTCATATAAGATGCAGACAATTACCATGATAAAATATATGGTATGCTTTGTTTCAAGTAGCTTATTAATTCATTTTTTTTTCTTTCATAAGTATTTCTTATTGTTTCCATTATTTATGTGTTGCTTCTTCTCTTCCTTTGTTCCTCAGAGACAAATTAAAACTTGTAGGCATACCAGGGCATTTTGTCTCCCCTTTTCACATAAATTGTTCTTGGTAAGTTGTACTGTAATGGGGAATAGGAGAAGAGAAGTAACCACTGACAATCCCTTCACCATGATTCAGGGAAATCCTACATCTCCTTATTGGCTGTTTTGGCTTGTCATCTCTATTTGCTAAATCTGTAAACAGGCACTGCAGGAAAAACAATATTTTTCTCAGTGAAGATTTCAACAACAAAAAATGTCTCTTGGCACTTTTCTGATGATATTTGAATATAGTATTCCCAACATGTCTGTCCTGTGAGTTTAAAGAGTTGCTTCTAAAATACATGAAGTAAATCCTGGCAATTGTGACCAATCTAGAGCTGAGCAGGAGGGTGCAGACAAGGTTTCCAGGACTGGTGGTGAGCACACCTGCTTTGTGCCAATGGCTGGGGAAGATATTAGCTGGAGAGCTACTATGCTTCTATCTAAATACAGAAAAGCAATCTAAGACCTTCTGGTATGGTATTCCTCAGACCGAACCTAACCTTTGAGAGTGCTTTCTAACTCGGTTTGTTATCAACATCTGCTCTTCGGAGCATACCAGTCTGACTGTTGTACAGATGTGGCAATTGATGTTTTATTTTCAGCATTTGAAAGAATTCATAAAAGAGAAAAAAAATATTTCGATTGTGTAAATTTACCTGGTAAGCTTAATAGAAAATAACTGCACCAAGCACTTGACCTCAACAAGTAAAGGAAAAAATGGAAGGGATGTAGTTTCATTAAGTTCATCTCTTCTGGAAACATCACCTGGTAATAAATTGTAAGATTTTTTTAAAGAAGGTTCTTTCCAATCCTAGCTATTTTGATCTAGTCCCTGCTGAGGTCTTATTACCTTTATGTCTGAGGAGTCTCAAAGTTAAACCATGCTCTTCTGTGGAGCAAAAGTGTCTCCTCTGTTCCTAGTTCTAGAAAACACCCTCTCTCTATTTTCCTAATTGTCTATTCTGAGTTGCATGTCCAAGTCAGGTTTACCCTCAAACTGAAGTCCCATATGTGTTAAACACCTGTCCTGGATCCCTGCCCTTTGTTGTGACAGTTTCAAGAAATTACCTCTAGGAAAAAAATTAGTCCAATGGAATTTTGATATTAAGGAGTAACACAGTTGGCCAGTGGTTCAAAATTACCATCAGCAATCCATCTTCCAGTCAGCACTGAATATCATTCATGAACCATGGGTGAGGAATATGTAGATGTTCACGTGGAAAATCACCTGATTATGGTCATCAGCAAAGGATTCCAGAAACAGTGGCACTTCAAAAAGCAGAAAAAATATTGTACTAGAAACAATGTCAGAT
>VYZX01015405.1:11479-68389 GCA_013401335.1 Brachypteracias leptosomus
TTTTTTTTTTTCTGAAAGTATCTATTTTCAATGTTGAAATCAGATTTAGAAATAATAGAGCTTTTCCCTACTTCTCACAAAATAGTATGGTCATGTGCCACAGTTCCCCCACTTCCCAATTAAAAAGTTAAACAAGAAATCAGTGTTTGTGACCCAGCATCCCTGAGCAGGCAAAATGCCAAAAGAAAAAAAGACAATAGCAATTGCTAAGCTTGTAATTCTTGTGCCCTTCTTCACTTCTTACTCTCTCATTTAGAAGCCAAACAGTCTTTCAGGGCACTACATCTACCCAATATACACTGGTGGAATACTAACTCTCTACTAGGACTTAAAGTGGAAAAATAAATTTTGTGTTATGTCACCTTCCCTCAGACAACTTCTGGACCCAAAAGTCTCCACACCACATTCCTTTCTTTCTGCAAAAATCTCCCTCCACATCTTCAACCAGCAGATGGTTCCTCAAATTGTAACAAAGTCCTCCCCTCATCACAGCCAGCATTCATTTTATCACTGCAGAGTCAGAAGATCCTTGCTATTGCCATACAAGTCACAGTGGGTTCCATCGATGCAATTTCCCGCAGAGGCTACAGACAGAAGCAATAGGGGTTTTCAACATTTTCTCACTTGGTGGAAGAAGCAGATTGCATTCTTTGCCCTTTCTCCATTTTTACTGCTCATGTAATGTGCATTTTATCTATAGATGGGTATAAACATTTATTCTACCAGTGCTGAAAGACAACTTACAGGTTGGGAACCAAGAGCTGCATCTTTGTGTGAGATATCATAGAACCATAGAATGGCTTAGGTTGGAAGGGGCCTCCCTGCCATGGGCAGGGATGCCTCTCAACTAGATCAGGTTGCTCAAGGCCTCATCCAACCTGGCCTTGAATGTCTCCAGGGAGGGGGCATCCACAACCTCTCTGGGCAACCTGTTCCAGAGTCTCGCCACCCTCTTACTGAAGAACTTCTTCCTAAGATTTAGCCTAAACCTACTCTCCTTCTGTTTAAAATCATTTCCCCTTGTCCTCTTATTGGACACTCTTATGAAGAGTCGCTCACCAGCCTTCCTGTAGGTTTCCTTCAGGTATTGGAAGGAGGCTATTAGGTCCCCACGTACATGGCACCACATCACCCTCAAGATGAAATGGGCATTATGTTGCAGAGACAAGATGACAAACTCTAATCTGCTGCACGTCCAGAGAGATTATTTCAATTTCTATTCGCTGTGGGCATTAGCTATACTTTCCACATTCAGAAACAAAAGGAATAGCAAAGATTCTGCCATTTCCTCCAGACCCAGTTAATCTAGGCTAATCCATTTCCATGAAGCAATGCCATCAAATTTCTTCTGAGATTATTTAAATTTTAATTCACTAAGAATTTACAAGATCTCCTACTCTGTGAAGACATTGCAGACATTTTCAAATATGTTGCAAATGGTTTCGAAGACAATAAGAATATTTAATGAGAACCTGCACTGTGGTTATGCAGTCCAAAATATCTCAAAAAAATAATCTGCTGTGTTTTAAAGGTGTGAATAGGTTGTCTGTGAATCAAGTGCTTTCTTATAATCCTACTACGCAACTTCTCCCCACCTTGATATACAGACAGGTGATATGCAAAAATAGGCGTGCTAAGGAATAAAGTTGGAAATGAAAGAAGGTAAGAGTAAAATTTACAAAGTGGAAATGAGACAAGCAGAAGGAAGGGAAACAGAGAAGCCACAATAAAGGAAAGAGCAGGAGGAGAATTATAAAGCCCCCTGTCTAAGAATGCTAACTTCAAGACAGACAATTAAAGGAGAACAGCAAACAAGAAAGCATACAAAGGTTTAAAGCAGAGGGGGAAAAAAAAGAAATACTATAAGAAAACAGACATAAGTTTTTCTTGTTTAATTGGATTCATCACTGTGAAAATTAAGTTTCCAAAGCTATGAAAAAAAGAGGATGTATCTCCCAAATAAGGTTGGGCCAATAGAGCAACCAAAAAATAATCTGCAATTTATTAGCTAGCACACTTAGCAGTTTGTTTTTCATTACTCACAGCTCCTTTTATTCATGAATATTTGGGCAAGTAAACTTCCCTCACTACAACAGTATCAAAACAAAAGACCCGTGGAATACTTGCTCATTTTCCTTCCCCTATAGAAATCTATTTAAAATGATTTTTTTGTTTACAGATTCTTATGTTCTTGTTACCAGTTACATGGCTGAAGTGATAATCCTTCAATTCATGATAGCATAAACCTTTCCACAGTAAAATAAGCGCTATGACGTAAGTTGTTCTTTTCAGGCTGTAAAAAATATCAGGAAAACATAAGCCTTTCAGAAACAATAATCCTGCTTTCATGACAGTGTCTCTCATGTAGACTAAAGAATAAGGTAACTCAAACAAAGTGAATGATTTGTCCACAACAAGGAGAATTGATTCTCCAAAGTAGTGTTTGACTGTTCCCCTATGGGTTTGGTGACACTGCAATGCTTTTTCAACATTACTGAGATCAGACCAATTTTTTGTTGGTGGCGGTGGTTGAAAGATTTTTGGGAACCCATCAGTATGATAAAACTACACAGTATGTTCAGAAGAGACTGGTTTACTCTAAAGAAGAGCAAATCACAGTTGAGGCAGAATGCCTTTTGATGTCACAGAAGTGTGCAAAAATTTCTTCTAGCTTTGCGAATTTGATATCTGAATATTTACCATGTTCACTTTCAGTGGCATCAATTTCTAAACATGTTCCAAATTTTCAGTATTTGAAAAAATCACACTGTGCACCCCTTTGTTGCAAGGGCAGACAACACAAATGATTTCACTGCCATCAAAGGGCACTATTTCAGAGAGATAAAGATCACTCATAAGCAACAGCTTGAAGTCATGGGCAAACACAACATTTTGGGAAACTACCCCTATAATCAATGTTATATTAAAAAAAGAAAAAAAGAAAAAAAAAAGAAATATCTCATACAGACAGTAACAGTAGAGAATTCATAACCAGATGAGAAAGACAGCTATGCAGCCATAAGGACACTCAGTCCTTTTAAAGTTCTCTAAGATCATCTTGGACCAGCTTTAAGACCATCAGCAGTATGAAACACTGTCCCTTCACTGTGATGAGTTATTCAGAGCATTCAAATCCAGCTCTGCTCCGAAAAACATTTCTGAAACTTAGTATATTATAAAGGAGACTCAAGACATGGTATGTAAGCTAAAAAGATGAATAATAAGGGAAGAGAATAACTGTTTTAAGACTGTTTATTTTCATGTAAACTGGAATGCTATGTGGTGGCAATTAATCCTGACTTGTCCTCTTATAGCATGGGACTCTCAGGACATTGAATATCTTGTCTGAAGGGCTGGAGCTCAGTGAAGATGAGTTAAAAACGTTGCCTACATGAGAAAATCACAAGTTTCTGATACAGAGTGCATGCATGCATCAGCAGTCTGAGCAACCAGGTTGCAGCTGCATTTGTTTTGAAATAGTCAAGTGACATGTGATTGAAAATCTTAAAAAATAGAAATACAAAAGAAAAATCATAGATGTATGAGATCAGGTAAAACACGCCTTGGGATTAACTTCTGCTTCTTACATAAATCCAAGTTATCCTAAAAACATACAATCCCCTTCACACCTCAGTGAACCAAGTGCCATACGGATGAGTATACCTTACATGAGGGTATGATGTCACAACACTTCCTGTACCGTACATCCATGAGTTGAAAAAAGCTGCCATTAACATGAAAACAAAACTTTGCTGAACAGAAAATGAACCAAGACAAACAGTGAAAGAGAGTCAATTAATGAAGAAAGGTTTTAAATACATTTGCAAAGTTGTCTGGTGCTGTATCATTCAACAGTTGCAGAGCATAGTCCTTGCAATATGACTAATAGACATATTTATTCGTTTCTCCATTCTTGCAGAATAGCACAGAAAATAGCTCAATAAAACACCTTTGTGTAATTATCACCAGTTATTCTTGAACACTATTATTCCCCCTAAATAATTTCATGATTCCTATCTGGGAATTAGAAAATGCCACTAAAAAGCCCCAGTTTTGTGATGAATGGAAGTCACAGCATAATCTTTTGCGGCCTGGAGAACAGTACGATCACATTAAATTCCCTCAGCTCAAGAAATGTCATCTTTACATCGGCTGGTACAAAAAAATTGTTTCCAGCCTGAGGCAGTTATGATAAGGGATTTAGAAGCCATCACGGTGTGGGTCATGAGATATAAAGGAATGCATCACTGCATACAAAGTGTCTGCTGCTCACAATTTTGGAGCTAATGGTCTCAAAGCTGTATACGTCTTTGACTTGCTGGGAAGAAGAAAGGGACTCAATGACTCACTAGAAGGATCTGATATTTTGCTTAACCTGCCTTTAACACTCCTGCAGCGGAACTGCTGGTAAGCAAAACAGGATCAGACCACTACCCAGCAAGGGACGGAGCGGTGTGCTCTCTTGGAAGCACAGTATAAAACACATAGTCTTCGCGGGAGCTAGGCAAAGATGGCATTTCAGTCCTATCTGTGCACTCCTAAGATACTACCCGCAGCTGAAACAGCCCTCAGTGCAATTGAGGAGGGTCACAGCTTACACAAAATTACCGCAGCCCATCTGGCACTCCCAAGCGTGCCTGCACTGCAGTGTATAGAGAGGCAAAAGCTTTTGGAAAGCCTTACTCAGCAGCCTTAGCACAGCAGTTCTCCTCCACCAGACATCAGGCTTTCTACATACTGACATACAGGACACTAACAGCTCAAGATGAAATATTACCCTTACAGAAGATAAGAGCCTGCAGATGGCCACAGAGGGGCTTTGTCATTAAAATGCTCAATATTTGCAAGCTTGTACTTGTAGGCTTGGATACCACAGGCTGATTTTCAACAGCACAGTGTTGGACTTCAAACAGGGCTCTGGGTGGGTGCAGGAGGCTAAAAAGCTCCAGTTGGATGCAGGGACCTCACCTCACTGCAAAATACCATTACCATATCGTGAAACATTTTAACACCTAAGTGTTCAATCAGTGATGAAGGCAGCTCTTTTGGTGTTTCTGCTGCCTCAGGGTTCAATTCTCCAGGCCAGGTCTGGCTCCTACATTCTCACTGTGTGCAGAAGGATGAACAATGGTCTCAAGATCTTTGGTTTCTCCTGATGTTTTATTTGCTCTCTGCCTCCTTCCCCCTGAAGATGCATTTTCAATTGTGACATGTTTATTCACTGAATATCATATCGATCATTAATTGCTCAGGCTATGGTTCAGGCATAACTTTCACATTAACATGCAACAACGCTTAGAAAATACGTGGTATCCAAAAAACACTCAGTTCTTAGGGAAAATGTCAAATCTTTCACAGCACACAAAAAAGAAATCTTCAGATGACAATCTCTTCTAACAATTCTGCCACATTTACTCCATCTGCTTAAGAGTGCAAACTTTCACAGATTATCAGTTTCTAATAAATTTCACAAGGGCAATGTATTCCAAATATGTTTCTATAGATATCTAGCAGATGGATGCTAGGGAAAAAAAAGCATTATTTCCTCATAAAACTGATTTGCACCATTAATTTAATCTTAGTTTTCTTTGGTATAAAGAAATACAAATAGATTAAAAGTATAGAAAGAAAATATTGTTTTTAAAAAAGGCTCTAAAAATTTCCCTCTACTACTGCAAAAATAGCACAGTAGTGTCTCCAAAGGCAACATTTAGCTGGAATAACCAGAGCCTTTTGCTGCATGTTTCAGTGATGTAACCAAATTCCTATTTTTGTACAGCACTTTATAAGATAACTGTATTTACTGTGGAACATTTACTAGCTTCTGCAAAAGCAGCAGTCTGAAATATACATTTTTTAAAAATTTTACCTTGTTCCACACATTTGTTTTTGTTTCTCCAGCTATCAAATGCAGTTCTTGCACAGATCAATTTTTCTATGCACACACATTCTCACAATCCCCTCTGCAATGGAAGGGAAATAGACTGAAGCTAGGACAGAGACTTAATGAGATACAAGGCACATGTAAAATGTGGCAGACATGCAATTGCTCACCTCACATGACTTTGAGATATGTAAGAGCTAGCAAATAATTTAGAAGATGGTGACTTTTCATGCAGAAATACATATCAAAGGTTTCATATCCATTTAAAAGGTAGGTGATTTTTTTTTGTATCTTCAAAAAGAAGTGAATATTTACAAACACCAAATCTAGACTTGGATTCCTACATCTAAGTACCTAACCAAACCTGACTTAGTAGTCTTCCTCTCCACTTCCATTGATTTCAAAGGTGTTTATTGGTATTTTGAAAAATCTGGCCACTTTTATTTAAGTATTGACTTAGGAGACAACATTTAAGCACCAAATCCCAACCCAGATAATCTACTTTTACAGCACCCTTTCCTGATCTCAGTTCATGACCCTCAACCATTTCATGACTTAAGCTGACTTATAGCAGTTGGTGGTTCTTGAAAGAGTTGGGATTGTTGAAGTCCACTTCAGTCATGGCAATGATATAAAGCCTCAGCAGAGTCTTCACTTGGAGGAAGACGCAATACAGTTTCTGTGGAAGAACAATGGTCCTACAAGCTGACTTTCAGTGAGCTAGATCAGACAAATATAGTAAAGTTCTCCTATAAAATGCCTCTTAAATAGCTCAAGTGATGAGTTGAAGTTATCTAAGCAAAACTTCTTGCACTTCAGGTATTCATACAGACAAATGTCTTCACTCAACACAGTTTCATTATGCTAGTTCTGACCACATTTGCACATCTATTGTTTACTAACAAAAGGTAAGTGATTTGCAAGGTCTACCAGGGAAGCAATGGCAATGGCATTTACACTCTCAAAAGGGCAGCTAGTGATTTAATGTCTAAACTCCAGGAGTGGCTTGATGTATATTAGTGAGTGAGAAAGAGACAGCCTGCAGGAATATTAAACACATTATTCATTTATTCTTCTCTTGAAGGACAGTGTCCTCAACAACTGTCAATCCACTGCTCATTACACAAGATCTATTTTAAAAGGAAAGAAACCATTGTCAAATAATTTGTATACTTATTGGATAGCTAGCCTTCTTTGGGGTGAAATTATTAGATACTGAACGTATTTCACGGAATCACAGAATGTTAGGGATTGGAAGGGACCTCGAAAGATCATCTAGTCCAATCCCCCCGCTGGAGTAGGATCACCTAGACCAAGTTGCACAGGAATGCGTCCAGGCAGGCTTTAAACATCTCCAGAGAAGGAGACTCCACAACCTCCCTCACCTGTTCCAGTGCTCTGTCACCCTCACCATGAAGAAGTTTCTTCTCATATTTAGGTGGAACCTCCTATGTTCCAGCTTACACCCATTGCCCCCTTGTCCTATCATTGGACACCACCAAAAAGAGACTGGCTCCATCCTCCTGACACTCTCCCTTAATGTATTTATANGAGCAAGGCTACTGGAAGACTACTGTTCTTAATAAAACAGATTAACAATCTATTAAGCTACTTGGGAACAGATGCATTTTGTAGGCTGCACTCAAAAGTACTGCATTTGTTAAGTAAAAAAAAACAAAACAAAAAAACCCCATCAAAAAACCAACACTCCAGTGAATAAACTAGATTCCCCCTCACCAAGAAGAACCAACCCCCCCCNCCCCTCCCCAAGAAGAACCAACCCCCCCCCCCCAAACCAAAACCACAAGAGGAATAGATTCTGAACTTTTATTAAGAAAATAAACACAAGGTGGGAAGAACCTAATATTTTTATTTATAAAATCGGTGCTGCAACCTTAATCTCCATTAAAGTTGTTTTGGTCCTAGTTTTCTTCATTAATTCTATTAACAAAGTGGTAAAAAATAAATTTCTAACAGTCCTACCTTATTTTGAACCTATACCTTAAATTGAAGGGTTCTGAATCTAGGTTGTTTCTATCTGAAGCATTACCTAACAAAATGCTATGATTCATCTGGAGAAAAACTTCAGAAGCTTATTTGAATACATGCTACACAGACTTGATCCTCTATTGGTTTCAAAGGCATTCAAAAAGTGCATCCGTGAGCCAGATGCAAATTTTACCTCTGTCTACAATGTAAACTTAAAACAGTCTTTAAACTTTCCTGAGAGAGCCTTTCTTCATATTATGATATATAAAGAGTAATCTGAGCATCTACATGAAGATCCAAAAAAAGAGAAACAGTCTCTCAAGTTACTTCCTTAAGAGGAAAGGGGGGAAAAAAAAAGCCTCTTGGGCTCTTGCATACTTTAATTACTCAAGATGTAAAGCAGGTGGAGTTAATTACTTAAAGTCCAAAGAACCTTTAAAAAACAAGTATCTATAACCATTTTACAAGCATAAATATAAAAACAATTAGATGTAACATCTTAGGGACTTCTTTCTGGTAAAGCCATTAGAGATTTTCTCTTCCCACCAATATTAAAAGAAATCTTTGGCCCTTAATTACTCGGGATAAACTATTTTTAGAATAATACTATTTGCATATTGCAAAACCTGTCACTGGTTCAGGACTGAGTCTTTGCCATCTGGGAGCTTGGCCAACTCTGCAGTAGGTTTTTTGGGGAGAGTTTTTTGTTGGGTTTATTTGGTGCATTTTAGAGGATTTGGATGGTGGGGGGGGTGGGGTTGCTGGATTTTATTTTTTAATTTTTAAGGGCAGGAAGGAAAATTTTAGAAGCTTGGCAACACCACAACAGTCTGTTAGAGACAGAGAAGCTGCTGGCGAGCTCTGAAGTGCATGTTCAATTCACCAGTATGACTGCAGGAATAGACTTGGACTTCAAGCATTTGTGTCCTCAGCATAGGCTGGGAAGAACATTTATCTCAACTGCAAAATTTTGAAGCATGTAACCTGGTTGCAACAGAGAACCTAGGCTGAATCAGATCCAGGTCTAGGTGTTACTGAGGAAGGCAACCCTTGCATACAAAAGCAATAAAACATATTAAAATATTCAACAACTCTTAAATCTGCTAAGAGAAGTTTGAAACTGCTAACTGTGGTGCATAAAAAAATGCTTCCAAAATATAAAGCAGTGCCAAAAAGAAAGTTTAACTTTTAATCCCTCCCTTGAAATGATACTCCCCAAAGAAGCAGGATGAATACCAGCAGTTCAGCATGGATATTTCACACACAAATAGCAGGAAGAGGGAAAAAAGCATGCTGCAAGCTCCTTAACAACACCTATCAAGATACAAAAAATGTGTTGCAATTTAAGATACTGACACAGGAAAGTCCAAGTAGACAACCCAAAAATTATGCAGAAAACACATAAATGAAACAAGCCACAAGTGCAAATTCTGTCTGAAAAATTCTCAGAAGGAGGAAAAAAATCCCTCTATACAGATTTTCCAAGTATTTAATAGAAAAAGAGAAATTTACTTCTTTCTGAGAGCCCGATATGTCAGTTACATCCATACAGCTGAGAAGCATGAATATATGTTACTAGACCTTATACTTCATTTTTTAATTAAAAATATGGTTTACAAATAGACAACCCCCAGAAAGTTCCCAAGACTTGTCTTGCACTCATAGATTGAAGTACACGGAGTATAAACCTTATTAAGGGGGGAGGGTTAGACAGGACACAGACACACAGCTTGATCTTTGAGGTCTGTTTCCATCATTTTCCACTGAACTCTCTAAATTACTATTAAGAGTTACGCAAAATAAATACTTCTGTAATCAAAAGATCTAAAGTTGTAGAACTCTCTTGCTATCAATACAACATAAAATGAGGGCAACTATTTTATTAGTTACATTTGCTCAGTAATAAGAAAAGGAAGTGGCACTAATTTGGCGGGTTTGCATCTTATTAGGATACAAACTCCAGTTACATCCTATGAAATCTTTTTCCTGCCCAAATATACTTGTGCAAAGCAAAGTCTACTATAATAGAAGATTCCATTGCGACAGTAGAGCAACATTTGTCATATTTCAAGGAATAACTTGAAATAATAAGCCAAATAAGCCAAAAACTTGAGGGTGATCTAGAAGCCCCTTCACACAGCAAGAGAAGGAAATGTAAATGCTAGCATTTGGTTTAAAAAAAAAAAGATAAAAATAAGTATATTCTGCATTAGGATTCAGTTCTTAAAATATCTCCATTGTTGTCTTGGTTTCTATTTGCTTTCCACTACTCCTCAAATAATGGTATTCTTTCAAAACTGTTATATAAAGAATTACTATTTTTCAAAAATGCCCAGAATTGTGGTAAGGGATTCCTTGGCTCTGCTCAGAGTTGGGTTTTGCTTAGGAATAGAAGTGATTTTTCAACCAACTGTCACATCCCCAATATTTCAGAGCTTCTGGGTGTTCTTGAGCTCACACCATGGATTACAGCACCCACAGGCAGAGCTGGAGTGATGTAAACCAACAGCACCTGTACTCCCTCTCCTCTGGCCACACCACCAATGCTCCAGAGCAGTCCTATGCACTAGGGAACACAGCAATTCTTTTGTTGACCTGCACCCAGTGGCAGGCTGGTGGCAAAGCTGCTGAATATGACCATGAACAGAAGCCTTAACAGTAACACTTGCAGGATTTCCAACTTTGAACTGTTTTTGGTATTATTCTAATGCAAGTTCCAAAACATTCCCTAACACCTTAATTCATGTCAGTGCTGCACTAACAAGCAATTTTTAGCTTTCAAATGTTTCCATATCATCCTTACCTATGTAGTTTATCCTCCAGCATCTCCATGTACTTTTCAGCATTTTCTTTTACACTGGTCACTGCAAAATAAAAGTCAAAGTTAGGTAATATTATAACTATACAGTTTTGTATTTTGTTTTTTAAACCAACTCATTAATGTCTTACCCACAAATTTTACATATATCAGTTAGAAATAAGAATTTCATTACTCTTTTCAAAATTCAAATTACAGTATGGGTGTCTTCTTTTTTTTTCTTGAAAGTCTATCGTATTTGTATTACATTAATATATCCAGTAATTATTGCATTAACCTCTTGGTCATGCCAGAAAAAATGGTGAGACTAACAAAGACACAGTTTGTAGAAGTTTCCTCTTGACACACACAAAAAAACCCACATAAAAAATGAAAGAAAACCTATGCAGCTTGGTCCTCCCCCCCCTCCACCTTCAGGAGAAGCAAGCAAGCCTAACTTGATGAACTCATCAGTGCATAACTGATGAATTCATCAGTTCATGGACAAGAGTCCTTTAAAATGCATCAAACTTCTCCTGACAGAACTGAAACACGATAGGATAGAAGGAATTATCACTCAAGACTGTTATGAGATTTGCATATTTTTTTTGTTGTTTGATGCTTTGGGGTTTTTTGGTTGGTTGGTTTTAAACTTGGGACCTAGATATTGCCTGTGTACGAGTCCCTGCAGCTTCTTCGCTCAGAAGAAACTCCGATAAATTACTTACCATAACACACAACAATAAAGCCATTCTTTTGGATGACCCATGGTACTCCATTATGGTTACAAATGGGGGAAAAGGTAAACCTTTCCCTCCAGGAAAACGTAGAGGATTATCATTTTCACATCATGACTACTTTCCCTCCACCCCCTCCTTAATAGCTGCATGCCAACTTCAATCTAGTAGGACTGTTAATCAATCGGTCACTTTTAAACTCTTAACTCATTGTATATTAATTAAATATATATTTTGTATGAAGACGTATTCTACAGATCATCACTGTTTTTACCATCAAAGCCTGCTACATGGATCAGGTACCCTGTGAATTTACCCATCCATCTCCCCCTATCTTCACTATAATGCAATGCCTTCAAGCATGGCTTACACCTATCAAGTGCTTTACACATTTCCAATTTTCCTCTCTTTTTTTTGTATTTTTTGTCTTCACAAAGTAGAATGTCACATACTAAGGGCTAGTCTGAAACCCTGATATTAACTAAATCACAGACACACAAGAGTTCACTAACTGAAACCACTTAGGTAATACCATTAGCAGCAAGCATCAGGGTCAATGTAGCATCAACTGCTGCAGAAGGTGGTGTTCGCCTGGTCAGACAGCAGTCACACCTCACTGAAGCAATCTGCATCCCAATACCAAATACAGGACACATTTTGCAAAGTTGATTTACATTTTTTATGAGAGAATTTAGTGGATTAGCCAAAAACAAACCAACAACAAACCAAACCAAAAAATAAGCCCCACCACACCTCTAGTACTCTAGAAAGCACCACAATTTTGTCCATATCTTTAATCCAGATTTAGCATAAGAAAAGGTTCTGCAATACAACATCTTGAGCCAGCAGGATTCTGGAAGGTTACACTGTAAACAGACAACTGCATTCATCCATACATTCACAGACCAATTTCACCATTGGCAGAGTGCTGGTGAATGTTTTTCAAAAGGTTATATAAGGACTTTTGGCACTGGAGGCTAAATAAGCTTCCTTAGCTTGTAGCAGTTCTATAACAACTACAGGGCTTAGTAGAAGTTCCTGGTTTCTACACCATGCTTTTACGTTCTATGCCTGCAAGACTGAAAGCCTTTCTTTAATGACACACTACAGCTTTATATAAACTACAATCACTTTTTCTGAAGTCCCTATCCATCAATCCCAATGCACTGACCTGAAATTTAGCACATGCTTTGATAGCAGATAATTTAAAGGTGTATGGCTGCCGTACTCCCCCTTCTCTTGCCATTGTAGTAATATCATTCAACGTGAGCTGTTACAACTCAGGGGCTTATTCTTTCAGATAATGAAGTCAGCAGATATTATTAATTTTTGGAGAGGGATGAGAAGAGGTGGAGAATCTGTTTCACACTCACTTTGTTTCTAACCGATATAGTGACTTCTTGTGTTACATGAAAGATAAACCTTGCTTTCAATTTCTCCTGCTGTGCTTGTCACTTTTTAACTGGGTATGATCCAATAGAGTAATTTGCACTTTCACAGTCCAGTCCTGCCCCTACATGTAATTTTAGAACGCCCTTGAAGCACACAGCTTAATATATCAGCATTATTCAATGACAAAAAGTAATGGACAAGAATACACCACTAGTCAAAAGTAGGTCAGCAAAAAGCTAACACTCATTTGGAAATCACCTCACATCACTAAACCTACTCTCTCCTGTCAAATGTTTTAACTACATTACAAGAAAATGCAAACTTTGCTGCTGAAAGAGAAAGCTCCCCAGACTAGCTTTGTCTCCTTGCCGCCTTCTGCATGTAATTGGAAGAGCTGTGACCTGGAGATTTTGCTGGAAGGAAAACACTGCTTAAAAATCCATTGGAAATCCTCTGTAACAAGCTGCAAGCAGCACTGCAACAAATACAGAAATACTTTCAGCCTTTTAGATGATCCATTTGAAGTAGAAGACAAGCAACAAATTAGCAGATTTTCTGTTACAGTTTAATGAATCTATTCACTATTACTTCAAAGCAAAAAAAATGCAAAAAGGAGACTGTGTGAGCCTTCAATCTGGCTAGGAAAGTACTAGCTAATAGAGGGAAAAAAAGTAGTAACAATTTAAGATATTATTTTCTGCATAAACATGCCAAATGATTTATTTTTACATTTAAATGAATACAATTGCTTTTTTCATCAATTCTCTTGAGATCTACATGCTTAGCTCATATTGGCCTTGAGGGAAGTTATTAAAATAAAAGAAGTATAAATACTCACAGAAGATCTGGCACCAGGGTACTTCCTAAGATTAAAAATAGATTGTTCTTGTGAAGCCTTAATTGAAGAAAAGTGATTCAGCATTTCTTTCTCTTATTTTATTGTATAGTTTTCTTCCTCCTTACAGCA
Organism: Brachypteracias leptosomus; assembly: GCA_013401335.1. Classification (NCBI taxonomy): domain Eukaryota; kingdom Metazoa; phylum Chordata; class Aves; order Coraciiformes; family Brachypteraciidae; genus Brachypteracias; species Brachypteracias leptosomus. The sequence continues at coordinate 25,246 of VYZX01015405.1, forward strand.
GCAGGCAAAGTCCAGTCTTGGAATCAATCCTGATCAGATGGAGCTGAGGGGCAGAGGCGAGCTCCTGTGGTGGCCTTTTAGTTGTTGCAGAGCATACATCTGCCATTTTAGAAGCTGCATAAATATCTTCCAACAATTAACTTATATAGTATTCCTTTAAAATAACATCACGTGTTTTTTCTCACTTGAAAACAGCCCCACTGAAGTAATGCCATTTCTATTACAAATACAACTTGAGCCTGCACAAGAAAGGGTATCATCATTTTTACTATTCAGTCTTGGTCCTTACAAATTGAGCTTACAGAGACCTACGGACTATATGCTTTGGATTCCATGATCAATATTTTCAAAAACTTTCTAAAACCGAGTATCTGACTGGAGACACCCTGAACCTAGTGTTCAGATGGAAGCTCCAGATGTGGATGCTTGGCACCTCAGAAGAATAAGTCTTTAAGATTGAATAAGATGCCTCAAAAAATTCATAGTCAATATCACAGTAGTTCTTAACAGCTGGCCTACAGGTCTGTAGTTCTCTACCAGACAAGTGATCCACGCTTTGAGTCCCAGAAATACAAAGCCCAAAGTTAATTTTTTGCCTACCATTCTAATAAGCATTACTTCTTTTTTTTAATTTTATTTTTCCTGGAGAGGGGTTGAGGCAGTAGAAAGCTGGGTTGAATAGTGACACACATTTTTACACAAAATTAAAGACTGGAACAGCCACAATGCCTGTTAGAAGCATGAAAAGAACTGCCAGACATTACCTGCCTGCATGACAAACCTGAAGCCTATATAATTAGCGCCTCCAATCCACAAACATTATATTACTTCTCAAATACTTTGTTAGTCAGGTACAGCAAAACTCTCACTGGTTTCAATGAGATTTTTGCCTGATTTCAGGATCTAGGATGAGGATTGGTTCTTGAGAACAATATAAAACCTGAAGTAACTGCAGGGACATGCACTGATCCACCTGGGGTAAACTCTGAGGGCAGAATTAGGTGTGAACAAAGTTGACAGGTTGCTTGTCCTGTCACTATTCTATTTTTCAAATGCAGAATTATTACTAATGCTAAGAGAAAAGCAAAAGCAGAATGTGGTTAGTTGAAAATATCTGATCTTGTCTGTTGTGGAAGATGTACTGCATTAATGAGTGTAGTTGAGGCCTCAAAAACTGCAGAATGGCTTCAATATATTTAAAGGTTAACTTGAAAAGCCAGTCAAACTTCAGAGACAACATCTCAGCTGCTCAACTACATGTCAAGATGATTTATCAAGCCCCAGTAACAAGTTTTTGGATACAGAATGGTAAGGAATTTTGTATCTTGCAGACAGGCAGGAGAAAAACCCAAAGAACAAGCTCTGCATAAAGAACAATGGTCTCTCTCCAGTGCATTATTCCCAGGGAACTCAAGCAGAAAGAACAGAAAAGGCAGGATTAAAAAGAGGAGAATAGGTGCCTTGTTGGAGTCGTGCAAATACTTAAAAAAAGTTAGCATTCTGGTTTAAGTCAATCAACCAAATTCTATGCTGGTTCACTGACTGTCTTCCAGTAATGAAGTAAATACTATGATGTAAAGTTACTACTTGTCTCTTCTAGCAGTTTTGGTTTGTTCTAAGGAATGCCCTAATCCTCTAAATATCATCACAGAACAGCACAGAATTAGCCTGAGGAAATTACTGCCACCAGAGATAAGGTGGCCAAAATTTAGGAGAGTCTAAAAGGATTGTCTCTTCCAAGAATACAAAGACTACACAATAGTGAACTGGAAAGACAAAAACTGATAGTGAACATATATGAAATTAAAGCCACACATTTAAAGACATAACCCAGTCTTACTTGATGGAGTTGAAGACACTATCTGCCTAATTAGAGATGATTCCATAACTCAACCACAAGGTTTTTTCCTCCTCCTGAAAACAGGTTGCCGGTCCTGCCACACAAACTCAAAGCTGTGTTTTGTGGTGACATGCCACCAGCAGGTAGCTCAAGCACAGCAGTTCTGTGAGGACCAAGTCATGCAAATGCAGTAGGGCTGCACTATGTGGGACTGACAGACAACTTCAATCCCTCTGAATGGAAGAGAGTCTGCAGCAACTCCTGGGTGGTTTGGTAATGTTGACCTAGTCATAATCTCATGTCACAGGGGGCTTTCAGGGATCTATTGTCAAACGCCACTCCACTGCTTTTACAGTTCTCAGAGGGATGCAGCAGGTTGCACCTTGTCTATATGAACATTTCCACCATGACCTTCAGTTGCCTCTCCAGCACTAGATGGTCAACTGCTCTGATACCATAGGGAAAATCTTCTGATAGACAGAAACAAGCAATTAAAGGTTCTAACTTGCACATCATTGTCTTAAAATATTTTGCTCACCCTTACATTTAAAATCTTATAGTATACTATCACTTCATACTGTCAACCTTTGTAAAAATATGGAAAGTAATAAAAATATGTGAAGAGAAATAAAGAAATACAAAATTGGCAGAACATGGGACAGCACAGCATTTTCCCACTTAGGCTGAACTGAAACAGGAAAAGAGGAAAAGTACAGAATGAACAATTCATCTTCCTCAGGAAGTTCCCTCTGGGGTTGTTGATACAGAAGGTTTAATGTTAACTTTCTCTTGAACATGTGGATACATCCTGAACAGGAGGAAGTGTACAGTCTAACCTCTAGACATGCTGGGAGTGGGTGGGCACTGCAATACACAAGACAATTGGCTTCCTCTCTTTAGGAGACCCCAGAAAGGCCAAGTAGCAGTTCATTTGGAGAGATGACAGTGTTTTACATACAGCAGAAGCAGGCAAAGAATATGCTCCATCTGCTTGCCTCTCTGCTTACAAGGCTCTCAATATATTTACAGCTGGCTTAATTTGTAGGCCGTGGTGCAACAATGAATTTGAGCCTGCAATTAGCCAAGTGATACCTCATATCTGATGCAAAGAATTACAGTTAAACATATACAGCATACAGAAAATACTTACTTTAACAGAGAAGCTATGTCCTGCCCTCAAGTTAGATGTCAGGGTGCATATAAGATATAGAAAATCTCAGCATGAACAGAATTTTGACAAAGAAATAAAAAAAAGAAAACTAGATCTTATAAAGAGGAAACGACAGGAGGTGCCAGCAGCTCTGCCTGTAACAGCTTACAATTCTGTCTTTCTAGGCACAGCATAAAAGGTTTGCCAAGCAGAAAAGGCAGAGAGGGAACCACCCTGCATAAAAAGGCACTTTTGAGAAACAGACATTCCCAGAAATTACCTCCTGAACCTTCTTCATTGTATACGGTACTTTTCATTGAAAGAGACAGCTGACCCTTCAAGTTCTGTGATGATTAAATTGACTAAATTGAAGTGAATTACCATATTTCCAGAGGGTTTCTAAGCTTCTTTCAGATTTCTGTAAAATCTGACAAGCCTGACAAACAAAGGTTCCTCCTATGCTACATGTGGGAGACAGCAGGAGAAATGAGGCAAGTTATTTCCTAAATACTTTTGGTAAATAATCTGCCTTTTAAAAAAAATTCAGCTGAAATTTTATGAATTGTTTTATTATGCAGTATCAAAGAAAACATACTGCTTCTAAATTAAAGGAGTGATAGGTGAAATGTTGGCCCAGTAGTGACCAGAGCACTGAAGTTACATAACAACAGACCTGCCTTGATACTTCAAGAGGCTATATAAAGTGCAGGGAGGGTTATGAAGTGATTAGTGCAAGACCACCCACTTGTCCAGCCACAGGTCTCACAGCAACCTCCAGGCCTTCCAACTTCTCTCCAGCACGTACCACCACTGCAGTAACCACAGGCCAGGTGCAGACCCCTACCACAGGTTTGGTTACTTTTCCACAAATGATTCAAAAGCTACAAATGATTGGGGTGCCCAAAATGGAGCTTTAAATTGGTTGCAAACCTGGAGAAAAATCTTCCTGCTTCCTCACGCACTTGATACCAGATGGCAACACTCTCATCGCAGGGAAATCTGAACTCAAACCCAAACTATCTGCTTTGTGCTGCTGACATATATATGCCAGCTTTCCCCAGAAGAGCTTTCTTCATTACAGATAGGTTTTACTTTATTTAAAATGAGTTAAGATGTGGAACTATGCACAATTTTTAGCTCCAGAGTGACTGCATAGCACCACTTCCAGAAGGATGCCAGAGATCCACACTGAGAACATCCTCAGGGGACAGAGACTTCTGAATTCTACAAGCATGGCAATGGTTGAATTTAACTCTCCTATCCCATCACATGGGTAGGACCCTCCTGCTTTGCTAGCTTCTCTTCAGCCACACAAGTCATTGTTTAGGTAGAACATTACATAATAATTTATCAATGTACCACAGAATTGAAAGTATCATATCCTTTCCAAAGCCCATAAGGAAAGTTTCCTTTCACTTTCCATTTCTATTTCCCTTCCATTCTTCACTGAGCAATTGGGGAGAAATGGAGGGGAAGGCAGAGGGGGGGAAAGCAATCAGCTTTTTTTTTTTAACCTTTTCCCTTACGTGGTTTTCTTCTCAGCCTGTTTGCAACCTATTACTTCAATCCTCTGCTGACCATCTGTTCAGATCCCCACAAACCCCACAGTTTCTTTTTTCTCATTTCTCCTTGCAAAGTAAAGCCTGAACATCAAGGAGAGCCATGTGTCCAGCTTGCCCTCTGTGGATTGTCAGCAGTCACAAGAGATCATCTGGAAACCATTACACAAGCTAACAAGGCAACCAGACTCGACGCGCATAGGCACCAGAAGAGTTCAAACTTGTTACTTGAAATGCCACAAGTTTTTCCCAAAACTAAGATTTATTTTAGCACTGTTAGATAAAAAACAAAAAAGATCCAGAATGAGCCATTTATATAGCTATCCAAGACAAACAACAGAGAACAATCAGGCTTTACACAGCGGCTAAGCTCCCTGACAATAACAACACCTAATGCCTGTATTATGAGATGGAGGAACAGTTCAAACTTTTTTTATCTGAGGAGACAAACAATAAGACAAGTGAAATCATGATTCAACTTTTGGCTTAACTGGATACCTTATGGCTAATAAGGATGATCCTTAGACCACTGGACATATGTCACAGCCATTTAGCAACATCAAGGCTTCCAAAGTAGCTGGTTTAAGTTCTACTGCAGTGGCTGTTCTGCTGAACTTTCAAGTATTACATCTAATGTTTTAGTTCCTGAATTGCAATCAAAAATTATATTAAATGAGTAACCAACTTTGGCTTTTAAATTTAAGGTCATAAAGGAAAGACAGTCAAAGATTTCTTTGAATCACTCTAACCCCTCCAGATTTTTTTTCCAGAAGAACTCTGCAAAATTTCATGCTAATCTTAGTATTTCTAATTATCTTTTCTCCAGCTCAACATGTTGGCTAGTCAGGCTATACAACTTAGAAAGAACCCAGGCACCTACAGAGGGACAGCCCTCAGCCAGAGGATAAAATATATTTTGTACTTAAACAAATAAAATTATATAATGCAGAAGATGTTTGTGCTCAAAACTTCTCTATAAAACAAAACCACAGCACTGCAGCACAGAAGAAAAAAAAAAAATTAAAAAATTAGAATTTGCTCACAAATGCTGCCATAGAATCTGGCTACTAAAAGAAATGAAAGAGAGAACTGAGTACAAGCATAAGAGCTTCGAAAAGCAACAAAAAAAAGTGTTAAAAAAAGGCCAACATTAGCACTGACAAAGGAAAACAACAAACACTTACCTTCACTCCAATAAAACAAATGGCTGATAAAACATCAGTCCTTCAGATTATTTTTAAAAAAACAAAGCAGAGCTCAAAGGTATATAGCAAAGGTTAGAAGTAACACAAATCACAATAGCAACGAGAAAGAGGAATATTCAGCATAGCAAGCTATTTTTTAACAACCTTGAAATGACATCAAATAAAGCAGTGACTTTCTGTAACACCACTTACAAATGACAACTGCAAATAGCAGTAACTTGCAGTTTTGCACTGCTGTTCTCTCCAAGGATCTAGAACAGGTCTTCAAACTACACAGAAGCAGCCAATTTCTTTTTCAAAAAACAGCTGCCAATGAGTAGCAATACTGAGAAGCAAAGTATCCCACATAGTCCAATACACTGCAGCCTTCAGAAACCCTTCGTAAGCTACTTGGCCACTCTTGGCTACACCAGGCATCTTTTCTGCAATGCAATTACAGGGCTCGTAAACAAAAGAAAAAAAAAGTGAAGCTGCCCAGCAGAGGGGCTGAGCAGAGCCTGCTCTGTAGCCATTCCAGGCACAAGGAGTAAAGACAACAGCCTTAATATTTCACTTTCCTTAATCCCTAATATTCTTTGACCTGGCTGCCTCCTCCTGGCATAATGCAACCTGCACACAACTGCTTATGAGCTTTATTAAACCCCTCAGTAATATTTGGCTATACTTGACATATCAACATAAACATGATGCTTTTGAGCATGAATATGCAGTGACACCTTAAAGGGTCTCTGTTATTAACATGCAAAGCTGGAACAGAGATTTACAAAATCTAAGTGGGAAAATTACAGCAGCTGAGCAAAACAGATGCAGCTACAAGAATGTATGTGCACTAAGTGCTCATACTAACCCTGAGCACCCAAAAGGGCAGAGTCACAGACATAAGTGCACGCTGTTGAGTGGACAGACGTTTTTTTGAACTGCATTCAAGACAGTATCATTAACTTACTTGTCTGACTTTAAAATATTGCTTACACTATACAATCTTTGTTAGCTTTCTTATTAACTTCCTAGTGCAAAACTCTACTACACTAGAGCTCTTGAAAGCAACAGCTTAGTATCTCTAAGTTGAGGTGGTCCCAATGAAGGCATAAGAATTCCCCTGAGATAATAAAGTACATTTTATAAATGAGTTGCACAAGCCACTTTTAACTGCACAATAAACAAGGGATTCCAATGACATTCCAATGGAAGACAAAACCTACTACACTGCAGATTACCATGTAATTTTCACCTATGCTACTCTATATTTCATTTCCTTTTTTCTTTGATAACCTCTTCTGCTATCAAAGCCAGGCATAAATCTGCAACTTCCCTTTATCTGGATAAACTATATAATATTTGAGCTCTCTGTAACCTTTTTTTTTGGCAAAAAACCCCCCACAACTTAATTCATACTTCACTTAGAGAGATGATGAAAAAAGCCTTATTACTAGTTCAAAATCTCTTTCTAGATTGAAACAGAGAATTTCAGCATCAATAGAAAATCTTTTATTTGAATTAAACCTCAAGACCTCTGTTTGAGTAATGTTCATAAAGGAAGGGAATTAAAGACTTTGCCCTTCGTATGCAGTCTCAGCACTGCTGTATCGTAAGTACGATGAGCAGATTCATTCTTCAAAGTAGCACAGTGCTTTAATGCAGTGGCTTCTTTTTTTATTCTTTTTTTTTTTCCCCACTGAAAATAACCATTTCTGGTGGAGCTGACACTTTTTCTTGACTTTTAACTATTATTTTCTGTTTTGTATATTTTGTATGCCTTATTACCCTAGCTGTCTCCCTCCCTGACTCCTAAGCTTACATCATTTGTGTCTCATTTTCTCCTCCATTCTTCTTTTTTCTTTTTACTCCTATGCTATTCAAATTCCTCTTTTTCAGTTTTTGTCAGCTTTGTTCTTTCACTTAAGCTGTATATCATTCAGTACCACTGGGAATTTTACTTCTGGTTTTGTTCTCTATACTAAACTTGCAGTGCCTGAGTTACTGCCAGAAAAGAAAACTTCTAGCACACTCTAACAAGGACTCCTAATAAGTCAGTAGTTTGAGGACACATTACTGGCCTCTCTGGTGAAGTTGAAATAACTTCCCAATGGCTGATGCAGGCTCTTTCTACAGCACCTAATATTTAACATTTTCTAATACCAAATGTTCTTTAGCTATGAACTGACATGCTTAGTTGATCTAGTCTTCATGACCCAAATTACTTTTAGAGTGGCACCTGGAAAGTTTTAAGAAAAGTTTCGGAGACATGAACTAGAAGTCCAATTCTGGTAAAAGCCAAGGTTCAAATCTTCAGGATATCCCAAACCCAACAGCAACAGCAGTATTATAAGGCTGCTCCAAATTATACAAAATCAGGATTTTATGTCTCCTCTCAACGTTCCCTTCTCACTAAGGTGCAAGAGCAGCAATAACTCTTCTTCTGGCCACTCTCAGGAAAAGCTAATCAGCTCTTGAGACAACATCCACCAGCTTCTCATCACTCTTTCATTGAAAAGGTGACCAGGTAGGTGGAACTGCCTGCAAGCCACCAGCTGGATCACACCAAATTTGGGCTGCAATGGTTAGGGAATGAAATTTTCTACCACTTCAACAGCCTGGACATAGAAAGGATGACTTGGATTTCCTGCTCAGGTATTTAGTCTAATTATGGCAGTTAACAGCATAAGAGTGACAGTCTGCCCAGGAAAAGACTGGAGTAGTGCCAGAAAGAGAAGTGGATGGAATCAAACTGCTGGAAGAACTGAGACCAATGGGAACTCTGTTGGCCTGAGCTGGTCTGCAGTTGATGAGCACATTACAGCCCACTTTCTAGGGCACTCCGTTCAAGTCTGAGTAAAGCCAAGTGCTACAGAGCACCAGATTGGACCACATTTTTTCAATTGAGTCTCTTTGCTTGGCTGACTGACATGTCAGTTGAACAGTCAGAGTGGTTTGCCCAGTTGGTTTTCTCTTCCCCTAGTTGAATATTAAAGGCTGAGCCAAAATGTCCACAGTCTAACAGAAGTGGACTTGTACCAGCCTGTATATTCATGCAAAATTGAGGAACATTTGACAGTCTTCTGAACTTTAAGGTCTCCCATAGGTTTTTCTGCTCACACCTGATCAAGTTGTAGAAATAAATGCTCACGCAGCAATGCTTCCACAGTGTTGGATTGCAAGAGGCTTTTTCAAAGCGCTGTTTCTGCATTTTAGCCATGAAACTTCCAGTGGTATCAGTAGGAGTCACACAGCTAAATCCCCAAGCAACACTTTTGGAAGATGATTTATATTTAAAGAAGGATTAGAAAAAAATACTTACACCATTTTCCATGTAACATTATCAGCCTTAAATTCAGAGAAATATGGAATCATTTGGGGAAAATACATGATTCACTGGGTATCAATTTTTCCATCCAATTAGGTTGGGCATCTATGCTGAGCATTTAACACATGCCCATGCTTCCCCCTCCCTTTCCACAGAGTGTATATATTAAACACAAGTTAAGACTTCTGGGTTTTCAACTTTGTTGATTTTACATTCCTTTAGGGATTTAAAGTACTATTTTGTTTAATTATTTTTCCTTGACTCATCCACAGTATTGAATGACAGCAATAATGAGCTCAGAATCATTGTACAGATCCCAGCAGAAACCATTCATAGTTTGCTAATAGGACATTATATTTGCATTACCAAGTTCACTTCAAAGCACGCTGTGTAAATTAGCTCTGAGGGTTACTACCACGAATCTAAAACCAGAACATCAGGTCAATTAGCACAGCTCTAGAGCACATTAGTTTGGGTGAAAACATAAGGGATATGATTAAAATTCTAGGAAATTCTCTCCCTTCTTGGGCAAAATACCTCTCAAAAGAAATCTAGTTTCACTTCTGGGAGAAACCAGAGTGCCTCAGCTCACGGCAGAGTGGTCTGATGCCCATGACCCAGATGCCTGATAAGCAATACCGGTCTGTTCCAAAGAGAGGTAAGATTAACTTGTAGGAAGTGTTGAAATCCTCAAAACCCTTTAGAGACACTTTCTTCCCCATCCAAATTAAAAGAGCAGGTGAGTATAGGGAAGACTTCAAGTATCTGCAAATTTAACATAGAATATATTGCTTATAAGCAAATGCAGCTAATACAGAAAAGCTATTTAGTTTCTACCACAAAGATAAACGTAGCACCAGCAAGCCCACAGCCACAGACCAAAACATCACAGTTTAATAATGATAAAAGGAGGCCTACAACGAATTAAGGCAGGGAGTTCCCAATAACAAGTACTGTATGACTACTTACCTTTTGGGCAAACAGCATATACATATACTCACTACACACATATATACACACACACAAAACCATGGAAGTAGGTAATTACCATGGTAAACTTCTGAGACCAGACAGAGCATCTTTGTATCAAACTGCTGGAACAGAAGCATATAGCCACAACAGGAGAAGGGGTATCCTAATGAAATTCTACCTCATGACTACAACTGTGATGAAGCCAAAGGATGTCACATAAAAATAAAAGAAAGGGCCAAAGAACATTACTTTTGTCAAGTCAGTTGATTGGTTTAAACTCTTAAGTCAGTTCAGGCCAGTCTGATCAAGCCTTCAAGTCAGCACAGTACCTGGGCTATACTTGTGCCCAGCCAAAGATGATCTGAAGATTTATTCCTTGGATCATTTTGTGGTTAGCTTCTGAAATTTTAGCTGAACATCTGTCTTCTAAAACTGCTTATTCTGTAAAGGCTAACCCATAATATATCATTATTATCTGCAGGAACATAATTGAAATAACAGTTAGGTGACTTTCAAAATTATAAAATCTTAAATTAAAATATGGGATTTCAGATTACACAAAAGAAATCATTCAATGGACAGGTTTCATGGTCAACTGCCTAAAAATAGCCATTCCTCATGCACTAAGATGGATATTTAATCACTAATATTTATGATTTCTTTCTTTGTACTGCATACACACCTGTCTGGCAACTGCCTAATTGGTCTATGGGAGCTGAACTCATCAAAGCTTCTGACAAGCCCTAGAAGAAATGACTGCGATGTATACAGAACCAGGTAGAAAGGTATATAAAAAAAGAGACACTGGAAAACTAGTTTGGATGTTTGAGTCAAGCACCTCTGCAAAATGCTTCCAGGTCCATGAACATGACCAGCTAAATAGCTGTAAGCTCCTGGTGGATGAAGTGGTGAGAATGAAAGGATTTGCCTGCATGAGACACTGGGAATGCTTTTAGGGAGAAAACAGCACAGAGACAACAGATTCCGTTCTACCTGCAATACAAACTGATGTGTGAAATAGAAAATAGGCTTTCAGTGATTTATAAATAGCTGGCAAGGTCTTGCGAATACTCAGCTGCGCAAAAAAAGGCTTCATTTGTAAGACAGTAATGCATGAAAGATCAGAAACTATATATAAATAGAAAGAAAATTAATACATCGTCAGAATACAAGCAAGCAAAAGGCATATTTCAGAAAGTATGCACTATAAGATGCTTACTATTGCACGAAGACTCAGCAGCAAAAACAGATCAGCTAGAGTGCCCAGAAAAGTAAAAGCTATTTGGAATAATAAGTGCTTCTGAAACCAGGTAGAGTAACACAAATCAATAGGCTGCTTATTATATCTATCTATTTAGTAGCATAGGAAGTCTTAGATCAGCCTTAGAAGGATTAGATTACAAGCACAAATTAATTTGCAGAGGCAGGGAAGCAACATACTACTGCAAGATTCAACAGGATCTACTGTGAAAAATCTGAATTCTCAAATTTCTTAACAATCAACTCATGAGTTATTTTCTTTCCTTACTTCAATTACAGTTGTTCATTTCAATTTGCTGTTCTTTTCCATTGGGTTCTTGATAGCTAATGTTTCTTCCATCACATTTTATATCCATTAAAGAGGCAGAGAAACTGCCAAATATTTATTGGGGGGTAGGAGGATATTTTCTCTCACTCAGTATTTCTATATTCCCACAGGAACATCAATTAGAAGTTTCTCTTTAACATATATAGACACACAAAGGCATGGGAATTTGTGTCAGACTTCTCTTCAAGATGCATCCACTCAGGGTCAGGGCAAGCACAGAGCTGGTGGGGGAGAAAAGCTTCTCTCTGCTTTCTGTGTGTTTCACATGAGACTGTCAGTCTGCTATCACTTCCCTAATGAGTCACTTAACTATTATTAATTGTGCATTATTCCAATTTTCAGCATTTTTAAAACTAAATTACCCAAAGAGAAAGGAGATGTCCAAAGGTGAAACATTCCCTAAGAAAATGCATTTGAGTAGTCACAATTAAACACTCCCTTTCTAAAATGTTGAGAGGCAGAACTGCTTAATAATGATTCATTTCAAATGATCCCAGACCTCAGATTTCTATCAATAGCTTCATTTTCCTTGGTCTTCCCCAGAAGATATTTAAACAGGGCACAACACTGCAATCAGCAGCAGGAGGTGAGTACTGCTTCACTAAAAGTGAAACACAGAATCATAGAATTATTTAGGTTGGCAAAGACCTTTAAAAATCATCAAGTCCAACCACATCCCCAACTCTACCAAGTCTGCTGCTAAACCATGTTCCTAAGCACCACATCTACGTGTTTTTTAAACACATCCCAGGGATGGTGACTCTACCACTTCCCTGGGCAACCTGTTCCAGTGCTTGGTAATCCTTTCAGTGAAAAAATTTTTTCCTAATGTCCAACCCAAACCTCCCCTGGTGCAACTTGAAGCCATTTCCTCTTCTCCTATCACTTCTTACTTATAAGAAGAGACCAACACCCATCTCTCTACAACCTCCTTTAAGGAGCGTGACAGCAAAGAAAAATACAGCTGCCTAACCTTGATTTTTGGCATTGCATCTTTGCTCAAAACATATTACTGTGGGAAGTTCTGTGCCATTTGGACAGCTACAATTCTTTGAAAATCATTAACATATTGATGTTTTAATAATTATTTTGAATGCTTTTCTCCCACCAAATCAGACTATATGAGATACTGGCCAGCTGAATTGGTCAAATAGACAACAGAGGGCCAGGTATGGTCATTTCAGATAACTCAACTCCTATTGTCTGAAGTTACCACTACTTCCTCCTGGGCTTCTTAACTTTCACTCTGTAAGGTTCAAGGAACTTTCCTCAAAACTTTTTTCATCCTGCCTTCAGTTACTACTGTACTCATCCATTTTCTACATGGAAAACAGGAATTTCTTGTTCATGAAAGTTCAGCACCAGAAATATACCATGCAGCAGACCCCAGGGGATTGTCTCCAGCTCAGTGCACCGTGGCAGGACTCAAGCCCTACAGAGAGTGAACAGTGACACCTTCTGACCCACTGCCCTGAGCTCCTGGGGCATGCCAGCCTTCTCCTGCAGTCAGCCAGGCATGTAACGACTTATCCAGATTCAGATGGAAGGACTGACTTGCCGAGCTTTCACAGAGCAAGGAGGAGTGGAGAGAGAGAACAGAAAGAAACCCTTGCATAATGTCTTCTGTCACCCTCCCATAAAAATCACCTTGTAGTCTAATAAGAATCATCTTTGATTAACCTTTTATCTCCCGACCTCATTAGTTAAGAAATTAGCAACAAAGGCAAAAAAAGACATTGGATTTCTTGTATTTGATTTGTATGGTTTTGAGACGTCATCAGTTCTGAAAGGTGTTAATGTAATCTGCTTTCTACCGGGGCATGGGAAATACAACACAGATATAACTCATTCCATTTATAACAAAAATAGAAGTCGTTATCCTATTTTGTCAATTACTTGAAGACTATTTGTTGTTTTAAACTAAACAGTCTGAGAAACAGACCCTGTGGTTTCACTGTTTACCTATAGCACACCTTTTATTTACAGTGATTTCTAAGAAAGGAATACTACTCTCAAGTACATTCTATGGTGAACTTCAGTTTTCCCTGAGGGCAATTTCATCCTTCGAAACAACACAAGAACACAAAGGTTATTTAGATAGAGAAAAAATATATGGGCACACTGAAAGGCTATAAATCCTTTCCACAAACTTCTGCTGGTTTTTTAAGACTCTTAAATTATCTCTGGTGCTGTGGAGTGGGTAATCATGGCATTCCAGATGTGAGGAAGGGACCAGACAGACAACAGAGGAAAAAAAATCCTTTACTGTTCAAAAAAGTCTATTTCAGGAAAAAACTTCTTGCAAAAACCATGGAGGCAGCAATATATACTTTGGCTACTGTGATGGGAATTCTAGCTGATGGGAACCACAACTATTTCAGATCAAGGGGCTTCATAGCAAAGCGACAGCTTGTATGTCTAGACTGTATTTAAGGGCAAATCTCGGCCTCTTGTGTTTTGTCCACTGCAACTACTGAAACAAAGTGAAGATTCTTATTTTTGCCTAAAACAGTGAGCAGATGAAATGTCTTCTGGCATAGTCAGGATAGTTAATAGAAGACCTCTTTGAAAATTATCTCCTGCCAAGAAAAGAACAGCTCTCAGGCTACTCAGGCTTTGCTCAGAATGAGACTACACCTACCCAGCAGCCTGCAGATGACAGCTCTTCCATGAGGAAGCTCCTGTGCCAAGGTCACAAGCTGGGTCCCCCAGGGCTCAGTTTTGGGGCCAATCTTGTCTAATATCTTTATCAATGATCTGCACAAGGGGATTGAGGGCACCCTCAGTAAGTTTGCAGACAACACCAAATTGAGCAGGAGCATTGACCTGCTCAAGAATAGGAAGGCCCTGAAGAGGGATCTACACAGGCTGGATCAATCATCTGAGAATAATTGTACTAGGTTCAACAAGGCCAAGTACTGGGTACTGCACTTGGGTCACAACACCCCCATGCAGCACTACAGGCTTGAGGAAGTGTGGCTAGAAAGCTACCTGACAGAGAAGGATCTGGGTGGTGGACACCTGGCTGAACATAAGCCAGCAGTATGCCCAAGTGGGTAAGAAGGCCAACAGCATCCTGGCCTGTATCAAAAACAGTGTGACCAGCAGGAGCAGGGAAGTGATTGTGCCTCTGTACTCGGCACTGGTGAGGCTACAGCTTGATGATTGTGTTCAGTTTGGGGCGCTTATTGCTCTCTACAACTACCTGAAAGGAGGTTGTAGAGAGGTGAGTGTTGGTCTCGTCTCACAAGTAACTAGCCAGAGGATGAAAGGAAATGGTCGCAGGTTGTGCTAGGGGAGGTTGAGATTGGATACTAGGAAAAATTTATTTACTGAAAGGCTAATTAAGAATTGGAACAGGCTGGTCAGGGAAGTGGTGGAGTCGCCATCCCTGGAGGCGTTCAAAAAACACGTAGATGTGGCACTTCAGGACATGGTCTAGTGGTCACAGTAGTGTTTGGTTGATGGCTGGACTTGACCTTAGAGGTCTTTTCTAACCTTAATGATTCTATGATTCTAAGGAATTGCTCAGCCTCCCGCCTTTAAATGAGCATTATTTGCTGCTGTATCCCCCAAAATAAGTGATGTTTATTATGAAGAGAGAAACTGTTTCACTATTTCATACTTAAATGAACAGACGCAGAAAGACATGGGTACTGTTGTCAGCACCAGCTGAGAGAATATGAGGCAGATACAGGAGTTGAATCCAAGTGTTCAGCTACTCAGTTTGTTGCTCCAAACTGCACGTTGCTTCAACAGACCCATAGCTCAAGTCTATTAAACCCATAACCCATATTAAGGCTATTTCTGGTATTCCATTTCCAAAAGCATTACTGTCCTGGTTTGAGTTAGAACAGAATTCTATTCCGTGATTTTACTTTTCAGCTCAGTAACTGCACTTTCTGAAGTTAACAGCATATTTTCACAGACAGTGTCTGCTTCTAGCAGTGATAACACTCGATGTTTAGATTTACTACCAAGGGCTGTTATGCAGAAAGGCTTTGGCTTATATTTGCTCCTACGGAGATCATGGTCACTGCTGAATCTTGTGTACCACACTGAGGGTGCAGAAAGTAAAAGGCTGCACCTGCAGGGAGAAGCGGACAGGACAGGTGAACCCAAACTGACCAACAAGGGATTCCATCCCATATATATCATATTCAGTATAAAGCTGAGGGATCACAAGAGTCAAGCTCTCTTCTTCAACAGCCAGTGTCCAAGGAGGACTTCATCAGTTCTGCCTTCAATCCCGATCCATGTGTTCCTGAATCCACTTTCAGAACCCAGCTCCTGAATCTGGTTCCTGTCAGCTGCTGAGTCCAGTCTGGGACTTCCCCAGTGGCTGCTTCACAGTGGTGATATAACTGCCATTGGGGGGCTGCGTGTTCAATACTGGGTTTGCATGTATTTCATTTTATTGTTACTACTTTCATTAAAGCTGGCCGAGTTTTCTTTTCCAGTCCATAAGTTTCTCCTTACTCCCGTTCTCTTCCCCTTGGGGAAGGGAGAGGGGTTAATAGAGAGCATCCGTCACTTGTCTAGTGGCCAGCCCAGCCCTAACCCTTGACAATTACAGAGGTGAAACCAAATCCCACCCCTCAGCCATAAAAGAGGATACAATGCATCCTGCCAATGCACATTTCAGCACAGGTGATGGGCCAGATCATCATGTCACCTGAAAGACCAGAATGGTTCAGAACCTCAGTGGGGATATCCTTGATACCAGAAATAGTCAGTGTTCAGGAAGACTGCTTTCCAGCCTCTGCATAAGGATACACCATCCCTCAGCAAAAGAGACCTGACATATGCCAACAGTTCATGGAGAGCAGGCCATTCTAGGTGGCAGACCTACCAACTGATTGTGATTGAAAATGCCTATCAAGGGGGCCCTCAAACTCTCCTCAAAGGGAGGCTGTTACTTGCAGAGGTCAAAGCAAAAAGTTAATCGGCTCATACATACAATGGAAAAAAAGTTTCACTCCTCTCATCATCTCAGCAGGGTTCTCTGCTTCTGACCTGCTTTTTTCCCCTCATTTTTTCTTTCCACTTCCATTCACCCTTCTTCAAAAGACTGTTAACAAAGGTATTTCATCTATTTGCAGTCACAGCCCTAAGTACCTGTATCAACTGTCTATGTTCCTGTAGTGTTAGTTGTCAGCATTCACCTTAACCCAGAAATCACATGCAGAATATTCACAGCTAAGGTGGGCTGGTAGCCTTTGGGGAAAGAGGCATGACAAGGCATATCATAGCACAGGAACTGCTGCAGAGAGAGGGGTTGTGAGGCACCAGGGTGCTTCATCTTGAATCTGATAGAGACTGGAAGAGAAGGGAGAAGACAGCAAAACAAAA
The DNA here is from genome assembly GCA_013401335.1 of Brachypteracias leptosomus. Lineage (NCBI taxonomy): Eukaryota > Metazoa > Chordata > Aves > Coraciiformes > Brachypteraciidae > Brachypteracias > Brachypteracias leptosomus. Next base: position 42,216 of record VYZX01015405.1, read on the forward strand.
ATGCGAAAATCCCTTGACACAAAACAAGTTTTCCTTTGTGTTCTGCATGGACGTTAAGGTCTCTGCATCTTTGAAAGACTAGCTGATATAAATAATTTCAGCAAAATCGTATTTTAGCTGCATTACTTAATATGCTTCCAGCTCAACACTACTATCCCCTCACATACGTAAATGGACAACATATACAAAGGCCAATCTTAGCCCTTTCTAGTGCTGCATTAGCACAACTCATCACAGGCAAGTTATTTTCCACAGGGCATAATAGGAAACACCCAATCCAAGCCCAAGTCATATGGCATTTCAGTTTAATGCCTTTGTTTAGATTTCTTCCTACTGCTATCATTTTTCACATTTCCCTTTACAATTTTAATAGAAATTCTTCCACCCCCAAGCACAATATTTTCAGACTTTCTAGTAGAAGTAATAAAAAAATTAGAAGAGATCCCTCAAAAAGCCCCTTGAAAAAACTTACTTCTGGTATGATTAGCTTTAGCTAAGTTGTAATATTTACTGATTTATCAGTGGAATGAAGAGAGAAAAAGTAAAACAGAACATTCTTAAGAATCAATGCAACACAACACACAAAGACCAGGGGGGGATCCACCTTAGCAAAAACAAAGAGTCTTCACAACTGACATATCTTAAAAACACTAACATCTTTCAGAAAGCCAAGCTTGAGATACAAGTTTCAAGCACTTCCATGTTATCTAGGTGTGATATTCCTCAGAAAAGACAGAAAGTCTTCTCCTTCCAGAGAAGGCATGTACACACTTTGAGAAATGAAGAAAAAATATCACCTATCCCATTACTCACCTTCCTGTTAATTTTCAATAAGTTCAGTTACTCTTACTGATGGTGTTTCATTGAATCCTTTTTCCTGGTCTGCTGAGATCAGCAACATTCAGTTGTCCAGCTCTTAGGGAGCAAAACTACAGCTTCAAGACCTCCCTTTAATTGCTCTTCCTGAGCAATTAAACCTTTTCTCCAATAATAATGGATTTTGAGTTCAACAACCTCCCACAGCATTCAGTGATGTTACTAAGGCTCTGCTTCAAAATAACCCCCAAACCATCACAGCACACTGCATAAAAATAATGACAATTAAAGACAGCATCCTTTCTAGATTCTTGTCAGGAATAAGGAGCAAAACTCTGAATTTCTAAAGAAACAAAATCTTTTCATGCTGTGATTTAAAAGGACTCTCTCATCTTTTCCATGAAGATTGTATCACATTTGACAAAGAGAGTGCCAGAACAAATTAATGATGGGGTGAGGCATTGCAGATTGAGTCAAAGAGTTCAAATAGATAGTGCTCACAGTACTGCCACTGGAAAAAAGGAAGCAAAAATCTCTTTGCCTCAATCACAGCTCCTTTGTCCACCTGCATAAAACTCCCAGACAGAGTCTGGAAGCCTACTGCTTCAACTCCTGATGAGCATTCATGGTTCACAGTAGGTAACTGGCACAAGAAGATGTAACAAGGATAGAGCAAGGGGTCGGTAAGGTTGAACTACTCCTAATGATAACCCATATGGAAGTGGAAGTCAAGTACAAAATGCAGTGGTTCTGGGGCTCAGCTGGGATACCCAGAACTGGCTCAAATGAGATAGCAAAGCTATGGCAACATTTTCCTCATGTAATATCCTTCACACTATTCTCATACAAGTAATCATAGATGGATTTATGTTTATAATAATTTTTAGAAGTAGGAAGTCATCATTTTCTTTACTCAGTAAACACTGTTCTCTGATGAAACTTAAAAATGCATGAGTCTTGGTAGCATTAATACGCTTTTTTGAAAGAAAACAGTATTTTATTTATATTATCTTTGCTTCTTACAGATTTGTTTTAGATTAAGCAATAAAACACAAAATATGAAGATAAAATTATGCTAGTGCAGTTCAAATATAAATTATTTTTCCATTTAAATGCTTTTGAAGCATCCAGAAAAAGAACAAAATAAAGACAAAACTTCAGGTCAAGTGAGGATAACTTTATCCTTCTTGCTGATAAACAAACCTCTGTACATATTGCCTCAGAATGCATTTTATCTAGTTAACACAAAGAGCTTTGATATGGGAATTAGGGACAAAATCATTGCTTGCTAATCTCTTGATTATTTTCAATTGAGATAAACTAAAAACTGTGACGGGCAGTTTCAAAACTACCATTTACTTGCAGAAAACATATCCATTTCCATCGCAAAATATTTCTAAAGTTTCACTTAAGAAGTATTTGAGAAAGCTTGTTAGAGACCACATTTTAAGTACAAGACATGCACACAAATAAAATCTTGGTAATGACTCAAAGGCTAGGCTACTTCAAAGAAGCCAGATTATTCTTCAAGAAAATAAGAAGTTTATCAATCAGATTTTCTCTCCCTAATCAAGTCATTCACTGAACAGGACACTTAATAGATCAATTTAGCTCAGTAGTAGAAATACAATCACCTGCATTAAATATTTTTGTGCCTTCAAATCACCTTCTCTGGACTCAGGCTTGGAAGACAAGAAGGAGCGTCCAAAAAAGAAACTTCATCAGTCCAAAGACAGCACTTGAGGGATTTCAGATTTTAAGTAAATGACAGCTCCCCCTATGTAGTTCTAGAGCCAAGAGATCAGGATAACCATGGCACTGACCCATGTGCTTTCTGACACCATATGCAATGTTGACCTCATTCCACATCAAGATTTCCAGCTGTAGATGAGGGGTCAGAAAATGCATCTTTCTCACAGACTGACTGTGGTAGTGTGACAGTGTGAAGGACAGCATGCATCTCTCACCGAGATGAACTATTTCATTAGGCTGCAGTTGGAGGTTGAGATGAGCTGGTTGGTTTTGCTGAACTCAGACACACAAACTGCTTTGAGCACTGTCAGTAGCTGCTGTCCTCAATCCTTCACCAGTGTAAGACTAATGGATAACCATGGCATGTTCACATCTAGGGCACAGGAAAAAGAAAAGAGAGGCATGACACCTCTGGAGGGCATAGAAAGTGAATGAAATGTGACAATACCTGCTACATCTAACTTCACAGAGGCTTTTATAATGTCAGTGATTGTCTCTGCATTGTTAGACAATGTCCATCATCCCACAGCCACATCTCTTTGGATTCTGTGCTTCCCCCCCCCCCCTTTTTTTTTTAACCAACATTGGTATTAGAATAAACCTACACAATGGTGGGTAGGCAATGACTGACCTACTCCTACTGTTTGTCCAACCATCCCTTTACAAGGAGCTCACTCTGTAAGAAGGGTCTACAACTGAGTTGTAGAGAGTCCTATCCATCCCTACAGATTAGGGGGGAATTCTGGGGTGGGGGTGAACCTCAGCAACTTTCCCTTACTGTCTGCCAACTTTTCCCAGGAAGTGACTGTACTGTCAGAGCACCTCACATCCAACAAAGTCACCTGGGGTCAGACCAGAAAAATGCAGACACACAGGAATGGTGCAATGTCAGGAGGCAGAGAACAGCTGAAATTGCTCTAGGAAGCATTTTCTGGAGAAATGTAATTTGATCAGTGAACTCATATAAAGTTTGCAAGTTTACCAGTAGCAAGTGTTGTGGGGAAAACCAGAGCAGAAAGTATCCTGACACAAAGAGAACCAGCCTGGCTGTGAGATGAGGCCAAGCGGCATGAACCAACAACTTGATGGAGCAGAAGGAGAAAGAAACCCAAAGGGAAGAGATTTATTTTTGTGGTAAAAGTTGTGATTGCAAATGATTAGGCCAGCACAGTGCTTCTAATGACAAGTATAACACTGTGTACCAAGTGTTCTCCAATCATACCAATTGGAGATGAAACAGGGTTCATTTTAATGCTGCCTTTAAATACCAGCAAGAAAAAGCTACATTTTTATAAAGTAAAAAATGGGTCCTGACAGAATAAAAGATGAAACAAACCAACACAGGAGCATATAGATTAAGTCATGTTGTTGTAAATCATTGGCTGTCTGGAAAATTGAATAACTATTTTTGAAATAAAAATTCAAAGTCAGTATCAAAAGAAAATCAGAATTCCTAGTTCACTGTTCTAGAGCTCTCAGAATCCCCTAGTTCTAGCCAAGATACAAAACATGAGCTCTTTCTTGCTTTGTTACAGAAAATGAATGAATGCAGTTCTGACCACTCACTGTATACTATGAATCCAAGTAGAAGGTGAAATTGAACAAAACAAAGAAACCCACCAACATTAGCATGTAACACCTCAGAGCTAAGCAAGGACCTTCCACCTGCAACTGAAATGAAGCAATCTCTCTCTTTTACTGGCAATCCTCATACTAGAAAAGAATTGTCTCAGTTTATCAGAGTGTAAGGATGCTAGGGAGGTTTTTACCTATACTCTATACTTCTCGGTTACTCAATTCTTCTGAATCCTAATATTGGCTGAAGGATATCCAATTAATATAAAATTCAAATTTATTTCTCTTTAATTATACAGGCCATAAAATCAATTGCTTTCAGGCACACTGTTACACATGCACAAGTGAAATGCCATCACTTCATCTTCCTTATAGTACTTTTTCCTTAGTTATAGTTGTGGTATCACTGGCCAAGCTGAATTTTCACTGAATTCTAAGACAATCCTCATTTCTCCTGGAAAAGAGCTCTATAGCTCCGTAGTTTTAGTCCAATTCTAATAATTACTATGCAAATCCCTCAACTCCGCATAGTTACCCAGCTTTAGAACTCATTACAGATTCATTAGAAAAACAGTTGCTCCATCTTCTCCTTCAGATACATCGAAATATAATAATTACCAAGAACTAAGGGATAATGCTGCAGTATGAACATTATACTCATCATAAAGCTTTTGTGCTAGTGCATGGGATTCTTTCATGCTTAATTTGTTATTAATCATACTTTAGATTATAGTCACTGCTGTGTTTTTTTAAAAACACTGAACAAATTTTTTTATTTGGAAAAAGAGCCCACATCACCTTCCAAGTAATTCCCACTCTGCTCACACATTTTACCAAAAAATATTAAGAGAAACAAGCAGAAATTAATTACTCTTCACAAAGACTGGAGTGTCAGACTTTTTTTCTTTTTCGTTTTTTTTTTTTTAAATGGAACATGGAAAAGTTCAGAAGAGAGTAAAGCAACTGAGAGTTAGGGCAAGAGGGCAGACATCTTGAAAAGGGGCAACACCAGCAGCTGCAGTAGCTGCTTCTCTCAGGTGCACAGATGCTGAGGTGAAGGAAGCAACCAGGATGAAGGACTGGCAGGATAAAAGGCAATACTATAACATCATGCCTCGATTTACGGAGGTAGGAATTATGTATAGGAAGTACCTAAAAGACATTTAAGTGCAGAAGTAAACTGCGATGTCATCTCAAAAGTATAAGCTGTAATTTGGGTGCTTTGATGCTGTTTAAAACTGGAGAAGTTCCAAGTTTCATTTCAGTTGTAGAGAGTGATAAGGTCTCCCCTGAGCCTCCTTTTCTCTAGGCTAAACAACCCCAGGTCCCTCAGCCACTCCTCATAAGACTTGTGCTCTAGACTCTTCACCAGCTTCACTGCCCTTCTCTGGACACGCTCCAGTACCTCAATGTCCTTCTTGTAGTGAGGGGCCCAGAACTGAACACAGTAGTTGAGATGTGGTCTCAGCAGTGCCAAGTATAGGGGGACAATCACTTCCCTAGCTGGCCACGCTATTTCTGATATAGGCCAGGATGCTGTTGGCCTTCTTGGCTACCTGGGCACACTGCTGGCTCATATTCAGCCGGCTGTCAACCAACAACCTCAGGTCCTTTTCTGCCAGGCAACTTTCCAGCACTCCTCCTCAAGCCTGTAGCATTGTGTGGGGTTGCTCTGACAGAAGTGCAGGGCCTGGCACCTGGCCTTGTTGAACCTCATATCATTGGACTTGGCCCATTGATCCAACCTGTCCAGATCCCTCTCTAGAGCATCTCTGCCTTCAAGCAGATTGACACACATGCCTAATTTGGTGTCATCTGCAAACTTACTGAGAGTGCCCTCAATCCCCTCAGATACTTGATACAATCTTTAAAAAAAGGAGAGGATTTTAATTAGGCAAAACTGACAGTGATGAACAACAAAGATGCAAAACACAATTCCTGCTGTGGACATGAATTGTGCTTCACTAATCAATATAATCAAATGCTTAAAAAGTCTTCACATTGGAGCTGCTCGCAGGAGAGGAGCAGGGAAATTTTCCTTTAACACAAAAGGAAACACCAAAAGGTTTTAAAAAAATAAATAAATAAATTACTATTACTATTCTTTACTTCACAGTCACCAGTGCAGATAGATAGCATGGGCTTCACCTATCACATAGTTTGAACCCCCACAACACCTTCATCTATTACAATCCCTTTTGTTGTTCCAGATAAATGAAGAAGATATCACAAAAGGTGCTGAAAACCATTATCACAGCAAACTGGAAAAGAATAAGAGCAACTACGGCAAGTTCACTGCAGAATGCTGACAGAAACCCAAGCTTGGGGATTATATAATGAACTTCTGCAAAACTTCACAGCATGGTTGTTTATCAGGCAACACAAATATGCTGAAGGCTGGGGAAAAAAAGGAAGAGGGAGGAAAGCAGGATGATTCACTCAGTGCTTTTTGTGCGAGACAAGTGGCCTATAATTGTTCACTGAAGGATAATTCAAAACATATCTGTGCCAAGCTGTGCAAGGAGGAAGTGAAAGCAAAAAGCCCCACCACTGCTAAGAATGACAAAATTAAGGATGAAAATAAAGCATTCAAAAAGAAAACCAACACATACATACATATATTACTCTTCTTTTGTGGAAAAAACGAGGGAGGGTCTGCAAAAAATTGATTGGTGCGTGACCAATACACTTATTATCCATACATACTGCAGCAATAAGCATCCCAAAAGTAGTTCTCTCAGTAACTTAGCAAAGCTTCGTTTTGCTTTAACAATTCAAATCTAATCTCCTCTAATTTCCCCAAAGAGATTCAATAAAGCAACTTCATCTGAAATATGCCATCTAGAACGACGACTAAAAAGCATATGCTAAAAATGAACTAAAATTGCAGTGCAGAGGCTGATCTGACCATTAATGTAAAGCACAAGAAGATAATTGATACATCCATTTTGAAGTGACAGCAGAGCAGTCACCTTCACTTGATTGCCTGACTACTGTAACAGTAGAAGAGCTATCACATATGAAACAAACATTTAATTGAGGTCTCCCTGACATTGTTTCTCTTCAGGAGTGATTGATCTGAATCCGCTTCCCAAAGCCACATACTGAGTAGTTAAAACTAGCGACAAAAGTCTTCAAGTTATAGTTGGGTGGGAAATAGCACTGGAAAAAAATCAAGTATGAATCTCTCTTCCATAATACCTAATGTTAGTCTTCAATGTTTAACATTAGCTTGATCTGTTTAGAAACAGTCTCCTACAGACAACAGCTACTATTTTAAGAGATCATTCTGCAAGTCCTGATTTTTAATTTCTTATTGAATTAACTGAATGCAATTAGTCATTTACCTGCTGAAGCTGCCATCCTCACTTATAATACTATTGATATTTCCACTGCACCACTCTTCAGTATCATGGACTAGAATTCAGCAAGGGAATAAGCAGTAGGGATCAGTAAATTCCAATAGAACTATAAGATCCATTTTGCCACAAATCTCATGTAAGTTACAAAAAAAAAAATAGAAGAATTATACAGTTTGCCTCTTCAAGAACACTACAAAATCATTATGTGCCAATTCAAATGGTACAATAATAAAGGAGGAAGGAAAAACCCAATTACATACTTATTTTTGATACAATGCTAACAACCTCCTCAGACTTGGAAAGCTTCTGAAATACCAGTTGCCATCATCCCAAAAAGTGATGCTGTAATTATCTCAAATCCCCAAAGTCCCCGCTTCTTAATTATATCAACTGCCTGCTTGCCCAGTGGAACAAATAAGAAAGCAGGGAAGGAATAGACTAGTATTGGAAGGGAACCTCAAAGTCATTCCAACCAACAGAGTGTTTTAAAAAGTTATTCTAAGGGACAGGAGTGAAATGTAGCATTTAAAGGAATGAAAACCAAGGTTAAGATTTTCCACAGATTGCCTCATACTCATTCTAAGTGACACAGTAGTCTAACCTAGACATAGGGAGTCTAGCCTCCACTAACACTTACAGATATTCTCAGAAATGCCAAAATTGTCCAGCATACTTGAAATCCAAATCATATTGGACCTCTTCAAAGCCATGACCTCTTTGCTCAGTCACTTAAGACATGCTTTTGTAGGACATCCTTAACCAGAACAAAACTCACCTCAGCATAGGAGATATGGTTATGGTTAAGACAAACCTCCATCTCTCCCCCTTTCTCTCTCCACCTTCATTACTATAGCCATGAGTTTTGCCATGCAGTTTAACTGGCTTTTTCTTGAGAGTATGGTAACTTTAGTTCTCAAGAGAGGTAAAGACAAGTCTTGTGAAGCATATTCTGGTATCAAAGTCCCGTGTCTTACATTAAAAGTGTCCTCTTTACAAGGGATGTTTTTCTACATTACAATTTTAACTTATTCCATAATTTCTGCAGTAATTTTAAGATAGGACATTAGAGCAGTCACAGAAGAAATACAAGGCTATCTTAGCAAAAATGATAGCACTGACTCACAGTTGGAGAGAATGGAATAGATTCAAAAGCAATTTAGCAGTCTTTTGTACTGTAAGTTTTGATGATGTTTCAGTGGAGATTAATGGGCAAAGGTTTTGCTTTAAAAACAAACTTGAAAAATATTTTCAAGAAAAAGTCTAGGGGAAACTAACTTTTTACAAATGTATTCTCTATGTTATTGCTTTTTGTTTCCAGTATTTTTTTTGTTTTAAAAACATAAGTTTTTCCAGTTAAACTGGAAGTAATTAGTGAGTTGTGAAACCTGTAGTATTGAAACCCTGCAGAAAGTCTTCTATGGAAGTTATTTGACACAACAGGTCTGTTAGGTCTTTCTAACCAAGAGGAGTCAGTAAATAGCAAAATATAAAGGACTCATTTCAAACGTTTTGGTCCCTACTAAAATGTAACCTACTACACAAGCATTCTGAGGACACAGAATGCATCATCCCGGTAATTTCTTGGTGGTCTAAACCACTCAACGTGCCTTCAAATTCACTAACCTTTGAGTTTCACCATCAGCTAAAGCCTCCCAGGTTTAGTATCCCTGTTTTCGCAAGAGCACGACACTCGACATCTATCTTGGGTATCAGTCTGGTCAAAATGTCCTGCTGATCATTAGAGAGGAAAAAAGAGATCATCAGGAAATATTACTGTCTATGCTCTTGGTTAGAGACAAAGAGGACTGGCAATAAACCTATGCACCCTGTTCCTTTCATGGCAATTTGGATATTCTCCATCAAAGTGAAATCTGTCAGTGTCCGTCACTCCAGGAGATAAGAGAAATTAAATATTACCCATACTTTAAAGGACAATCATCTTTGCTTGGGGTTTTGGAAAAAAAATATTTTTTTTTAAAAAAGGCTATGAATTCAAATGGAAAGAAACATTCACAGGTTGCCCAGAGGTGCTGGAAGCCCCATCCCTGGACATTTTTAAGGCTAGGTTGGATGGGGCTCTGAGCAACGTGATCTAGTGGGAGGTGTCCCTGCCCATGGCAGGGGGGTTGCAACTAGATGATCTTTAAGGTCCCTTCCAACCCTGACAATTCTATGATTCTATGATTCCCCTGAAGGTCTGGTGACATGAGGCTGGGGAGTCATCTCTCTCCTTAGCCTTTCTTACTGGCTAGCTCTAAGCAGTTGCTGCAGATCCCCACCCAAGGCGCTAACTCTCCCCAAGCACTGTATAGGATGCCCATACGCATGACACTGTTCTGTACCACACCCTGGAGGGTCTAGCATCTAGAAGCCAGCAATCTGCCTCACAGCATCTAGTTCTTTCAGATCAAATCCCCAATAACTTGCTAAAGACCAGCAGGAAAAACCTATTAGGGTGTCTGTGAGAGACATTAAGAGCATTTGCCTGGCGCACACTAAGGGCAAAGTCAGACTAACGGTGTAACAGCCTCTCCTGGCCTCAGCCCCGTGTAAAAGGATCTTTATCTCAGAGGGGCTGAGAGACTAATTAATTTATGCTGTAAAAAACCCTTCAGAAACTTGGAAGAATGATGCTATTCTGCTTGCAAAACATTCATTCTTTTTCGGTTAATTTAATTCAGACTCCCTTTTCCCTTAGCATGCATCTGTGTATCCCCCAGTAAGATACACTGAATAAAGCATGGAAGTAGAAGATGCTTTGCAGTTCAAAGGCTGATGACTTCATATACTGCTTCAATACATCGTTTTTATAATTTGTATATGCTAGGCTGGCTGAAAAAGCTATGGAATAAATTAAACTTTAGACTGTAATAAGGCAAGCAGTTTAGTCCTTTGCTCCTCTCTGTTGTCTTCAACATGACAGAACATTGGGAACAGTACATGCCTACTTACCTGTGGCAGATTATGATCACCTACAACAAAAAAAGAACTAGGTACAGCTGGGAGGTATAACTTAGTTTTGTTCTATCAGGAGAGCCAGGCTTGCTCCAAATTAGAGTAAAATAAAACATTGAGAGCATCCTATCATGTCTTCTGCTCAAAATCAGGATCAATCTCCAACTAGGTATTCAAGGTAGAATACTAAGAACTGAAGAACAACTATCCCAGATACTGGGATACTAACCCAGACACTGGGAACAAACTGTACCAAAGCAGTGCTAACGAAGACCATGGCTTGCCAGTCCAGTTGGGTACTCTCCACCATGCTTATGTGCTGAAGTGAATGGTACAAAACAATTTATCCTGCCAGTCACCCAAGACCTCAGGCTTTGCACAGGAATGTGAGGACCAAAGATACAAATCCCACTGAGTCAAATACACAAATGGAGAGCAAGCATTGTTCTCTGGGACAGTTCTAGTCTTGGATTATAACTCAAACAAAGCCTGTCTTTAAATCAGCCTTCATCCACACTTCTACTTTTTAGCTAATCTTCAAAAGATACAATTCTCTTTGGATAGCAATCATTAAGAGAAGTTAATCCACAATCAAATCATGCCATATGTCAGAATATATACTGTAAGTTCTGAGAGCACATAACAAACATTATTTAAGCATTTATAACCTATCAGAGTTATATCTTTATTACCTTCATATTATTGTATTAGACAAGAGTAAGCTGAGTTTCTATAGTGCTTTTATGTATTTATACCAAGCTCATCTTGAATGGAGTTCTTTCTAAAAGGCACAAAAAGAACACTGCAAAATGGGATTAATTTACTAAATAAATTAGTTCCAATTACTTGTGTACATATGAAGGAATCCAGGTTTATCCAAAACTGTATTTTAAATTGATCAAAAGGAAAATGCCTCAATTAGGGAGTGGACACAACCAGTTCTGGGTCCCAAATTCTTCCAATATTACAGCCCTGTCAGGGCTGAGTGTCCAAAAACAGCTTTTATTTGCAGACTGGAAGAGGGGAAACAAGTTCCTTACTAGTTTAGCTCAGTCAGTTCCTCAGTGTTCACTAAACTGAACCAGACAAACTGAAACAGAAAATGATCTCGCAGCTCCTGCAGGAGAGGCAAGAAAGAAAAGGTGATACCAAAAGTTCAGTTTAAAACAAACTAGGATCCCAGGTGCTTGGAGTCCAAACTCCCCTTCAGATCAGCAGCTGCACTTTGCTATTTAAACTGGACATAGTTCCATTCTGTGCATGAGCAGCTAAATATGAAAAACGTATTTAACATGTCACAGCAAGCTTAGGTCTTTACTGCTTCATAACAATATCAAACCCAATTTCAGATCATTTGTTTTCACCTTCAGTTCTAAGCCCACCCTGCCCTATTTGTTGGGGGTCTGTAGCTGGTGGCTGGGATCAGCAGCCTGACGTGGTGCTGCCCTGCACGGGGCACTGGCCTGGAGTACACCGCCAGGACAGGCTGCACTTCCCCAGCCTCTCTGCCCTCCCCATGGCCCTGCTATCTTCTCATGTCTTTTGCTACGCAGAAGGTACAAACCACAGATGCAATTCCCTCAATGTCCCTCAAAATAATGAGAGTTTACTGCCAGAGCACTCTTCCTTTATCCCTCCCAAGGCCTCATATCCTGATTGAAACCCCCCACCCTTTCCAGTGTGAGGATTTATCTATTTTAATCACAAGCAAATAAGGCACACCTACAGACCTCTGGTTCTTTTAGCTGCCACTTCCCCAGGGACATCTCCACTGCCAATATATTCAATTTGGTGTTAATAAACCATAATGAGTCAGCAGAAATCACTCCTATCCCAACTACTCCCCCCCTTGAGGGTGCCAGCAGATGTTCAAAGGAGAGATCAGCAGCACGGCACTGCCAATCATCTCAGTGTTATTTCAACCTCGCTTGTTTGTTCAGCTTTTAACTATCTACATTATAAAGGGGGGGATAAAAGAAACAAGTCTTTTCAGTGAATATAGTTCACTCCCACAGAGACAAAAATCTAGGTGATCTCATTCACACCTGCATGAAAAAAACATAAATAATATCTCTTTATCACCTGAAATGCTACAAAGCCATTGTCATTGGAATCAATTGGTCTCCTGTTTGCTACACAACATAGCACAACAAAAAAGCTCAAGGGGTTTTGTCCACACTTGCAGATGCATCAATTCCTGGAACAGAGAGCTGAAAGTCCCCCTCTGCGGGGCTCTGGCATGGACACATATGAAATACTGCATTCCACTTTGGACACCTCATTACCAGAAAAATAACACATTAGAGAAGCGACAAAAATGATAAGTGGAGATTGAACAGATTGATTAAATCAAGAGACTAAAAGTTAACTGCATAAAGGTTGGCTAAACAACAACTTTCCAGGGGAGAGGGTAACAGCCTATAAATATTTGAAGGATATATGTGTCAGTAAGGAAAATGATTTATTTAGGATGGCAAATACTAGATACAATTAGGAATAACAAGATGAAATTAAGAAAGGTCTGACTCTCAAGAAAAAAAGAAGGGTAATAGAAGGCAGGCTTTGAGAAGTCTAACGCCTCAATGACTTAATAGGTCTTTTGTATCTCTGCCTCCTGTAACTCCGTGATAATAATGATGGAGCGAAAGAAAGGACTCAAAGTATGAAATCAAATTAATTCTTTGCCAGTAGGCAAACCACCTTTATCAGATATTTTGGCTTAACAATAAGCTTAAGCTTGGCATGATAGATCCTACCTGTCAGTTATTCAGATGTAGCTTTTTGTAAAGTCTTCGGGGAAGCCAAGAGTACTTTTATACTTTCATTAAAACACAGACTACATCCATCAAAGGAGGAAGTTATATTAAAAAGATCTGTGGCATTTTCAGGCTAATCTGTGCGTCTGACCGGTGCCATATTTAGCAATATCTAATCTGTTTTGTGCATCTAACAGACTGGAAACCCTTTGGGGCAGAAATCCCATCCTCCTCTTTCTTTGTATTACACAGCACCAAGCGTGTTGACAGTACTGAACAAATAATAGCCAGTTCCAAGGAAAGGAAGAATTCTGTGCTAGTACACACTGTGCAGTGTTATCTTCAAGGCATGAACCCTTACATTAGTAATGGAGATGGGAGTCTTCACGTACGTTCCAGTAGAAGAATAACTCTTGCTTCTCTCAGGAAGGAAAAGAACTTTACAAACACAGAAAATGCCTCGGAACGCTCAAAAAAATCTATCATTTGGATAGGTACGGAAATTGGCAGGAAGCAGTGACAAAAAGGATACAAATTATTTGGAAAAGAAAGAAAATAGATTAAATATTGAGACTAATATTTAGCACTCATGAGGAAGAACCCTCTTTAAAGACATACAATTTGTATGCATCATGATACCATCTTCAAAAGCACAGCCAAACATCACTTCTCAAATAAGAACAATTCATCATCACTAGGGGTTCATTTAAAACAACCCATCTCAGGGTACTCTGTTTCCCAAGCAAACGTTTCATCCAGAGCTCACACTATTTATTGACACTACTTTGGCTCACGAGAAACTCCTGTCGAAGCAGGTCCTGTCTGAGGAGACAAGAAGTCTGCTCTTCATTTTTGTATCCGTCAAAGTTAATTTTTGAAAGAGCATATAGGGACGTACATAGTTATATATTGATATGTTGCCTTTTAAGGTGTTCTGAATTAAGCATAACAAGCCACAGACCATTTATAAGATCAGTGGGAGCATGTTATTGCTGGCAGCCTGAATACTCCTCTGACAAACTTTTCCTTTTAATATTCAGTATTTCATCTGCATATTAATATATTACAGACTCCTCATGGTTATAAACTCCAGTCCAGAATCATGTACCACTAACAACTCTTCCCTCCATCATTTTGCACATTTGTTTTTGGGCAGGATGCTGACTGCATTGTTCTTAGATGAACTTTCTCCTGAGAAGCAATTATAAGTGCCAAATGAAATACTGATGGCCAAGGAAGAGACAGGTTCTACAGAGATGCTTTGTTTTTTAAACGATCCATGAAGCATCTGTTGTGTACTGCTCCCTGAACGCAAAATGGCTATTCAGGAAAGCAATTTACATTAAAGTAGTACAGTGTGTGAGAAGAACACTCCTACCTCGTTTGCCACAGCCTTCAAACGCTGTGTGTAATTACAGAGTTGCTAACTTCAGAAACATTTGCACTGTAGTTTCTCTTTCCAAGGATAACATTAGCCAGAAGAATTCAAAATACATATTCAGAAAATTGCATTGGTCTGGCTCAGTTTCGTAATCCTTAATACTCAATCAAATGAAACCCAGGGTTTGATGGAAAACTTGGTACTTTTTCTGTTCACAGAAATTTATTTTTCCTGTCATATTTTAATTTAGTATGAGAACTACATTTAAAAGAAAATATTGCAAGATTTTACTGAGATGGAAAAAAATATATTTTTTTACTTACTTTTCATTAAACAATTAATGATCCAAGATTTTTTAATAAGCTATCTAAAAAGATACTCAATATATATAAAATAAGATGTAGATCTTATTTTTATAATCATTTGTGTCTTTAAGCAGTCAGAATTCTAGTCCAAGTCAGTGGGATTTCAGCACTTGGGATGATTTACTTCACTGGCCAAGTCAAGTGAAGGGACACTCTTGAGACACACATTAGTATCCCAAGCCAGCTTGCTGCCAGCTTCATCACCTCAGCTGTCAAGTCATACTTACAGGCAGATATATTTTCTCTAACTCCTAGAAGTCAGGGGCAAAACCAGCCACAATGTCAGATAGATTTTGTATTACTGGTGAGAAACAAGCTCTAAATACAGAAGGATAGCAGAATTTTTGTCATCAAGTCATTTCAAGTATTTTTAATTGTATTTGTCCAATATTGGCTATAATTTCCATCTACAGTGGTTATGTGACTGCCAGAAAAATTAGAAACTTAAACGAAGATGAACAACTTCTAACCTTATGTTCAGTTTGGTCAAACCCAGATGAACCTTTCACGCTGCACTGCAACTGACTTTGGCATTTGTGGTAACAATCACTCAGAAAGCTACAGAGTAGCTGATCTAAATAATTTAGGCTAAAAAGGAAATTTAAAGCCACCTTTCCAACATTATTTTAAATACCTACCTACACTACTGTTATCTTTTGGGAGGTTTTGGAGGGGATTTATTTTCCTAGCTTTTAAAAATACTTTTTACAGTACCTTAAATATATGCCACTTACACTGAAACAAAAAAAGACTTTTACCATGTTGGTATCATAGCAATAAATAAGGGCACAACTGCAACAAATCCCACAAAACAAATCCAAGATTGGGATTGCATTGGAAAGCCTATCCCTACAAGATTCCCAAAGCAATTTTTTGTTTGTTTCTTTAGAAATCACTTAAAGACCCAAAGAGGATCAGCACTGACTGAATGATTATCAGGGGAAAGAAGGGGCAAAAATAATGCAGGGAGGAAAGATGGGTATAAGGTATTAGATACTACAGACAACATACAATTGAAAAGTTCACCCTATGAAGGCCAATATTATTTTGTTGTCTTCAATTCATAGCATTTTAAACAAGGAAACTGAACATTGCTCTGACGTCTCTGGTTTGGAGATCAGAGGACAGCTCTGCGCCCACCACACTGAAACTGGCTGAAAACAAACATGCAACAGCTGCATTTAACATGAACTCAATTTTATCACAAGGAAATCTAAACCAAAACCTACTCATGGGAGAAGGCTGCAATGACCAGTAGCATGGAAAAAAAGAGGTGCTATCTGTTCTGCTGTTAGTATATACATGTTCTTCCAAAACCAATTCAAAGACAGGGAAACCAATGAGCCCTATACAGTGCCTACCAAATTCCCACTAACACTACTGTTTTGACACCTCTGAGAGTCTCCACACACAGCTTAGTCCTTCCAAGTTCTGAGCTATCACACCACCTTCATGATTAAAACAACAAATGCCAAAAATTACATAATGTTTCAGTGGAGTCCTGTGGGCAAAAGCAATGCATACAAATAAACATTTTCCATAAGATTTTGCAGCCTTTCAAACTTATTGTGAAGATCAAATCATCATTTTTAGCTTGACTATAACTTTACAATTTAATGCCTTGTATGCTCATATTACATTACATGGTAAGATAGTTTATAAGACACATTAGTTATTGGGCATAAGCTCTGGACACTCCATAAACTCCTCCACGAAAGCTTTTTTGTCATGAAAATCTTCCAAGAGGAGAAGTTTAATTATATTCTGAATTCCAGACATCTCTGTAAATAGTTTCACAGCTTTAATCTCATCTATATCTGACAGCAAAAGCACCAACACAACTCATGGAATGACTTTTATAAAACTTCACAGAAAAGTAATGACTTGAGCAAACTATGAAAGAGTGCCGTCTTCACAGCTGCTTCCACAGGAACTTTGCTTGCATCATAGTCCTGAGGAATCAAACCCAGCTGAAACGGGGATTGTAAGAAAGTAGTCTCTTATGAAAACCCTTAGTGAGCAGTTTATCAACCTCTTTTTGTATCACCCTCTAACATTTCCATGCATTCATACCCAACTCTCTCATTTCGCCCTGACACAAGAATCTCCTATCATCTCCATAGCCAAATGTTTCAGGGAGTCACACTGTAATTGAGGATTGATTTTTTTCCTAAACTCACCTTCACAAATTCTTTTCAATTGTGCTCACAGTACAACATGCAAAACTGAGATACAGAACAAAACCTGGTTTCTATAATCCTGGTAGAAATCTTGCTGTTTGTCTCAAGTCCATAAGCGCACCTACAGAAAACCCTGCTGAATCTTCCCTTGGGAAAGGCAAGTTAGAAACAGTCAAATCTGTAGAATTAGGTTCTGGGGAAAAAAAAACAAAACAGCCAGCTTTTCATGGTATTGCTGCATCCATAATTGCACTCTGAACAGACAAAACAACTTGCATGTATTCAGGCAAGGATGTGGATGTGCGTTTTCCAGTAGCCACACATAGTACAAATCTGGCTTCATATTCCTACCCTTGTCCAGTCTTAGCGTGAACCAGAGATGCTAGGGCACAGCAGGGCAGGCATTTTTGACATGCTAGATTAACTGTACATGTGCACGCACATCAAATGAGTACACTTACAGTGGCCTTTTAAGGACAATAATCTGAATTAATTTATTTCTACCTAGATAACTTTCCTGGATGGAAGAAAAAGATGTGTCCCACCAAACACAGACCAAACAAATTGTACTGAGCAAAACAAGGCTGTACTCAAAACTCAACAGAAAAAAAGCTTGACGGGAAGTCCTTTATAAAAGAGACAACTTACGGCACGTCTCACAAATCCATAGGAAGAAACTGCTGACTGCAAGGCTTGGGGTTCAAAAACCAGAGAGAACATAGATGCTGCCCACCATTTTGGAATTCTCTTACACAATATTTTCAGGATAGTTGAGTGATGATGACTTAACTTCCAAAAGCTATTGTCATTCATTTCTTGTCATTTTAATTGCACATAAAAGCTATTCAGAAACATGCATTCATTAGAACTGTATGCATTTCATCTTATACCAGGTGTTCTTCTGCAAAGAACAACAAAAGAGAAGTCCAGAGAGCAGTGCAATTGAACTGCAGGTCCAGTGGTAGGTTTTCCAGTCTTCAATACAATAAAATTTGTCATTTCATTTAACAGAAAAAAAAAAATAGGGAAAAAAAAAATCTCAGTCTGCTCAGCTATGAAATACACATTTTCCTCTTATTGCTAAACAAACATCTGAAATGCTAGCACTGAAAGGAAAATGGCTGCATACCTCAACATAACAGATCATATTCTGAAACAGTAATTCACCTGCAACATTTGTATTGATTCTCACAGATATTATTATCTCCCCCTAAAACATACTTCACATTGCCTTCACTCCATTGATCAAGGGTGTTTTATAAATGTTTCCATCAGTCTGATGAGGCTTTTAGCTACACATGCACATCCTGCAATTTTGTTGAGCTCCCAAAACACGCAGGTAGTGCATACTATGTAAAAAGAATCCATGTTTTTGCTATGTGCTATTCCTTCTACATATCCATTACCTTGCTAAGAACATGCTACACTAAATTTACCAACAATGATCAGCTGTTTTTGTCTTCTACAAGAGAGTAAATATTGAAAAGGAAGGTTTTTCCCAACACATATTTTATAAGTTTGGCACATTATTGATATTTTTAAGCTCCCTGTTGACACAGATCCAGATATTTTTTCATCCTAGCACAATGTCACAGAGTTCTAGTTCAGACTGATGGACAGTATTCTTACCAACATAGTTAGTCTGATACTATATTAGCATGTTATGTTGCATGGGCATAACAAGATACAGGTGAGCAATAACACCCATGAGAATTAGAATTGCATTTGTAACATAGATCTCAAAATCAGAAGTTTGTATTAAAGTAAGTAGTCAGGAGAACAGTGTTGTGGATGAGGGCTATTAAAATCATTAACCGTGTATGTCAACTTAATGGATTACAAAGATGTTAAATCTGATACTCTAAAGTCAGCGTACATACACACCACAACCTGAGTACTAGCACTTAGTTACAGCATCCCCCTGATTCCATGTCACTATTCCAATGAACCTAAATTCTGACTTTCAGGGAACAAGCCTAAAAGACAATTCAAGTACCATGTTTTTAGTGCAGTGCTAGTTTCCATATGCAAAATTTCATACGAAATTTTTCCTATTACTCAATCTAACACACACCCCACCCACCCCCCACTCAATGCCCTTCTTGTAGTGAGAGGCCCAAAACTGAACACAGTACTCAAGGTGCAGCCTCACCCGTGCTGAGTACCTGGGGACAGGTCTCTAGTGCTGCTGGCCACACTATTTCTGATACAATCCAGGATGCTGTTGGCCTTCTTGGCCACCTGGGCACACTGCTGGCTCACATTTAGCCAGCTGTTGATCAGAAGCCCCATTAAGAAATAGAAGGGCCTGCCTTTCAATAGCAATTACTTGAAGCATTTGGCTGTCCTGAAACTAACACAACACAGTTGTTACAAACAAACTCTCTCAGCAAGTTCAAATCCCACAAGAAACAAAGGAAAATGGTGCTTCCACCTCTGTCAGTAAAAATTATCATGGACAGAAGGTTGATTTTATGCACACAGTGGCTACACAGAAACAAATCTACAGGAGTATCAATGCACTCACTTGTTTCTTCCTTGTACTGACATTTAAACATATTTGTCCTTTAAGAAAAAAGAATCATATAATGGTATGGGTTGGAAGGGACCTTGAAAGATCATCTAGTCCAACACCCCCGCCAAAGCAGGATGACCTAGATCAGGTGACACAGGAACACATCCAGGTGGGTTTTGAATGTCTCCAGAGAAGGAGACTCCACAACCTCCCTGGGCAGCCTGTTCCACTGCTCTGTCACTCTCACCGTGAAAAAGTTCTTCCTTATGTTTACCCGAAACCTCTTATGCTCCAGCTTGTACCCATTGCCCCTTGTCACATCCCCTATTACCATTCTGATCTCTTATCTACCGCGAGGACGGCGGCCACCTGGCCCCCGGCAGCAGGACCCGAGCTCCGGGAGGACTCGGTCTCGCCGCAGCCACGCCGGATTCTCTCGCTCCCGCCGGGGCCGCGGGCGAGATTTCGCGCGCGCGGCACGAGGGGCGGCTCCGCGACCGCGCCCCCCCCATCCCCCGGTTTCGCTCCGCCCCGCCTGCCTCGCGCCGTCCCGCGGCTCCGCGGCAACACCGCCCCCTGGCGCTGCCGCCCCGAGGCCGGCGCTGCGCTAATTGCGGGTTAATGACAGTAGCCGGCAAAGGGCGAAAGGAACGCCTGGAGGAGGCGAGAATGGCATCAAGGTGGAAAATACACGATGCTAAAAAGCTGCGCTTTTTTTAAATATAGAATTTGGCATTTGTTGCCCTAACGAGGACAGAGGTTGCCCCTCACAGCCTAAAACCCCCCACTGGGGCATCTCTCTCACGGACAAAACCAGTGACCCATTAACTCACACACCGAACATGAGGGTTTTCTCTAAATTAAATCATTCTTGAAAATACTTTATTTCTTTCCCAAATGAGACCGACCAAGAATGCTACGCTACCTGTAATTATATTTATGTGATATTTGTAAGAACATCACACTTTTAAACGGATCCAATTCAGAAGTAATGGAAGCAGCAGTGCAGAGGGGCTGTTGAGTGCAAGCAATAAATCGTATAAATCGCACAATTACAACTTCCCGTGGCTCCAGAGACAGTTTTGCACTCGGAAAAGCAATGAATGATAAAGTGGGATGAGTTTTATATCCCCTAAAAGGAGAAAACTCTAGTATGGAAGTCAGGACACAGAGGTGGTAGCACTGTCCCTCCTTCAGAGCACGTTCAACTGCTAGAGACCCACACCCTCCTTCAGCCTTGCCCCCGTCCTGTGGGTCAGGGGACCCAGAGAGGTGGATCCAAATGCTCCAGACACAGGAGAAATTGAATCCAGATATTGCGCACTGAGATAGCCCTCTAACCATTGGGCCATTGATCTCCCACCCCTTCTTAAGGGGGGGGAAATTACAAATAAGAAATAATTCATTTGATTCTGGAGGCTTGCAAGGGGAGGAGACTTGAGCTTTGCTTTTGACTGAAGGAAAGATTTCACGCATTACTAAATCAAGAGCATCTTCCTATCTAGAATACCTTCCCTCCAAATGTATCCTTGGTGCCTCCTCCCTGCCCCCGCTTAAAATCTTCCATCGATGCTTTTTTTTTACCCCTCCTTCAATTTTCCAGTTCATTAAACAAAATGAAAAATAAATTATTTTCAGCATCCAAATCACAGCTGCCCCCTCAGGACAAGGGAGGAAGAGCCTCTTCCCTTTTTCTTCTCCATTGCAGCTGATTCAGTACCAGGCACAGCTGAGCTGAGCCAGCACCATCCCCTGCCAGGCAGGGAAGTGCCTTCTTGGTGCTCTCATAATGCACCCACAAAGTCAGAGGCAAAACAAGAACTGGCATCAGGCTTCTCCTAATACTTAGCTAAGCTGGCATACCTGATGACACAAGAATCCAGTGAATGCTACACCAGTTTAACTTAATGCTATTTTTCTCTCAGCTAGCAAACTGCTCCTGTTTTCCAACCAATTTACAGCCCACGTACCTACTCTGCTGTTGTAACTGTTTACAGTAAATCAGATTTGCCTGCAATTGTTGAAGCAACAACTCTCAGCAACGGGGGCAGCAAGAACATATGTCAATCTAATAATGATGGAAGATTAAACTCTCCTTCAAAGAATGTCTTATCAAAACCTACAGAGAGACTGTAATTTCACAGGGAGGGAGGGGGCAAAACTGGGAGGAGTAAAAGAGCTTGCTGTCACTCACACAGTGTGCCAAAATAACAATGTGTGAAGAAAGCAATCACCTACAGCAGGAATGGGGAACAAAAGCTGAATGAGTTTTTCCTGTGCTAGTGACCTTTGACTACTAGACAAGTCAGATAACTTTTCTTACCTAACCTCTTATTACAGTGTTATTCTTGGACAGCAACTCATTTATTACTATGCTTTTTACCTATTTTATGATATTAAAAGCTCACAATACTCAGACTTAAACTATTCCCTGAAGAATACCCCAGGTATTGAAGCACAATTCTTCATTAAACAACCATTTTAGGTAAGTTGTTTCCAGAAATGTATCTTTTTGCCTTTTAAACTTTATGGCTAATGTAACTTCCAGAAATATCTTGAGTATACAAGTTTATCACCAGTTCTACTGCTCAGCAGCAAAATGCCATGGCGGAAAAAGACAGAACTAATAATTCAAAAGCCAAGTCATCTTGGTCTCCCTGATGCTTAACACAGGAGAAATACTCCTCTGTGCAATCATCACACCCTGCCTTGAGAGCTTAGTACTTCATCACAGCTCAACATGGTCCTTTTTCTAACAGGGAACTGAAATAACAGATGGGAACCACTGCTGAAGGAAAAACACATTTGTGATGTGCAATGGCACAACTAAGCCAGGGTTACCCCACCACAAACCCTTTAAGCACCACATCAAAGAGGGATAATGGGCAGGGTAAGAAAACCAGCAGGTTTGCAATAAGGAAATTGTACAACAGTGTGTGTCCACCTGAAAGCTGCAGAGAGTGTTGTCCCTAGCCTCGTTAACAAGAGCAGACCACCCTATAGCAAGGGAGAGCAGTATTTTGAGTGAAGGCACTTTATCACAGCATCCACCTGTTCTGGGACAGGAAAAGGACCCAGCGGTACAGAACACTTCTTAAACAGAGACGAGTCTCCTTCTGCATTAAGAATTTCAGATACCTTGCTGCTGAGAGTGGGGAATGAAATACTGTTGGTTGGTCCCTGTTGGTTTACACTGCACAAATAGTAAATTACAGCCTAAAGAAATTTCTTGGGCTAGCAAGAAGGTACATACACAGGAGAAAGAAGCAGAAATAGCTTCCCATTTGGTTTATTCTCTTGCACTAAAAATACTTGTCAGTAAATACTGGCAATTTTCAGCTACCAAGTCCACAAATCATGAAAGTGGAATGAAGAATCTTTGTTACTCAAGTTTGCTACATGTGGATTGAAACAAGGAACCAACTTGCCATGTTTTTTTAAAATAAGTAATGTTAAGCATCAAGTGCGGAAAGCTCAGTTAAGCTAGGGAAAAACAAAGATAACAAAAAATAATTTACAGAAGAGTAAATGAAATTAACAGCAAAGTCTGTCCATGCGGCTTATATCAGGATCCTTCTGCATCAGAAAAACTATTAGAATGTAGAAAATAGCATAATAAATGAAATTATTTTGCAAATACATGGATACAAATAAAAAGATTATATAAAATGCAAAAGATTTGAACAGATATGAAGAAAGATAAAAGATAAAGGAAAAATATGTATCAACTGGACACATAAGATGAAGGGTTACAGTGATGAAGCCTTACAGCCTCACATAAGATGAAGGCTTACAGTGAAAGTAAACATATAACAAAAGTAGGAAAAACAATTAAGAAAAAAAGGGAAAAGTTATAAACAACTTAATGCCCAGATTTTAGAGGTTAAAACTTTCTTTTCTGCTACAGAGATGCATGGTATTTATCAGAGATGGAGAAGTATTAAAGCACATGCTTCACAGAACACTTAATACTAGAAAGAGGGTATAACGTAAACATAGAAACGCCAAAGACGACAGACTCTGGGGGTCAGAACTTTTAAAACAACTCACAAAACTCAAGAGAACTTCAAAAGATACAGATTTTCTTACTACTTTATATTTCTTAGAAAGGCATAAAAAGATGCCTGGTACTCTACCTAAAGGGATGCTAGAGAAGCAGAACTAATGAACGTATACCCTGATGGTTCTCAGCTGCGGTGGGGTATTTTAGCACTGTGGCAAAGTATTCTAACAGAGGAAAATATGCTGGTGCCCTGGTACTTTATCCTGCTAAACTGTGAATACTTCTTCCACTTAGACCAGTTGAATATCAGTTTTCAATGTCAGGCAGACAGCTTGTAAAATGCTCTACACTTTTGGAGTGTTCCATGTTTTCCTGCAGTCTCCGTTTCCTTAACCAATCCACTCATATGCTATGTAAGTAACCTCAGCAGGAGTCATCATGAGAGGTAAAACCCAAGCAGCATAAGAATGAGATACCAACACACTGTGCCTCTGAGGAATTAAGTCAGAGAAGACTTGGACATGGCAGTTTCTTTTCAGAATAAATAAATAAGGTAGAGAGAGTGGTCTTGGTGAATTGTGCACTGCTCTGGAAAAGGCATGGAATTGTGCTCCACATGATTAGGAGCTCAGATGAGTCGAACTTCAATGAATTATTGAATTGTAAGAAAATAATTTCATATAGCATAAACTGGACTAGAAAATAAAACACGTAGAGATTGCAAAAAAGTATTGAGAGCTAGTAATTCAAAAATGAAAGAAAAAAGAAGGAAGGAAGAGAATCAGGAGTTACTGCAGAACCCAGTGAATTGTAACACTAATGGAAAATGTTAATAGCATTCTGCATTGGACTTCACTCATCTAAAAAAATACCAAAACAGGAATAGCTTCTCCAGTTATCACTATATTGATAAAACAACAGTTCCAGAACACAAGACTAACCACGATTATTGCATTCACTGATCATGGCCATCTGCAAAACACAGGCAACAAGATTTCTCTGAATTCATTCCAGCTGGAACTAGGTATAAAAAACCCAAACAGTTTTTGGGAATTCACAACAATCTTTGCTCTGGCAAAAGCTAATTGTCCTGTCTGTCACTTAAAAGGTGAGGGACTCATTTTTTAATCTGCAGTTGTCAAGCTTCAATTGCTAGCCATTAGAAGTGACCACTTCTGCTTTTGTCTATCACCGTAAAAATCTTTTCGCTATCAAGTTCTGATCTCTGAGCAGGCAGTTGCAGACTGCCATTGAATGATCTCAGGCTTGTGTTCATTAGGCTGAGCAGACATACTAAGTGCCTTGAGCCTTCCATGATTAGGCATGTCTCCCAACTCTTTAATGTCCCATAACTGCTCTATAAATTCTCTTGAATTTTTGAAAGAACTGACTTCATTTCATCATTGAGTGTCACCTATGACATTCTGAAAGATATGAAACAGAAATATTAAAAAAATTACAAATTCCATCTTTTGTTGACATTAGGGAAGCAGCTACTCACAATGACAAAAAAACAAAAGGAGAGTGGGTTGATAAAAAATGAGAGACTTGTTCAAATGACAATCCAAAATTTCTTTTTTTCTTCCAACTGCTGCCCAAACCCATTCTGTGATCTGTACAAATACACCCACATTTCACTCAGGACAAACTCCAGGCAACAGAGAATGCTCCAATCTACCAGAACAAAAGTACAATACTGTCTCTGGCTGCCTGCAATGGTAGAACAAAGAAGGCTTATACCTGCAACTGGTTTTAACCAGCCTCATTGCCAAAACCTATTCAGATACATGGATTTTATTTTTCAATTTCCTCTGGTCTACAACCCACACTACAAGCAGGTTGTGGGCAAAATCTGAGTATTGGCCAATTTGCTCATGAAATATCTTCAGGCTATGACACTGACACATCACCCACACTTTTCTGGTAAGAGACAAAGCCAAGTACTTGCAGAAACTCTCAAAAGCTCTGTTCCAGAAAGTTTCAGGAATAGTTGTGCCCCTCTCGGAGTTTTAAGTATTCCCAAGACTTTCATTACTTGGCATGTAAACAGAATGCGCACGGGAAAAAAAAAAAAGCTAAGTTAACAAATATTCTGATCCGTGCCTTTGTAATGCCATCTAAGGTGCTAAAAAGGACAACACCATTTTGGATATTTCAGCCAGTGTCTAAGGCTCATTTAGAGGGCATCTCTCCCACCTAACAATGTGTGTCTGACCATGAGCTAACGAATGTTATGTATGTGTATATTACACTCGTACTCGTGCAGCTTTTTTTGCAGGTACTGAATAGAAGGAATAAACTTCATACTGGTATTTTAACATTTTTCAGCTGGAACATGCAAATTTTCATTTTGATCACTAGGTAAGAGTTAAAAAGAACATTTTTATACCCACAAAACAGTATACTGCAAACCTGAAAACACAAGAGCAATACATTTCGTTCAGGTCATTCTTTTACTGCAGTAACAAGAATAAATGCCACAGGGGATTTTGTTGGAAATGCTACACTGCAAAT
>VYZX01015405.1:68402-91365 GCA_013401335.1 Brachypteracias leptosomus
GCAAATGTTCTGACTTGTAAAAAAAAAAATTGTTATTTTTCTCCTAACTACAGAGAAGCACCATCCTAAAATTAAAAAAATCATTATGAAAGTCAAAGGGCTATAAGTTCACCAAACTAAAAATCAAAGTAATTAGGTTTTAGCTTAAAACCTACAAAATACCTGTTTCTTCTTTAACAGGAGAGGCCTGTTAAAGATCAACTGAAAAATGTATAATTTTGTGATAAAACTGAAGGATTTCCAAGTCAAAAGAATTTCTAAGTTCAGCTCTTTCTTATGTGGGTGGCAATTCCATCAAAGTAAACAATGGACACTGCAGCTTCAATATAGCAGAATGTCAGAGGTAAAACCCTGAACTCTGCTGAAACTGGAGGCAAAACTCTGCCTGAGATCAATGGGTCAGAATCTCTGCCTCCATATATTTTTAACATTCTCTCTTGAACAAAACATTAAAAATCAAGAATACAAGAGATCTGCAGTTCCTGCTGTTTTCTGCAGGATTTAACATTTTCCAAAGGTTCTTAAAGTCAAGCCCAGAGGAGACATAAACTGGTGCTTATTTGCTTTTCTCTGGCACAGAGCGCAGATAATTTTTCTCTGTACAACGTTACAGAATACAGGAACTTGGAAAAGAATTAGTAGAGAAAATGTTACTGTGACTTCTGATCTAGATACAGGATTGTTTATCTGCACAAAAACACACATAGCTTCAGCTTGTCATTTCCAGCTCAAATTGTTAATTATATTTCAATTCACCTCACTAGATAAGAGGTATAATCCAGCCAAAAGTTATATGAAGGTTGTAGTCCAAACTAGGCAATGTGTCTTCCAGCTGATAATTCCACCAGGTAATGAACTGTTTAATCTTATGCATCTTAGCAAATACTGCCTGTTTATCTTTACCCAAGTCTTCAACATGCACATCCAAACCAAACATATCTCCTGCAAATGTTGACAACTGAATATTTTCATTAAAAATTCATTAAAATTTTTAATTCTATTCTGTCTACTACAATATTTGTGTATAAAGAAATAAATCAGGGTTTGAACACAACAACAAAAAAAGAGTAGCCTTTCAAATATCCACTTTGGTGTAGTTCTTACATTTCTTACACTACCTCAGCCTATCAGTTGAAACCTGGCAGGTAATCAGAAATGATGTTAATCACTAGCACCTGCTGCACAGGGACCACCAATTCTATGCAATTATAGGTGACAAAATGCCTGGTATTATACTATACCCTGTTACTACCATCTCCTGTGCTCTAAGTATTGAGACCATGGACCACAGACTTCACAATGCAATTGTTACAGAAGTGCTCGTTACCTTCATCCTCATACAATGAAACTGTGGCACAAATCAACTGAAACATGAACAAACTCTCTCTGTTCCAGCTCCAGTGAGAAGAGAAATCAAACTGAAGGATACAGACTTCCATCTCCTCACTCTAGGCATTAGCAATTCCTTGGCTTTCTGTCTTTGTCTCTAAGGTCAGAGGGAGGAAGAAAATTCTTGGATAAAAACTTTCAAGTCATGAACAGGAGATACAAGGTACTTAACTCTGCTCTAAATAGTAAGATTTCCTTGCCTCAGATTAACCACTTAGGATTTAATGGAAGTACAGAAAAAGGCAAAAAGCTTAGAGAAAAAAAAAAACAACAAGAATTGTAAATATATTTTCTCTGAGGAATCACAGTCAGAATAAATAATGTTCCTTCCATTTAAATTTTCTGTATTTCCAATTTTCTATTTTGGTAGAAGGTGTGAATTGGAAGAGGGTTTCTATTGTAAAGTCTTCTTTAGGATAATGCATGCAGCATTTAAAGAATTTTGGGGACAAAACCCAACTGTTTTAGAGATTATTACCATTTCATTTTTTTTCTGTTTTTATCATCAAATATTATACCTCTTCCATCTTTCGATAAATATTTTCCATTACTCCAGATTTGGTTACACTTCTGCATATCTGTTGGTATAAAGCCTGCAGCACGCTTGGAACCCTGTTGTGATTCAAGTAACAAACTACACAGCAGACAGTAATTTCATTCATTTTAAGTACATAATTCAGTGAAAAGTCAGTCGAAGACGATAATGACCCGATTTTACAGTATCTTAATTATAGAAACCTTTTTTTGAAAATACCTCAAAGAAAACCTTAAACCAATAACAAAAAGAAAGAGAGAGGCAGAAAGATCCAATTACTCTGCATCTGACAATCAACAGGAACAAAATCTGGGAAAAAAATCCCGTATTTCACGAGGGACATCTTATATTCCAAATGGAATGGTATGCCAGGAGTTTCTTTTGCTTTGATGTTCTTACTCCTAGATGCTGTATCTGAATATTGTCAGTCAATATCAAAGCAAAGATGAAAGGTAATGTCTCAGAAAATTGACTTTTCATTCAGTCACTGAGGTAAACATACCATCAATATAAGGAGGTACAATTTTTACAAGAGGTACCCATTTATGCAAGCATAGAACTAGACTTGTACACTGTAACTCAAGAACACTACCAAAACTCTTAAACGAAAAGTTTTGGGTAGAAAAGTATTAATGTGCTAAGATTTTGAAACAGAATACATACAACTGAAAAAATACCTGTAACTAAAACATTAAACAATATCTTCACACTCTGGTTCTGCTGCAGTATAACCCTGTCCTAGGACACTGATCTTACATCAGCGATCCCAGACAACCCAAAACTAAATTTTCTTGCTTACAGCTGAAAAAATCAAATAAAATCAAAAGCACTAACTGAATGTAAAATGCTGTACATGCTCAGACATGTTCCACCTTTCTGCCTGCCTCTAAGAAGCTCTAGACAGACACTTCATCTTTCTGCCAAAACTAGAACTATCTTAATGCAAGATCTAGAAATGACAGCTGTACACCACCAAGAAAAAAAGGGGTTCACAAGGAAATAAAACAGAAAGTACAGTACTATCTGCTCAAAACCCAGAAGTGGTAAACTGTAAAGAGTGTTTGTTGGTCATCACCAGGGCTAGTGTTGTGCTACAGTAGTTTTAGAATTGCATATAGGAACATGTTCCTTCTGTCCGATGAGCAGAAGACACTATTTTCGCTTTCTTTTTTAATCCTAGCTTTCTGGTATCTTACCAAATCATTCCTTCTGAGACTAGCTATAGACAGTAAAAAAAAAAAATAAATCTCAGAAGATGCAGCTGCAGAATTAGAATCTAATGAAGAATGATTAAAATTGGTGGTATACACTTCCAAATTTATTCCAAATTCACTCATCTATGTTGCTTCATATTTATCCTGTTGCAACTCAATCAGTTGAAGCAGCTGAACTAAAAAGTGGAGTAATACAGAAACCTAGAGCAAAGATGGCAAATCAGAAATAACTTGATATTATGCACACCCTAAAAGTTTAACGCACTATGTATATAGCTGGCAATAGCATTTCAGATGTAAAGAAAGAAGCTGATTGGCATACTATCAGAACTTTCTGCTTGCGCAATGGACTTGAGGTTGCTTACTGAGGTTTGATGTTCATCTCTCATTGCAGCAGAAGGTTGCCCAGAAGCACTTTTCTCTGTCAGATTGCACTTCCATGATTTCAACAGAGCCACTCTATATTTCTGTGGCACTACAACTCAGGAAACCTTGATGGCTTTACTGTCTTCTCTAGTTAAAGGTAAGTTAATTATTTTCCCTGAAAAGACCCAGCATAGAACTTCAGGTCAAGCTCTGCTTCTTGCACCTGGTACATAACTAACTCTATCACTGCAAAGCCAGTACCGGGTCATTTCAGGAGTTATTATTCTGTGTGTAATTAGGTCATGCTGCTGTCTACAAAGGAGGAGCCATTACACAGGTATATAAAACATTTCAGTAAAGTTCATACCATCAGATCTCAGAAGAAAAGAGATAGAAAAGAAGCTCACCTTTGAGCATCAAAAGAAATGGCCTGATCAAAAGACCCCCATAGATACCAGTGGGCTTTGAACCAAGCTGCTGTGTCAGTTCAAGTTGCTTGAGCACAGATTTCATATTTCCTGCATTACAGATATTTGCATCTAATTATACAGAATGGTCAGATCAAATTTAATACCTCCATTGCATTTATATAAACTAAACCCCTATCCTCCAAGTGAAAAACATAAAGTATTTTACATATTTAAAATGAACACCAGACAAGATGACCTTTATAATCACCATTATATGAAACACAATTACAAGTGACTCAAGACATATGACAAACTTAATTATGCTAAAACAGCCTGGTTTCCAATCTTTTCAATCCTGACAAAAATTGATGTCTAAAATAAAAATGTATTACATGTTTTCATTATAGGAAATGCTTAGTGGAACTTACTCTTTATATGTTACCAAATTCTACAGATAATATTTATCAAAGGCAATTCTATAACATACACACACGCACACACAAAAAAATCAGCTACTTACACTTAAATATTATTTAACAGAGATGTTACTAAAAAACAGGGTTACTTATTTCATATAGATTTTATGGAAGCATGACACTGAATGAAAACAATCAATCTGAATTTGATCCTCAAAGCTTGATAATTCAAAATGCAGCAACTACCATTATAGAATTATAAGACTAAAAGACGTATAGACTGAAAGATCCCAAGTGCTTTAAAAATGACCCAAGAAAATGAGCACCATGCTCACAATCAGTGAAATGCAGACAAGCACACAATATGCATAACAGTACAAGTCCAAGCAAACGGTGAAATACCAATTTTTCAAATGAAACAGCAGTGAGAATACTGATGAGCAGAATGCAATTACTCATACTGTATTTGGCCATGACAATACAAAAGGAGCTCTGCAAGGTTGGGCTCCTTGGGATTTTTTTTATTGTTGGGTTTTTCTTTTCCTTTTCTTTTCTTATATTGACCTGGCTTTTACATGCTGCCTGATAGAAGGCTGCTGAGTGCTGCTTTGGAGCATCAGTCGAATGTCAGCTCAGATGCTACCAGCTGCAGTGCTAGTCTCTCTCCTGCATCACCACCAAGGGTTTTATACTTTCTGTGAAAGCTAAATAGAGTGAACGCTGGCTAAACCTGACCAGATCACTGTCTAAATAGAGATGGCCACAGACATAAGCAATAAGCTGTCCCATTTCACCACTCACTTGAATGACAACAAGCATTTCATATAGGTATGACATGTAGAATGTAATGACCTTGCACAAATTAGAAGTGGACACACAATGAGACTCAGAACAGCTTCTTCCTCATGGAGGCCCATCTGCTACACACTATGTGGTTCTCTTTTAATGATTTATTTAAAACAGAAGCAATCAAAAGGTTCAGCTTTTCAGTTTATAATCAGATAATCACTCAGACACAGGATGAACTGTGGAAACAATATGAAAAGACTATTGGGGGGGGAACCAAACAAAAAACACCACAAAACCAAACAGCACTGAGGAAAAAAAAACAAACAAAAAATCCAAACACATCATAGGCAGATACCAAATTGATCTTTTTGAAATAAAAGTGGTATGAAGCCTTTAGACATTTCCAAAAAACATTACAAAAATCAGTTAAAAGATAAATAGGGAAGCTTTTGTATAATGTCTATTATTAAAAAAATATTTAAACTAAGAAAAAAAGAAAGATTTCCCAGCGGGAAGCATATTGCATGTGCTTCTATTATAAAACTTTCAGTGCTGAATCTGTCAGAATAAAAACATGTCTTTTAAAGAGAATAAAAATGCTTTGCAGTAAATGGTCATTAACAGGTTGATAAATCACATACTATACAGTGTATATGAAGCACAGAACCTGCCTTTTATAAATATTTCAGTATGCAAAGCCAGTATTCAAGCAGCACCACTAGTGGTTTCTGCTGTCCACGTGATATTAAGCTAATTAACTGCATCCTCCATAATGGCCAAATATGCAGCTTTTTGAACAATGAATTTAAAAAGACTAAGAGCATTTTTGTTATTCTTCGAAGTACATTCTGAGCACATTTTATTCTTAAGTAGCTAAGGCAAAACATATATTAATAATAATAATTAAATTTAAAGGTTGACTTGGATAGGTTTCTCTGCTGTTAGAGGACAAAAAGCTTTGAGATATTCTGTGCAAACATACAGAGTATATGCATTGAACAAGAGAAAGAAAAAACAAGTGTGAAAGAAAATTCCAGCTTTCTAAGAAACATATTTATTAACTAATGAATTAGATGCAGCAGAGATACCTGTTCAATTCCAGAAAGATCCATTCTACAAGCAGGCTGGTAAAAGTTTTAAGACTTACACAAGCAATTTCTAAGACAATAAAACTCAATGATGTCAATGAGTTGAGCAGTAGAGACTGAAGCACCAGCCTCCACACAATAGTGTTGGGGGATTTTTTAGAAAAAGGGGGTAAAAAAAAGCCATTTTCATGTGCATTATAGCCTCTATTTCGTATTTCCTCCAGAAATTAATTCAGTATAGAAATTCTACTTAAGATGAGTCGGCAAGCACAACCTAGCAATTAGATTGTGAAACATAGTCCCTCCCCCCCGCCTTTTGTGCATACACACATTATTTACCAGGAGATGCTTTCCCAAAAGTCTAATAGGGGCAGAAAATGGCTGAGTGCAGCTAGAAAAGGAACTCAGCAAATGAGGTAGCAAAACCTGCCCATCAGTACTTGTAATGAGGAAACCAAGACAAGAGGGCAGGTTTCATTTCCAGCCCTAGGTTAGAAATGCCAATCAACCCAAGCCAGGATTTATAAGCGCAATCCAGCAGTTTGGTAGAGAGGCAAGTAATTAAGCTTCGCTTGTCTGGCACACAGGTTTGGTTGGTTTTGGACTGCAAACCATTTTCTTCCTTGACACAACAGAACCTTCTGAGCTTAATAAGGCAAATCTGCTTAAAAGTAAAGCACAAGACCTTCAGCAATTTTCTCAGAACCATTATGTCTTAGGCTACAGAAATACTTGCAGCCTAGAAAAATGTAATGCTCACACAGAGTATCACTTGATGTCAAATCTTTCTTGAAAGTGATTAATTCAATCATGACTGATGCAAGAAAAATCAGGAAACTCAGTTTCACCACTATTTTGGGTAAAATTACATGACCTCTGTGTTCCTGGCATTCCTATCTGTAAAATGGCAATAACAGTTGATCACTTTTATAAGTGTTCTGATACCCTCAGAATAAAGTTACTATCTAAAGGGCAAATTAGTACTATTCATCCTAAAATGCTAATAAATAGCATCACTTGTAAATGATTCTATTATTCAATGGGAAAAACATATTTTTGAGTATCTCCAAAAATATGAAAGGATTTTTGTCATATCTCCCTTTACAGGGAGCACTGACAGCTCTCAGTACAGTAGGCCAAGCCTGATTTTTGCACTACATCTGCAATGTCTTTTATACTTGGGCAGCTGGCACAAAGTGAGAAAATTCATTAACATGCTAATGATGCGTCCTATTTAAAATTCCAGCTCTGATTATTGTGTGATTAAGTCTCTTTCCTTGATGTCTGCTTCCTTATATCTACATTACTGTGAGAAATCAACAATAGGTGATCAATTTATATACAAGAGAAAGACAAACATACACACATATTTTAGCATTTCAATTTCTTTGTTTAATGTTTTCCAGAGAAAGCCATATTATCTTCAGGGAAAAAAAAAAACACAACCAAAAAAAATCAAAACCCAGAACACTTCAAAATAAGTTTTCAGGAAGTTCACAGGCACACAGGATAACAGTTCAAGCACCAGATGACATAAAAATATCCATGTGTAGGAATACCTGCGCAGAAGCTTTAAAGGTGCTATATTAAAAGCAAAGGGAGGGCTCCTGATGTAGAGAAAGAAGATTATTTCCTGGAAACAAGATGAAAGCAAGAATAAGAGGAGACAACAGCTCTGGTCGATCCCGTTACCCTTCCTAGAGGAAAATGAAGCAACTCCTTTCTACACTGAAAGACATATAAACCTACTAACTTATTGACTTATTCAAAAGACAAGGAGACTAAGCAACTTTCAGTAACCTATGTTTAGCTTACGGATAGACACCTATTTCATGAAGAATTGAGCCAAAGTACGGCACAGCTGTGCCACAAAGAGGAATCCCAGGAACATCCCTACTGGACACCAGGACATGAATCAGCCAGCCTAGCCCAGATCATTCAGAGCCACAAGGATGATTAAGGGAGAGGAACATCTTCCTTATAAGAAAGGCTGAGGGAGCTGGGTCTCTTTAGCTTGCAAAAAAGAAGACTGAGGGGTGACCTCAGTTTATAAATACATTAAGGGAGAGTGTCAGGAGGACGGAGCCAGGCTCTTTGTGGTGGCATCCAATGATAGGACAAGAAGCAACGGGTATAAGCTGGAACATAGGAGGTCCCGCATAAATATGAGAAGAAATTTCTTCACAGTGAGGGGGACAGAACACTGGAACAGGCTGCCCAGGGAGGTTGCGGAGTCTCCTTCTCTGAAGACGTTTAAAGCCCGCCTGGAGGTGTTCCTGTGCAACTTGGTTTAGGTGATCCTGCTCCAGCGGGGGGATTGGACTAGATGATCTTTCGAGGTCCCTTCCAATCCCTAACATTCTGTGATTCTGTGACTTTTGCTGCTTATGTTAGCACGGCTAATTTGGCCTGAGAGGCTCCCTAATGAACTCAGGTAATAAAAAGTTGGAAGGCAGCAACATCCTCAGTTAATGGAGTTAGATGGAGAAAGGATTTCTCTTGCTGAGAAGTCAAACCACCCAGAAATGGACTGCACCAAGCAATGGGACCACCCACTCACACTACTAATTTAACCTCCAGCACAGAGCAGCTGAGTCCATGCTGCACTACTTGCTCAAGCAGCAGAAGCATTTTAGGACTCATTTTCCTGCCAGCCTACACTCTCCCAAAACCAGTGTCACCAACAGCAGCAGGTCAACACATTTCCCGTCAGGAGCCCCACATCCCTGCTACATCCCTTATGCACACACCAGCACTCCCACCACATGCTGGTGGGTCTCATGGATGTGCTAATGCTCTGCTCACATCAGGTTTCTGGTCAGCGCTGGGCTGGCATATGGAATAGGGCATGAACACAAGGAAAAAGCCAAAACCACTCGTCTCAGCAGCAGCAACTCCAGTGTCCCGAGTCTAAGTGAGCTTCCATTTGTTAAAAGAGAAAATGGTGTAGATTACATGCAAGGGAGCAGGGATGAGGAAAAGGAAAGATCTCAGATTTCAGTTTATATATCTCTGATTAGTAGGTGCTTGTTAGAGTTTTATTTTACACAGGGATAAATTTTTCCCCACACAATAAATTAAAAGAACAATCCACATAGTAAACACCAGTGTTGTGCAATTTGTCATAAATTGTAGGACAGGAGAGGTCAGACCAAGAAGACACCTCATTACAGCTACATAAATAGAGAGGAAAAAAAGAATTTATGAACTGCAACCAATTCAGCAAGTTCTTGCATGTGTTTTGTTTAAAACCCTACTGAAGAAAAATACAAATGAGAAGTGCATGTGTATTATAGGAAGTTTAATTGTCCTAGAAACAAGGGAGCAACAAAATGGACAGATTGGAAAGTCAGAATCCCCTTCAACTCACTTGAAAATCCAAGAAATGAGGAAGTACTGACAGGAGTTTGAATGACACCACTTAAGTAACAATGCAGTACTTTAAGTAAGCATTTTAAAAATTTGTAACCATCTAGTTTCTAAGAAAGTTCTTATCTAGTAGAGTGTAAGTGTGTATATATGTCCTGGTTCAGCCAGGATAGGGTTAATTTTCACCAGGAGTTGCTATTCGATACCATGCTGACATCATGTCCGGTACTCAAGGCGCAGGCAGAGCAGTCCCGGCTTTGTCTCACCTGGGCTGCCTCGCTCTGTGTCTGTAGCTGTATCCACGCGGTCTGTACCTTTATACCTCTTGTTTTGTACATTGTTATCCCTGTTGCTGTTACTGTTGTTGTGATTGTTGCTTTTGCATCGCTGTATTAAATTCTCCTTATCTCAACCCGCAGGGTTTGTATTTTGCTACCTCTCCCGTTTCCATCCGGGTGTGGGGGGGCAGCGGCCACGTGGTGCCCGGTCCCGGCAGGGTTTAAACCACCACAATGTATTCCTCTATGCATCTTTAAAATGCTGTCTTAGATGTATCCTGTTGGTTACAAATCTTTTGTTTTCTAAAATAGTTCTTGCCTATCCACTTGCCTATGAAGAAACTTCATATGCTTTTAAAACAGAGGCACTTTCCTCTCTTCAACCAACCTACTGCTCCTAAGATCCTGAAAAAAGAAAGACATTTCAAACCCCTACAGCTTTAAAGTAGCTCTCAGATTTATACTTAGCTGTTTAGAAGCAGCTATAGTAACTGTACATTTCTTGTCAATTAAACGTTATTCAGCCTTCTTATTTAATCAAGCAGAAAGGCCACTTTATCCGCTTAACTTCATTAGAGGGTACAGCAGACAAGAGGATAAGCCAAGTCTAGGAACGACTTTGCTATTTTGTTGTCAGTAGCTTTCCCAGTAATTGCACAGAACTTTCCCAATTCCACCATGACACTGCAACCTAAGCACACTGCTTATAGGTGTCTGTGAGCTGTGATTGGCAAGCTGTTTAATCCTCCCAAGCATATATTTACAAAGAGAACTCTTGTCTTCTGAAGCAGGCATCCCTTGCATCTCAGACGTTCAGACTCACCACCAAATACATTATATGTAAACACACACTAAATATTTAGATATAAATACTAAATATGGTCCTATTGTCACAGCCAACTGCATCTACTGCTTCCACATAAAAGACTACATATGCTTCTCTGTATGTGAATAAATGCACAGTATCATCATCATTATTACAATATCAGGCTTAGAAATTAAACCTTTTGAGAATGGGGCTATGATAGATCTCTGAAATCTGTATATTGTTGGGATATCCCTTCTCCTCAGCCTCCCTCACCTCCAGTGAAAATAGATAAAAAGCATATTCAGCATACCACTTATCTAGGTACTGGACAAACTTTCCTCACAAATATCAGTATGCTTTGTGAAATGCAGGATGGTTCATCAAACCCAGTAGACTTCTAGGTGCTCATGAATGAGTAAAAGCTGTAACAGCCTCTGAATTACTTACCAAAGGCAGTCTCTCCTTGTTCAAGTTCTTGTTTCAGTCTGGTGTAATCATCTTTAATTCTCTCTAATTTTCGGACATTTCTGGCACTCAGAACCAACAGTTCATTGAGAAGTCCTTCCAACCCCTCCTTCTCAGATGTTAATGATCTTATTTCTTCTGTCAGATCCTTTGCAGTACCAAAATTATTTCCTGCATGTTTTGTAGGGGCAAATGAAAGAAAGAGGAAAGAGACAATGAAGCAAACACTTGCAACATCAATGGGTTACACAGCAAACAACAGAAATTAAGCAACTATACTTCCCAACAGCAGCTGAAATACCAATTTTTGAAGGGAAAAAAAAGCTTCGCAAGCACCCATTTCATTAACATACTGCAAAAAGACTCACAATTATAGCACATTTAACCTTATACACATAGAAATAGTCTATTATTATTATTGATACAATTTACATTTTTGGAGAAAACCTTTTCCTAAGGCCCACACTTCAGAAAATGTCATACTGTAATTAATTGATCACTGTGGCGCAATCTGTCAAATCATTTTCATGTTTTGGAGGACACTTCAACTCACAATACTTCTGAAATAGATGCTATTAATCTGCTAGACCCTGCAGTATTTCCTCCTTGAACAAAGCAGCACTATACCATTGTTCACAATAAGCACCTAAGGCTGTTTACGACACACTACATTTCTTAAATGGCATGCACCCCATGCAAAGACCATCAGGAGATGTTCTTCTGAGAGAACATATTTGAAAGCCACAACTCCCCACTTCTAGCTCCTCCTGAAGCATGAAACCTCAGAAACGAAAAGAATATCTCAGTATCACCAGTTCACACTATAGAGTTTGCTTTTTTTTTTTTTTCAAATGTTTGGCTCTTTTGGACAGGGATCCAGAGTCAAAAGTTCAATTCCCAACCACTTTACATTATAGCCTAGTAATAGTTGTCCATTTTTCTGAAAACTATTTTGGTAAGAACCTGGAGAAGAATGTTTCCTTACTTCACAGAGAAGTCTTAAATACAAATGCACAACGACAGAGAGATGCTCAGCTATTAAATAATTTTAAAACAGCAGCAGAGTAGCTATTACAATGCTACACTTTCACAGCTGTACCTTTGTTTTTCCAATCATTCAGCAACTTGGCTGGGGAAAAAAAAACAACCCCCCACAACCAAACACAAAAATCTAAAAAACTAAAACTAAAAATCTAAAATAAAGAATACTTTAGAAAAATAATTTCCCTGTAGACCTGCCCAGCATGAGACAGCAGATCTCTAGCACAAGACCTAAACTCCAGCATCATTTTAGCTTAGCAAAAATTTGGTGGTATGATCTAATAAGTAAAGGCATTCAGTAAGTAAAGGCACTTAGAAAATTTAGCCTTGAAGTAAATATTAATGTAAAGCACGTCCGGTCACACATACACAATGCCTCATCAGCTTCTCAAGCACATGCAATGACTTTAGATTCCTGAAATAACTTTATAATACCACCAGCATCATACAGAAGTAAAGGTGTCCTTTGGCTTGTTTTTCTGGAAGATAATAAAGTGTTGCTTATACAAAACAGATCAATTAAAAAGTTTAGTTTAGAAAATTAAGACATAATCCAGCACATCAAATCCACTTCAGAGTATCCTAGATTGTGGCATTACATTCTTTTTACTGTCTCAAAAGCATTAGTCACAAAGTCTTAAACAGGAACAGTTTGGCTGCTGATCAGTTCCTTCAGGACAGAGGAACAAGAAGAGGACGCAAGTATTTACACCGGTGGGAAGGTGACAAACCACAACCAGCTGCTGAGAGCGGATCCGTTCCTCCAGAGCACAGGGAAGCACTTCCAGCAAATAATTACAACCAACCTTCTGGAGGAAAGATGCTGCTGCAAACCCGAGGGGCCATATGAAGACAGATGTGTCAAAGGGAGGCTGCACTTTCAAAAATTTTGGAAAAGACTGTATCAAATATATCAGGTTTAAAGATTGGGCATTGCGAAGTATAGTAGCCTTGTTTGGTTTGGTTTGGGTTTTATTTTGGGGGGGGATTGTGTTCTGGTTTGGGTTTTTTGTTTGCTTTATTTAGTTTTACAACCATAGTAGTTTCCATCAAACTCTTTTCCTCACTTAAAACTGGCCACTTTTTTGTTTCTTTTTAATAGTTCAAAACTCCCTTTCCAATTCTCAGCTAAAACCCTCTTTGCCAGTTCTCTGACAAAGATTTATACAATTAAAAAACTATATGTTTTAAAAATAGCAGAATCTGATGGCTCACCAGTGCATCTGTTGGGAAACAGCAGCACAAATTTTATTATCTTAATCTGTCACAGTTTCTAAGTGGGCAAAACACAGCAGCAAGATAAGCAAGACAAAATCACTGGAAAAATGACAGATATTTGGGTGCTTCTAAGGCAACAAGACTTAAAATTAAACAGTGCACCTTTATTCACCTGAACTCATCCCAAGCAGCAAAGCCTTAATAAAACATGAAGGCAAGAGATTCTTCATTAGCATCTGAAGCCTGCTCTTACATTTCAGAAGACAGCAAGGAAAAGGTATGATATTGCATATGAAAGTTTTATACATGCTGAATGGATCTTAATTCCCAGAGGGGAAGTTTATATCAAAACTCAGGCTATGAGGAAATGGCATCAGATACATGCCAAAAAGCAAAAATGAAATTTCCTGATGCAGCTCCCAATGACAGCAGAAATATCTGGATGTCTACAGTGAAAATTCAGAAGACAGCACACGAACTCGTGCACCACAAGTGCCAGTGAGCTCCTGACCTCAATCACAGCAGCCAAAATAACTGCTTTCTAAATGCCATAAGAAGGTTGATTTAAAATTTAATATGTAATCTCTAGCTGCCAGCTTTAAAAAACATGCCCTCCTGAGGTTTTTTGTTTGTTAAGAGACAAAGTCACACTGGATGTTGTAAAAACATTCAGAAGACCTGTATAAAAATATTTTATTCTGCTAATATATTGAAAATGTTAAAATTCCTCTTTTTGATGATAAAATAATTATTTTGCCTAAGTGAACAAAGTAACTGTTATTTTGTCAGCCACTCAGAGCTAGGGTTTATATAGTCATACTACTAGGAGAGTTTTAGTTGGATGACATTAGATAAAGTCAGTCCTAACTCTTTCCATGAAACTCAAAAAACCGCTGAAGTTAATATAGGACTCCTTACTTAGAAAACCTGTACAGAGACAACAAAACTAAGGAATTAATAGTCTAAGACCAAAGCTGAGATGGTCTAAACCAAAACATGAGGAAGGGATTCTATGAAGAGGACTGAAGGACAAAATGTCACTTTTCCCAGCCCTGCTCCTGTCTCAGCGATGCTTACTAGTGATGTGCAATTTTACCCACTGCCTGTTCACATAAACACGCTGGGCACAAACTAGTACAGCAAATGAGGAAACACAAATTCAGAAAGCTCTTTATAAACATCCAGGCTAGAAAGTCTTTTGCTCTATCAGAATCTTAAATCTATTCCATTTCAACTGGAATAAATACATGGAATCAATAATGCTTGGATAGAATAGGGAGAGAGGCGAAGGGGAGCCAAAAATACCAGCTAAATCAAGTAAAACAATCCAAACTGTAGAAATAATAATAATAATAAATTATCCCCAGTCACAAAGTAGCTATATAATTGCTTTTACTCACTATAAACATAAATAGTATATTTTCCCCTCTTCCGCAAATTTTACTTGTATGCCTATATAATACAGCTAAACAGTGCTCTGCATATCAAGTATATTTTCTCTGTATAGAGTTACATGTCACAAATTCATGTCCATTACAACAGCTCATCATCAGATTTTTACTATATTGGGTAGATTCTTGCCCATTTAGTAGCCTCAAACTAACATATTTTGATACCATTTGCTAACAACAAATTAACTAAAAATATGGTTTGAGATATGTCTCATTTTGTAAAAAACAAACGTGTTATTAATTAAGCTTTGTTAAAAATTTCCCCTTCAAAATACAAGGCAGAGTTAATGGCCCGCAACTTTTTTACTCCCACTTTTTTCTCATATTTATGCCAGAAATTACATACACTCATAGTTTCCATTATTCACACTTGAAGCAGAGAGGGATGTCCCATCCCTACTGAAATTATGTTCATTGTAGTACAGGCAAAGGAGCAATTTTTGTGTAACAGTAAGGCAAATACATACTGGACATTGGCTTGAATGCAGGAAAGAATAAACTGGTTGTTATTTATCATTATCTATAAGCAAATTCTTCATAGACTAACACTACCTTTAATAATACATAAGAAAGGGAAAATTTACATTTTAGCTCAGGGCATTTGCCACCATGGTATTTATCAATGGCAGTGGAATTCAAGACTAAAAATCCTCCACACTGTGATTAATGAGAATACAAACCAATTTCAACATCAGAGAAGAAACTGAAGAAAATAAATATCATTCCACTGCTCACAAAGAAAAGAGAAAAAGCTAAAAAATTACAGAAATGTAAGATTTTGGAAGCACTGCCAGTGTGTTTGCACCTCTGAAAAAACAAATAGCAAGTGAGGGACAGTCTACCACCTCCTGAAACATTTTACAGAATTCCAGCATATTTGAATCACAATTATTGTTTTTAAGCAATAACACATGTCAACACTCTTATGAAGCATAATGCAACTGAATGATTGACGTGTTCCTGAAAGGTAAAGTAAGAAAACCCATCTAGTAGCAGGCAAGAGATCCTACAGGCATAGATTTGGAGGAGGAATTCTCTGCTACAGAAAGCCTCTTTTACCTAGACTAAATCAGTCACCACAGAGCAACCCAGGAATAAAAAAAAAGGGCAAAAAACCCAACAACAAAATTCTAAATCAACAATAACAACTCAAAGGCTCAAGGAAAAATGATCAATGAGAAAAAGCACAAAAACCCTGAGGAAAAAGGCAGAGGTCTGGAAGATGGCAATTCAGCAATTCTGAGACACGACCTGTTCCAAGGAGCAATAGCTACTGGTGACCAGTAGCCATCAGACACCTGCACTGGAAGTGACAAGTAAAGCCCAGGAGTACATTAGTCCCAGCAATTTACTATGCACATTAGCCAATAAATGGTTTTTGCAAGTCATATGTAATTCTCTTTCAACATGGTAAATGATGCCCAACAAAAAGTGACTCCAAGGCTCAAGGGTCACCCAATAGCACAGACACATGCACACAAAGGCTTCCCTGCATAATCTCTTCTCCCTCCCTCATAGCTCCCACTCACCTTATACCTTTTAGTCTCTGGCTCTTTTACTTTTTCCTTCTCTCCTGCCTTTGCCTCCAACTTACTGCCACTACCAGCAGAGAGGAAAGGACATGCTGAGAGCAAAGGAACAGCCCAGACCTGATCTCCATGATCTTGAGGGCTGCATGAAGGCATCACCCACCTTTTCACCAACCAGGCCAGAAAATAAAACCAGAGTAGAATCAGGGAGAGAAATATTCATGTCACCTATGATTAGGCACCAAAAGTGCATGCACTGATGTTCAGAGGTTTGTGACTTTGGCTCCCAGGACAGTCAGTGGAAATAGGGACATCACTGTCCCCTTCTACAGGCTGCACAGTGGTTTTCTTACATCCACTCCAAACCCCAGCATATCCCTTTCATGGCACAAGGACATCTTCCCTTCACAGCTCTTCCCATCTAATATTTCTCCTTCAAGCACAAAACCCCAGAAAAGGAACTGCCAGAGAGATTACTCCACCTTCTCTTGCTCCAGGGATAGCAGCTTAGGTAACAGGAGAGAAAAAGAGTAAGTTGTTATATGACTGACTGACTTCTGCAACAGAAGCAAAGATTTTCTGCTGT
This sequence comes from Brachypteracias leptosomus, assembly GCA_013401335.1. Taxonomy (NCBI): domain Eukaryota; kingdom Metazoa; phylum Chordata; class Aves; order Coraciiformes; family Brachypteraciidae; genus Brachypteracias; species Brachypteracias leptosomus. The sequence goes on from VYZX01015405.1 coordinate 85,355, forward strand.
CTGGTCACATATCATGCTGAAACTTCAGCTACCATAAATTATCCTTGAAGTTCACTGAAAGCCAGTAACATCCAGCAGTCTCATTTGGAAATGAGATAAAAAGACAAATAGCATAGCATATCCGAGGTCTGCATGATTGGTTTGAGATTTGATTTGGGGGGCTGTTGTGGTTTAAGGTTTGGGGAGGGGGAGGGACAGGTGGAGCGGCTATTCCACTCCCCTTCCTGCCACACTTCATAAAAGGACACAGGAAGTTCTGCTTGCCCCTTCCTCGCTGGGATTGCTGCTGAGACTGCATCTCTGGCTACAACTCCATGTGGCTCGGGAGGAAGCCGGCAACATCAGAGGATCGGTGGTGTATATATTTGTATATATATCTTCCCTTCATACCTTTGTATACTCCCCTTCCTTTAATATCTCTTTTGTTGTTCCCTGTTAAAAGTTGTAATCTTGATTTCCAACTTCGTGTGAGGCCTTTCTTCCTCCCCTGGGAGGGAAGAGGTGGGGGGAAGAGGGTGAAACAAATTCTGCTCTGTGGGGGATCGCCCTGAGCCTTAAACAGAGACAGGGGCTCACTAGCATTATTTTTTAAATGAGTTAATAGGCTTGCCAAAAAGTACATTACTTGCAGCAATACATGGTGGTAAGTTTTACTTCACGGAGCATAAAGTGACTGTTGTAGGAAGACATACCAATAGAGAGCATTGTGTGCTGGAGCCAGATGTTGTAATACAGGCATGAAGAAGAATTAATCTCAATATGCCCCTGAGTAATCAATCCAGGCCACTGCTGGAAGCAAGAATCTGAACGTAGGGAATCAGCTATGCCATTTGACAAAACAGATCCCAATTCATCAAAAAACTAAGCCTTCATGAGAAGGCATAAAGAGGCATTGGTATTTTTGCCCCTAAGACTATCCAAGTCCTCCAACTTCTACCAAACTCTCAGACACAGGAAAGGTAAAAAAAATAGGAGTACCAATGTCTTCCAATGAAAGAGAAATCAAGACCTGTATGTAGCACATCTGGGGACGATCTCAACATCACGTCAAGAACTTTATGTTCATATGTATTTCTGCATGAAATGAAAGAATACAGCACAGGCATAAAAACAAGACATCCACATTTCCCAAACACACAATCATGGCTGAAAACGTTCCCCAGCCTGCACTGGCACCTTCCAGACTGACTGCTTTGCCTCCTTGCTAAGGTGCTCATTCCCAATAGGAATGCTTAGCATCAAAGCTGGAAGGCTGGGGCGAGGGAGGAGTATTTACAGTTGCTTCCTGAGCCACGCAGAACTTGCCCTAAATGATCATCAAAGAGCAGGCAAAGAGGTAACAGTTCTAACACTAAGCTTTGTAAAAATATGGTATCTACTATTTATGTTATGCTATTTATAAACTACACTCCTACATTGACATAAGGAAAAAAAAACCCTTTTTTGTTGTACAGCTGGAAATCACCCCACAACAGTATCTCCAAGCAGCTCCCACCTGCAGGTATTTAATGAAATACACATACTGCTAATTATAGGATGATGACACACAATCTCTTACTGGTACAGACAGTTTGAAGATCAGAATCATTATTTTTTCTTTAACCACTTACAAATCACCTCATTCTAACTTCTGTGTTTGGATCTAATTTGTATTTGCAAATACATAAGAAAAGTCAGTGACATTCATCTCATAGATAACTACATAATGAATTCAGTATTTCATTCACATCTGCTTCAATCCCTGATAGCCGCTTTCTGGCTGTCTAATCCCACACTATTACACATTCTCAAGAGGATAAAAAATTCACATGGTTTATGAAGGCATTATTAAATATATCAAATGACCTCTTTTATTCAAATAAAGGAAACAGATGAAATGACTAAAAATTCATTTTAGTTTACATCCTCCCTCCTATTCCCAAATTTTCTCACCAAGAAAAAATGAGAAGCATATAATTTCTCACATATCATTTGCTCTCCTGCAAAACAGCACAAAGTAGGAAAATAAATTCAAATATTCCTACAGTTAATTCACATTTGCTTACATATTGTCCTGTTTGAATTTTCTTACTGTTTTAAGATTATTTCATCTGCAATTTATTTCCCCTCCCCCCTTAAAAATTTCATGCTAAACAAACATACATTGCTAACAGAAAGAACAGAGTATCATGTACTGCCATGCTCTTCCCATAATGACAAAATTTTTATAAGAATGTTATGAGCTACTGTAAGAAGCAACTGTTAATCACATACAGGTTTCTAAACAATGTCATTAAAGTGTTTTGTTTCAATAAAAAAACCCTAGTAGATCATAAAGCACAAGATTTCATCAATAAGTATTTACAAATGTGTATGTCAACAGTAACATCTCATGCAATCAGGAGTACCTGTTAGCTGTAATTAGCTAAAGCTACTGACTTAAAAACCATGAACAATGTAATAGGATTCTACTAATCATGTTTGAAGAAAAATTCTGGACTAGCATCTCAGGAGTATTAACTGCAAGTTATTTATCATAACAGGCAAATGCCAACCAGAAGTAAGGGAGCTGTTGATAATAAGGGATCTGAATTGTAGCTGTTGATAGAATATTTAAATATGGGCTTTATTTTCCCACTCTCTGCTCATGAAATATCACTGGAATTTAATTCAATTACTGTCTTTATTCTATAGCCTTCAATAATAAAAAGATTCACAAACCTTCCTTGTCCTACAAATTTATTTTTACACTTCTTCCAAGGAAAAAATAATAGGGAAGAGAGATGTTTCTATAAGTAACATTGTCTCTTACATCTGTCTTTACAATACCATTTATTATACAGTCTTAAAACCCAAGATATTGTATTCACAGGACTAACACATTAATGTCTGAAGCTATCAAGGTAGCCATTAAAGGCTGAGGTACAATATAATGCTTTCCAAGTCACTACATCATTAAGTCATCACGCAAGCTCTGAAAACTAATGTATCACTTGGTAACTATATTCTTAAGCTCAGCTGATTTACCTTTTGGGACACATGAATACAGATGTGTGCAACTGCATTCAGCTACACCTTTGCTTTGACGCTGTTCCAAAACCACTTAACTCTGCATCCTCAAAGAAAATACTACATTAAACAAAAATAATGCAACATCTGTTTAAGGAAAAACAGTTGTTTTCAGTATCCATTAGCACCGTTGTTTGAGGAAATTGTTGGAATGAATGATCTAACTGCTATGGTAAAAAAGCAGAAATAACAGACACTTATCCCTGCCTGATGCTTCCAGACTAAATTAAAACCTCTATGACCAAACTTCACCATCACCACATATTTATACATACAGTATAATTCCCTCTGAATTTCATGCTATTCCAAGGGTGTCCTTAAATAATTGCATATTACCCAACTGAAGACTCTTCTACCTTCTAACGATCTAATATATCCAGGCTGCTCATTAACATTCTGTTAGCTGCCTGACAGTTCAGGGGATGTGTACATACAGTATCTTGCTTAAATCTTAACCAGTATTCAGGAGGTTAAGACCTACCTCTTAACTACACCATATTTAAGAGGTGCTATTCATTTATGCCTAACACAGGAACCCACTGCTGTTTTCGCCTTGTTAAGTAAAAAAAAGAAAACAACAACAACAAAAAACCAATACCAATCTGAAAAACCACAAAGGCCAAAAGCTATTTTTATCTCTTCCTTCCTCCTTCCTCTTCTGCAGTTACCAAATCTTTTCTTTCTTACTTGCTTCTCTGCCAGATGCAATTCATTCAGCACCCCGGCTTTTCTGATTTTATCACTTCATGCTCTAAGACTAAAATATTTCAACTTTTTTTCAGAACTTGTTTGGGGTTTTGTGGTTGTTGTTGGTTTTGGTTTGTTTGATTTGGTGGTTGTTTTTTGTTTTTTTTTTTAATTTCAGGTCATCAAAGAGCTGGTTATTTTTGACTCCTATATTTCCTCTCTATCTTCTGCATCTAACATAAGTGCCACCACATCAACTAAATGTATCCATATTTTACAATGAGGTAAAGAAGTTACAGTATCCACTGTCACCAAATTATGTCTCATCCTTGATTTTCAGCCAGCTCTGTCCAGAATTTTGCCTTAGTAACAACTTAGGATAGTATCATTCACAGTGAAAACTCCCCTGAAGTAAGAGTTTTTCAGTGAAAGAATCAAAAGAGTAACAGTGCTTCTTATGAGTATGAAGAAATAGCACCAATACCTCTTAAAAAGCATAGAAAGGTAATCATGGTCACAGTACAGTGAAAACAGTTTACAGAAACATCAGCATTAAATTGTCTTTTGAATTCATTCCTGAAACAAGCAACCTATTTTAAGAGGAAACAAGTATAAAATATTGCTATGAATGTTTTGGAAATCATCCTCAAGTTGTCATTTACTCTCTCCAAGTGTCAGACTGAGGTACATATTTTCTGGCTAACTGCTTCCTGCTGGCAGCATGAAGCAGTTGGTCGACCCATTTATGGGCTATTTTGTTCTCAAGAAAGTCATAAAATGGCTGGGGAAAACTTTAACCCTGTTTCTGAAAGCAAGAAAATTACCTACATTCAAACTTCCCACAGCAGAGGGTGATTGCTCAGCTTACCTCTTGCAGATGGACACAGAAATAGAGAATGTTTCCATTTCAAAAAGGTGTTATGAGAAGCAAGGAAAATGAGCATGCTTGTTACCATACAAGATCTGGTCCTTTAGGATTTTGCTCAAGCCTGATGTTATCTGCTTTTGGCAAAGAAATCACGTGACACTACACAAGGTTTCATTTAAAAATAATTCGTGTGTGCTGGTCCTAGATTCTTCTATCTAAATAAAAAGGTAAATCACCAACAGATAGCTACATCATGTTGCCTTGACATGTATTATTAAGAGTCCTCTAGCCTTTCTTTACTTGGTGTAACACTGGAAAATTCCTTGTACCCAAGTCTAAATTCCCTCCTACTCAACTGCCTGAGGCAAGTGTCTAGCAAAGAGACACCTGCTTATACATCTGCAAATAATTTGCTGAATTAGAAAACTCACCTCTTCAAACTTAAGAGACAGAACTGTGCTTTGTCTTTTTTCCTTAGTGAACAGTGCAGTAATCCCAAGCAAGTGGCACAAAAGTTGTTACGTACCAGACTCCATAATCACATTTCAATGTTTTACTGGTTGTAAATAGCATGCACGAGTGCTCCAAGGGCCAAATTGCTCTTTTGCTGCCAGCATGACTTCTTTAATGATCTGGTCAGCAGAAGCTGCCAATTATTGTGTTCCATTTTAAAGTGTCACTTAAAGCCACATTTGTAATTATACCTTTGTTGTAAATTTATACTCTTAACTAGAGAGCTCTAGGCATATATAAGGTTCAGGAACAGTTATGGATAATTACTTATCAATTTCACCCATGGAAAAACATCATGTTCTTTGCATGTTTACTGCCTACCACACAGCATCCGCTTTGCAAATAGTTCCCAACCATGAAGAGGGGCCTGAATACCTTACATAAGGCATGACACACCTGGGTTCTGCCGGACTTAACGTGACTTCAAGGGATCTAGAAAAGTGCACATCAATGACTCTTCCTGAAGTCTCAGCTCTGAAAAGGTGAACAACTGCTCTAACACACCACTCATCAACATTAGCCTTTCTCATCACTCAAAAAACTTACCTGAAACAGCCAGAAGTTTGGCTTCAAGTAGAGCTGGTAGCTGAGTCTCAATATCACTCACTTTCCTCTTCAGAGTACTGCAGAGTTTCTGACTCGTACAAACCTAGATTGAGGCAGACAGCCTTGATATATAATTCATTCATGTAAAAGTATAAGGCAATTTAAACAGGGCTTCAAATGTTCTTGGTTTACAGACATGATATAACATCCTACAGTAAGGTGAAGAAGCTTAATAAAAGGTGATGTCTTTACAGAAATACCAAACATGAATCAAAATTTCCAGGCTTTGTCACATATTCCATTATAAAAATAGGGAAAGGAATTAACATTAGTGTAGTGGGTCTGTCTG
>VYZX01015406.1:6215-32041 GCA_013401335.1 Brachypteracias leptosomus
TCTGACAAAAAAAAGAATACTTTTGCAAAATTTTTCTGACTGATGACATAGCTTTCCACATAAAAGGGGTGTATAGACACATTTACTTCATAGCCTCAGCCAAGCCTCAATTGACAGGCATGTGTTCGAATGATACAGAAAAATACCTTTATGAAAACACATCACTACTACATGTGATGTGAAACAGGTTTCATGTTATAAATTAATGGTTCACATCATGTACAAACATTTTTTCAGTCACTTTAGAGAAATGTATGTACTTGATTTGCAAGAAATTACTTGAAAACCTAGTTTTACATCTGGCAAAAATCTTCATGGGACTGTAAGATAAAGTACAAACTAATCAAAGCTATGTAGAGCCAGGCCACTCAGAAAAACAGGACGGCGTGTCATTCTTTCTATTTGTCTGTCTATCTATCCATCTATCTTTCTTCAAGGTCTCTTTTTATAAGTCTCATGAAACACTTTCCAAAAGTAAACGCCCTGTGTAGAGGAAAAAGTGAAGAAAAAGGTAATTCAGCACCTGTGTCTTCTCTAATCAACATAACATATTTGTAAATTGAACTGTGTAAAACAAATGCAGGTTATCATATACAACAGAATGTCCAGATTATTTTTTTTAACAATTCTGCTCTCAGCCTTTTTTTCATGGAACGATGATGCAGGTTCAGTCAAAGTAACAGCTACTTACTTGTTGATAGTTCTTCCAAAAGTGACTTGTACTAGTGCAATTAATGTTTTTCTGACCCACTTGAACACTAGAACAATGAAAAATGACAGAAAACAAAAGATCAAGAGGTTAATAACATTAGGGAATCCATGATCATATCCAAAACCTCCCCAGCTCAAGAGGGACAGGGAACTACCGGAGACAGTCCAACAGAAGGCTACGAAGATGACAAAGAGACTGGAGCATCTCTCTTACAAGGAAAGGCTGAGAGATCTGGGGCTGTTTAGCCTGAAGAAGAAAAGGCTGAGAGGGGATCTCACCAAAGTTTATAAATACCTGAAGGGTGGGCGTCAAGAGGATGGGGCCAGTCTTTTCTTAGTGCTGCCCAGTGATGGGACAACAGGTAATAGGCACAAATTTGAACACAAAAAGTTCCACCTCAGCATCAGGAAAAACTTCTTTACCATGAGGGTGATGGAGCACTGGAACAGGCTGCCCCTGAGAGGTTGTGGAGTCTCCTTCTCTGGAGACTTTCAAAACCCAACCAGACACGTTGCTGTGTAACCTGCCGTAGGTGAATCTGCTCTGGCAGGGGAGTTGGACTAGATGATCTCCAGAGGTCCCTTCCAACTCCTACCATTCTGTGGTCTTTAAAATTCTGATAACATTTTTACTCAAATAAACCAAGCAGTTAGCTTTTCATAACAAATAAAAGAAAGAAATGTGAGCACTTCCTAGTAATCACAGGTTAATCTGCCTTTCATGCTGTTCACCATCAGCAGAAGAAAGTCTGTATTTGGAAGACACACTTGCCATTTTTGGAAGGTGATCCATTTTGTAATAGTTACCCTATATATAATTTTATTGAGCTTTAAGTGTGGCTGCACATTCAAATAGAAACAAAAATACTTTTATTACCATCATTCAGTTATGCAAAAGGAGAAAAAAAATTTAGTACTTAAAGATGCCACAATTCTAGCATTTTTTTCCTTATATAAATTGTAGAATAAAATGCGTACATAATAGACTTAAAAGGGACATGAAAATTAAGTTGCTTTGCCAGTGACGTGTTCTGTAATAAAGCCAGCTTTCCTTCCTCATAATTCATGCATTCTAACATGTAGTGTATTAACAGAAAACATGCTTTTATACTTTTCTTGGTTTTTTTTTCCAGAACTTTCTTTTTAAATTAAGAACTTATGAATATTGAATGCAAATGCTCTACTTGCTCTACCAGTTACATCTTTACTGCCATGTTATATTGGAATTTCACTTTTGAATGAAAGCTGCAAAGTTACGAACTAATGAAGAATAGCCTCTGTTCCAGACAAGCTGGTTATATAAATTGCAAGAACATTTCCTCTTATTGAAACAGCAAATTATGAAGTGCCCCAGATTTCTTGGCCAACAGATTCCACTAGCAAATTAGCAGATTTACAGCTTACTTCCTCGCAGCTCAAAAATCTCTCCAATCAGCATGAAACATGGTTCAGCAAGAGAGTCCCTTTTCCCATCAACCTCCTCTCCATAGTCCGACAGGTCACTATCCTCTTCTGTTTCTTCCTAGGAAGAGAGACATAATATGGGTATGCACTGCAGTTCTCCATCCTTCTTCCAGAATGGATTTAGTTGCTTCCATGCTCTGGGGAAGGAGCACAGCCAGCCCCCTCAAGAAAGGGTCTTAGAGCCAACAATTCTGATGCTGGCAGAATCTGTCAAACATGAACTTCATCAGGGTGTCTTAGAAGGGACTGCACTTCTCATTAGACAAAAGTAATGAAGACACTGCACTGCTGGAGTCATCACCACTACTAGACCTTCTGCCTGCAGCCTTGCTCCAGTAAGCACCTCAATGTTGGGTGGATCTGCTCAGATTTGCAGGGTCCACTGCCTATATTGCCCTGCCAACACTAGCTGGATAAGGGAAAGCAATAATACGGGAGCTGTGTACTGCTAGGAAGCAGGTGAGAGCTGTAAGGAGGAGATGGCACTCAGAGGCATTTGTGATTGCAAAGCTTCCTCTGATACAACACCCATAAAGGACATACAGAATGGGGAGACAGCCAACTGGAGATGTTTGCAATGTGAGCAGCTAGCAAGAAAGGTGAAGAATCTGGTTATTGCACAGGGAGAAGCAGGTAGGTGGCTCTGCTGGAGAGCAGACAGTGTGTCTTGCACAGTTGAAGCCACTCAGTGGGATCACAAACCAGCAAGTTGTCCTTGCAGAAAGCCGGGAACCAAACCCAGCAGCGGAAGAGGGACCGGCCACTGTGAAGACAAGTACCATTAACAAGTACCAGTCCCAGGCAGAAACATAATATGGTGATACATAGAGACCTGAGCCTGAGGATACCCAGGCTCAGGGCACTGACGGGAGCAGAGTTACTCAGTTTTTCAGAACACATTCACGGGAGAATGCATTGAACCACCTCATTTTTTGTGGTACCGTTTTTTGAAGAATGAAGAGCAGACAGCAGGTTGTTTCTCAGTGTCACAATGATCCACTTCAGTATCAGGATTACACCACCTACCATTGCTCATGGCAGCCAGCACATCTCTTTGCTTTCCTGGATCTTTCCCTGCCTGCCTATGCTTAGAGCAAAGCCACAGTGAGGTAGACCTGACACCTACTGTGGCTGGTGCAATGTCCCAGTCTCTGATTCAGGAATGGACAGAATGGTGTGTAGACAGATTTTCTGTCTTCAGCCCTGGTTTTCAAAGAAATTCATCATCTCTTCCTTTGCCTGCCTTTCTTCCTTATCATTCCATACTGCTTTCCCCTCCCCCTGCCCCATCATCTAGTCTGGAAAACCTGCTTCATGGCTTTTTTGCTTTATTTTGGTGTCTCTCTTGGCCTTACTCTTATGGTCACAATCTTTTAGTCATCCCTTGCCTATCATTTGAACCCTGTGGTACAGAGAGTATCCCACAGTGTTCTCAGCTGTACATCAGTTTGTCTTATGCCTTCCTCACATCCCCTAAAGCCCATTATTGACTTCTGGTACATTTCCAGTCCCCAAATCTTCTCATGGCATGGTACTGCATAGCAGTCTAAATAAATAAGTGTTGCATATTCCAACACACATATATCCTACACCCTTCACCTCCTGCGTCATATCTGGCATTTTCTCTAGCACTGCTCAAGATGCTGCTTCTCTCCTCATGACTAGAAAAACAAAAGGAAAAAACCCACAGCACTGAAGTGAATTGCACATGTCCACGAAGACTTCCCTGTTTATCAACTTCCACAGCTAGAGTCCCCAGCTTTTAAACCTTTCTGTTAATGTCCGGCTAAGCTGTGACTGAGGGCAGGGAACAAAAAGTCACGCCATGCTAACAAGAAATGCCACAGAAGGAAACTGTAGATCATTATCCATCTTAACACACAAGCACACAAATTCACTGACTGCGAACAGAGTTTTCTCCAGGGACATAGTCTAGAGTAAACTCCAGTCCTGCTCACTGTCTTCCCTTGGTCAACAGGCTTCTTGGCTCTTGTTATTTTAATTATTCAAGAAATTAGGTTTTATTTAATTTTTCATAGTGGACATAATTCCATATTTTCATTAAGCACTTGGACAGCAGAACAGAAAATAAGATTACTGAGTGTGTACTTGAGCCCACAGAGTGCAGTTTGATAAAGACAGATGCAAAGCAGCAATAACTCACTCTATAAATGCAGGAAACAAAACAATTGATATTGATCAGACTACAGAAAAAGATCCCAGGAAAGGGCAAGAATAATATCATGATGTTTTAGCATGAACATTGTATGACATACATACACATATAGATATAAAAATTATTTCTATACATGGGAATAGGAAAACCTAGTGGGAGCATCATGTTTCAAATTTTGGTCACCACATTTTCAAGAAAAATATGGATAATCAGATAAGTCCAGAGCAAAACTGTAAGAATTAAGCATAACCTAATAAAAACTAGGAGAAATGAGGGCTGCTCAGTAAGAAATAAAAGAATAAAAGACAAAAGGAAAGTAGTAACTCCTTATAACTGAGATGATCCTAATCCAAACTGTCCTGTGTTTACTAAGGACAGGACAAGAGCTAGGTTGGCTAGAGAAGGGAGATTTAGCTTAGACAGTAAGAAAAGGTTTCTTAACCAAGAAGACAGCTGAGAACTGGGATATGCTGCCTTTCTTGGCTAGGGAACATCAGTTATTAGAGGTTTAAAAACATGTTACACAAACATATGCCAAGAATTTTGCTGGTACAATTGAGTCTGCTTGGAGCAGGGGGGTAAACCAAATGACCTCTCCCAAGTCCCTGCTCTATTTTTTTGCTGTTCAGTGAATCCCCTATCATCTAGAAAATGCAATGAGAAGTATGAATTCTTACACCCCAGTGAATTTTCTACCCATTAACACTTCATAAACCTAAAAGTCCTTCCTCTAGATGGTATCAACTGCATTTTTTCCTCTGGTTTTATCTTGAGAGATAAGAAATATGTTTAAAACTAGCCCTGTCCAAGGAACTGTATATATAAGAGATCCGAAATTGCTGCAATATCTAATCCCGAAAACAACACTCAAGAGCTAATATTGTTGCTCTAACATATTTTTAAATGTGAGAAGAGATATAAAAGGCAAAGAGAGAGCTGTACAAGAGCATTCTCTTCTACAAAGTCCAAAATATGAACTAAACTAGGAACTCTTAGTTACTGAGAACACAATTGTAACAGCTTTGTAATGTGTGGCTTAACACAACTAACTTCATTAATTACCTTGTACCAAATGATTTAATTCTAGTTTAACTGCTTCAGTAAATTATCCAAAATGCTAACACTAGGCAGGACTGAGCTGATCTAAAACTCACACTGAAAAGCAAAGGTGTCCAAGAAAAATTAGAGCTGATCCCAGACCACCTCACAGTTCCTCTCCTTCCACTTAATTTTCTCATTATTTTTAAACCAGGACAAACGTTTGCCATACTGATTCAGAGGGTCTAACAGCTTCCTACACTCCCTCCATCTGTCTTCTGTTGTCTCATCTTAAGTTTAAGCTTAGAACTGCAGTACTTCTACTGAAGTGTAAAATTAGTTACTCAAACTTTCTTTATATTTATTACTCTGAAATGAGACACAGGCATTCAGCATTTGGGTGCAAACCTATTTTGAAAAATGAAAATATATATAAGATTTTCTTATTCCTTAGAGATGCAAGATCACCTTTTTGTCTATTAACAGGCTAGAATGGCAAAAGTCCCCCAAACTCCATTCATCCTGCAGAAGGCCCATTTACTGCAGACAACTACAGCATGTAAGAAAAGCACTATTTCATAGAACATATAACTAAAAAGGGGACTAGAAACCGCTCCTTGGAGGCTGCATATTTGCAACATGAACCACACAGAATTGAGAGCCATGGAATTATGGTCAATTTTAGTCAAATGAGCTAATTTGGTCACTCATCTATTCTTCACTGCATTTTGAAAGGCACCATCTTTTTATGACTTAGTATGAAATTCCTCAACTGGTTTGTCCACATGGACTCCTGCCTATATTTGCAAATTCCCTCCATGAGCCTGTGCCATTCGCCAAAACTAGCTTTGCTTCATAAGTCATCCAGAAATCAAGGATGCAGCCATTCCCTGCCAAGAGAAGCTTCCTAAGAGAGAATTACTTTGACCTGTCAAAAATCCTCTGAAATGCACATCAAGAGCATAAAATGTGGGAAATCCTGCTATAAAATAAAACAATCTCACATGGACTGCAATTCATTTATTTGTGACAGGTTACATATTTGCCTACACATTTATCAAAGGGCAGGAAACTTACTGTATTAATAATCATCTTTCAAATTCACAGACAGCTCTTATTTCTGACTCTCTGCTCACTCACAGTAAATTAAAAATGACCTTTGGAAATGCCTTCCAATATTACATGCCATTCAAGTGCACTATATTAATGGCTCTCCCTGCTTACTTTGGATAAGTAATTAAATTGGTAAGATTACTTTTCTACCACTTACCTCCTGGTGAGAAAACAAATCACCAGGAAGTCGCTCTAGAAATGAGGAGAGTGAAAAAGACGACTTCTTTCCTTGCACATCAATAACTTTGAGGTGCTCTGGGGAAGGGCTCAAGAAGGCATAAAGTGCTTCACTCTGGCAGAGTCTTTCATCAGAGAGCAATTTCTACAAAATAAAAAAAATGACAGAAGCAACACATCAATTAAATATTTCTACTTAAGGAATAAGATGTGTCAGGCCATCCAATAAAACTGATTAAGACGTGTCTCAGAGGTAGAGTGAGAAAAATAAAAATTCATGTCTCACAAAACCACTTCAACGATACTCTAAGAAGCTAGTTCTAAAGTATTAGAACAAGAAAGATTAAGGTTTTTAATCTTACAACTTTCTTTTTAAAGAAAGACGTTCTAATTTTTAAGAAATTTGCTGTGAAGTGTTGTAGTTAAAAGGGACAATTACAGGATTCATAATTTACTATTTCTTAAATTAATCAAAGTTTAAATTCATTTACCACTAGAGGAATGGTTACTATCTNTCGTACCTCACTGAGTTTCCGGTGTAGGTTCTGAAACTCATTGAGCTTCCTGGGAACAGTCCAGTTCTTAGTTTCAGCTCCACCAACTTCTTGTAAACTCACCATGACAGAGTAACAGGGCACTTGTTCTCCATTCTCTTCCAAAACCTGGTGGGGAGAGAACTGACAGATAAGATATAGTACTTGAAGGCAAACAATGGAACATTTGGGCTGCCAGATGACTGGCTTGCAAATTTTGTCAAACCTTACATCTGACCTATTTGTTCTATGCTCTCTCTTTATTCAATAGAGACAACATCCACTCCAGAGGCACGATTCAATGCCCCTGTGTAGACATCTCTTGGTTTTTTTCTTTGTTTTCTTACCTGTAGAAAGTTATTAAGCTGGTTCTTGGATTTCTCCATGAATTTCTGGTCTATGGATTTGAAGGGCAGCTTGCTGAGGGAAGGCAACTGAACTTTCTTTAATGACGGAAAACACTGTGTAGGAGAAAGGAGAGCTCACTTAATGCAAATGCGCAGAAAACCACAGGTGCTTCTAAAATGAAAAGACTGCTTTGTACTTTCGTCTCCCTTCCACACCCCTCTCAGCACCTTGAAAAATACCTTCCTTTACCCATTGTGGGCTGACGCATCTAAACTTTCCCTTCACAGCATCATCATTATCTATCCCTTATGAGACAGAAAGATTAAAGAACTCTAAAAGGAAACCTTCTCTGTGCCCAAAACCTGTCTTTTCTAATACCTCCCTAGAAGACAGAGACAAGATCTAGTTTTCAAAGCAGGCTCTTGCATGACAGTGCAGAGCATATACCTTTCGATATTGGGTTAGTCCAGTGAAACTTTCATCATTAAGAAAAATAAGTATAAACAAGTTTTATAAGTATCTGACAGAGGCCAGAAATATGCAGACAGAAAACTAGCTCTAAAAGGCTAATAGCCTAAAGGCTTGCACAAAAACTAGAAATACTAAAGTTTTTATCTGGTTTTCCCCTCTCCAAACATCACTGACAAATTTTCACAATCTGCATCTTCTCCCTCCTCTAACTGAGATTCGTACCNTGAATGGCCACAATAAGGTCTCCTCATAGCATTCTCTTCTCCAGTATGAACTTTACATATAGCCTTAAAATGCTGTCCATCATCAATCCAATCTCCCAGACATGTCTTCTTCAAATATCTGCGTGTATTATTTCAGTTTTTAAGGTACCTAGCTCATAGCTTTCTGACTGCTTACAAATACTCCTTCTCTCCCACCTGCATTTTCCTGTCTGTTCTCTCATCATTCCCACCCTTCCTTCCTAGTGCTTGTGCTGAGGGTCACCAACATGCCAGGTCCAGTAGCTCTGCAGTTGGGCCCTGTGGCAGCTGGTCCTGTCTCAGAGAGACTTCTCTGCTCACTTGAGCTATTCTGCATGCACAGAACATGTGGTATCCATGTGGTGTTTATTTCTGAGGGGCTCATAACTTTACAAAAATACTAATGAATAAGGCTGAACAACAGCCAGAGCAAGGAAGAGCAATTATCCACGTTGTGCAAATGGGAAAACTACAGCAAATAAGTTATTTTTCTTGAGACAATGGCAGTAGTGTCACCATATCACTTCTTAACTTGATGAGCCACCCAGGATTTCACTCATGTCCTAAAGGTGTTTCCTTCTTTTAAGGAGACAACTAAAGAGATTATGAAAGACAAATAAGGGAAATGCATGAAACACATAGCTTTTTTTGGACAAGCTAAAAACTCTCAAACGCTTGCCTTAATATACAGAAAGATAATTATAAAATATCACTCTCACACCATCTTTTTGAGGAAAGTAGTATTTTTTTAAGCTTTTGGGGTTTTATTTTAAAGAATATTTAACTAATCCAATTAGAGTAGGAATAAACTTTAAAATTCATGTAATTATGACACATTTTATGAGGAGCCTGTAAAGATCTGACAACACTTAATGACATAATTTGACGAGCAGCTACATCACCATTGTAAGACACACAGCTAAAATGTATCTTCCTATAAAACAGCTGTTCAGAGCTGTACATGGAGAATAATCCCTGTGATGCACTCCTCCTAAAGCTGCACATGGAGCACAGGGAAACCCCATCTGAGACCTAGGTTTCACATCTCTCTGTAAAAAAAGCTGCAGCAGCACCCGGATAGAATACAAAGCACTAGCTTGAATGTCTGAAAATATGCCTGGTTCCCAGCACAGCTTTTCAGGGAATTGCCTTTCTCCTGCCAGGTTATTGCAGAAAGAGATGCTTGAATAGTCTCCAAAATGTAGGTCAGAGGCACAGAGGGACTGGGATCTCCTACAACAGTCCCTGCCCTGTCTATCTTGAAGCTAGAATGGATTTGTGTTTTTGCAAGACTCACAAACCCCTCCCTGGCAGCTGCTTTTGAAAACTAGGAGTGCTGAAAATGCTGATCTGAGTCATGCCTATCATTCTCCATTACACATTCCTCCCCAGGGCAGGGATTTGCATGTGGGTACAGTCATCTGAACTGTAACTGTCAGAAGAGAGTCATCCCTCTGGAAGGACACTCTCAAAATGGGACGACATAGTTCTCCTGCTTTCAAGTTAGGATCCATGTGGAAAATAATTTAAATACCCTCATAAGTATCTGAAAGTCTTCAGGATCTTCTTAGGAAAGCAAAATTTTGCTGAAGTAATTGTGTGCTAATTTTTGTTTTCCAAATTAATGAGTCAAATAGAAAATGCACATACAAATGGTGTGTTAGGGGGTCTTCTAAATCAGAAGGTCTAACCCTCTGCTGTAACAGCCATCTCATAGAACTGCTATAATGAATGAATTAAAACTTGTGAAACGAATTTTTTTTTTCCATTCCTGTTACATTAAGTTTGCTCTAGATCTTCACCTTGTCATTGGAAGTTTCCTTTCAGTTTCCAAACTCATTTCCCATTTCTATCAACAACTCTTNAACTCTTCACCCCTCCCTTACGATTACCCTTACTGATGTGTTTTTAGAGACAGCCTAATTCCCCTGAGTTTCCCTTTTGCTAAGCTAAGAAAATGAAAGTGCTTTCATAATCACTTCTCATCGGAGAAGTTCCTCATTCAATCCACTCAATTCCACCCTTCTCTAACGCAATGGCCCCACACCTGCAGAGCAACTGCAGCACTTAGCCTCAAATGGAAACTCCTCTCCTGATGTATTTGAAGGCCACATCTGCCTTTTTCACACCTGCAGCCCACTCAAGACGAACTGCACATCTGACAACCCACCTGTGTACCTGCTGCTTCCAGTCAAAAGGTGCTTCAATGGGTCAGAGCCGAAGCCCAGAGTTTCTACTGAATGCAAAATCTCAGATGATGTGCCATGGGATTTCACCACACTTCTATTACTCCCATCCTAAAAATCATCTAGTTCTTTCTGAGAACCACCTTAAGCCTCTCTTCCAGCTCTGATTCTTCATGAGCACAAACTTAACATTTGTGCGTTGGTTCAGTTTTCAAAGTCCAAAAGTCCTGCAATTGTCTCAGCCCTGATCGTTTCACAGCACTGGCAAGGGCCCTCAGAATTAGCATCTAAGATGGCATTTCCACAAGTCTCCTCCTCATGGCCTTCTCAGCACCCTTTCTCAGTTAACACATGAGTCTTTTAGGTTATTCACTGCTACTTACTTCACAAGGGAAGAATCAGCCCTCAATCACACAAAGTGGCTTCAGGCTATTGGGGTTGTTTTTTTGCATTGGCAGCAACTTCATAGTCTCCAGACAACGTAAAGGTAATTATTTCAGAATTTACTATCTACTACCATCCCACAGATACCTAGTCCACCAAGGGTAAAGATTCCTACCCTCTCCCTATGAGGCACAAAGTCCCAAAGTGGATAGACAGAGATATGAACAAGGATGCTGACACACCTACATCCATCAACAAAAACTAGAAGGCACATGCCAGAGGTGACAACCTCTTACTGGGTTGTATGGTGTGGTAACAGTATGAAACATTCAATGAAATACCGCCAAAATAAGGAACAATATTATTAAATACTTTCCTAGAGAAGCTATAGATATTAGCTGCAGTAGGCAAAATGTAAACAAAGTTAGCAAAAACTGTAATCATAAAATCAATTAGGTTGGAAAAGACCTTTAAGATCATCTGGTCCAATCATAACCCTACTCTATCAAGTCTACTGCTAAACCATGTCCCTAAGCACCACATCTACACAGCTTTTAAACACATCCAGGGATGGTGATTCAACCACTTCCCTGGGCAGACTTGTTCTAGTGCCTGACAATCCTTTCGGTGAAAAAAATTTTCCTAATGTCCAATTGAAACCTTCCCTGGTGCAACTTGAGGCCATTTCATCTTGTCCTAGAGGAATAGTTCAGTAAAAGAACAAGCTGCCAAGGAAAGCCATTGAATCACTTGTTAGAAGCACTAAAACTGGTCCAGACATCATCAGGAATGATTAAACATTAACAAAAATCAGACCAGTGAAGAACTACATGACTCACCAGAAACACCCTTCAGTCAGAAGAGCTCTCTGGAACAGCCCACCCGGGCTGTGACATAGAGGCTAACCAGACTGCTGTTGAAAAAAACAAGTCCCTTATAAGTCCCTTTTCAACATAAAAAAAACATGCAGAAGGTATATTGGACACACCGTTTTCCTCAGTTCACAGGAACCTAATTTTCTTAACTTTCACTAAGCATAAACATCCTAAATTCCAAGATATTTAAATGAGACAAGCTAATTTTTGAGTCTCCAAGGATGGTTTTATCAGAAATATCAGATACCAAAAGACCCCTGTAGGTTATACCATTTATATTGATTGGTTTTATACATTTCACACACAGCTAGTGCATTTGTATGTCTCAACACTATAAAGACTGAAAGATTCAAGGTAAGAGAATACAAACAACAGTTTGGACACTTTTTCCCCAAGTCTTAAGAAATTCCAGGGGGTTTTATGCATTATCACAGAATCACTATGGTTGAAAAAGACCTTTAAGATCATCAAGTCCAACCGTTATCTATTTCTACCAAGCCCACTTCTACACCACATCCTTGAGCACCCTATCTAGACAGCTTTCAAATACACCCAGGGATGGTGACTCAACCACTTCCCTGCTCAGCATCTTCCAGTCTTTGATACCCCTTTTGGTATAGAAGTTTTTCCTAATGTCCAACTTAAACCTCCCATGGCACACCTTGAGTCTGTTTCCCCTCATCCTACCACTTGTTACTTGGGAGAACAGTCTGACTCCCACCTGGCTACAACCTCCTTTCAGGTAGTTGTACAGAACAATAAGGTCTCCCCTCAGCCTCCTTTTCTTCAGACTAAACAACCCCAAATCCCTCAGCCACTCCTCATAAGACTTATTTCTCAGGGCCCTTCAACAGCTTCATCGCTATTACTATCTATTAACTAGTTTAGTAAATTAGTTTAAAAGGATGATGACAGGCTATTATGCTTTCAGTTCAAATCCTATATCAAAATTTACCTTTGCTAAGCTTTTCTGCAAAAACACAGGGTCACCAAGCTTTTCTCTCTCTAAAATCACAGAACTACATGTATAGCAACATTAGCTACAGCTAATTAGCATCAGCATATTTTGCACATAGGAAGACAAATGTCACCTACTCATACCCTCTAAAATCATCAACTGCAGCTGGAACATTCCCGAGCAATTAATTAACATGGATAACTACAACATTAATGTTTTCTCCAGCCTTCCCTTTGAAGCACAGAGCTGCAAACAATTAATGCAAGCCTACATTTAATTATCTAATCCAGTGCTACTTACAGTTAAGGCAGCAAGTACTCAGGAGCCTCTTCCAATCTCTCTCTTATTTAAAATAGCCAAACCACCTTCTCATCTGGTAATAAGAGACAAGCTCAGAAGTTCTGTGTGGTGACCCTTACCAGAAAGTTGCTGTTCTGCATTTTTGCTGTACATGGTATTGCCGGCTTTTAAAATCAGACTTCAAAAGCTACAGAGAACTCTTAAAGACAACTTAAGAGCTTCACTGTTCTCAACTCTGTCTCTTGCAAACAGCATAAAACAAAAAAACCCCAGATGTTTGCACATTGTGAATTTGTTTTTTAAAACACCTTAAGTTTGTAACCTGTTAGATTTATTTCTTCTTTTACTGACAATGAGGTTGACTATTGACAGACCTATCATTAGTTTGCAAGAACTCAAGACACCACCAAATCAATCTCACTTTTTTTTTTGCCAAGAAAAATTACCTCAAGAAAACTACTTATATTTATTTAAAGAACATTTTCTTAATAGCACAGGAAGGCAAGCCAGTAGAGCTCCAATTAATCTTTAATTCTCTGAAGTGATGCTGTCAAGAAGATTACTTACGTACAGTGTGAGCCTACAGTTACTACGTAACAAGCATTTATTGGGTTCCTTTTATGGCAAGTGTTAATAGAAAGTCATGAGATGGTCACACTTTTTGTTTCCAACATAATATTTTGTTTTTAACATTAGTTCTACAATTGCCTGTCTACAACCAAATGGAAAAGCAGAACCAGAAACACACACAAAAAATTAACTTCTTCAACTTACTCACAGATTTAAAGCACTCTTTCTGGTTTTTAATCCCTTGAAACTGTAATGTCATTAAACATAATAATACAAAATACAAAAAGTGTGAAGTACTGCATCTTTGAGATGCAGCAGAGACACAACTGCACCCGAGGGTGATAGCATGGTAATATAACAAGAGACAGTGCCCATGAAAAACAATGCCCCTAAGATTGCAAATTATTTTACCCAATGTCAAAACCAGTTCATGTACATGCAGGTATTTTTATAACTCCATTATAATAGTGTCTAAGGACAAAAAATTTTGTATATACACCACAGTAATCACTGGGGAAACAGAGGAAGAGTTCAGAAGAGGTTAGTGTTTCCTCCCCCACCCCAAGTAAATATAAAGTATATACAGTGGACATAAAGGGACAAGGAAAGTATATACAGGTTTTTATTCTTCTCTTCATGCAAGTTTAAACTCACCCAGAACATAAAAAGCCATAAAACCCCCCATACCTCGCCTGAGACAATTAAGGCTTTCCACATGCCAAGGTTCTCACACCACCAGTCCGTTCTTGCAATGTGCAGCTGAAGGTCATTGTGCTCCCTCTCCATCAGAGTAATTTCATCTTTCAGCTTAGAAACAATCTGTGAAGGAAAGTTTATTGATTGCAATTGGTAAGAAAAAGCTTGTGCAACAAACCTAGCTGTGTCTTTAGGGACGCTGTTCAGAAAGGAGAAAAGGTACAAAAGCAGGGAGAGAAAGAACAATTCACATGGGGAAAAAAAATAACAACAGAGAATCTGTGATAGCTCTTATAAACTTGTAGAATACACAGTAATCTTAATGGATAACAAAAGAATAAACAAGTTAGAAGGACATTCTACTATCGCACTATGATCATAAAAGGTACTTTAGACAGGATTACGTACTACACACATATTACTTATTATATGTTTTATACAAACTTGAAATTGCAATTACTGAAACATACATTACTGAAGACAATCTCATTATTTTCAGATGTACATGATGTGAACATATAGAATATGTTCTGGGAATCTGGGAATAGATTTCATTAACAATCACTCAGAAAGTTACCACTTAATTTATTTTAGTTTTGGAAAGGGAAGGATTTATTTTTGTGGAAAGTACACGTTTAAAAAGACGTCCTTATCAAGACATAGCTCACCATCATAACCTCATTCAGGAGAAATAGTGTATCTCAACACACCAACAAAAAAATAAGTAACCATACATGCTACATGATGTATGATGAGAAAAAGGTATACATAAGATGTGACATTAGAAATACAGCACAAAAAGCTAACACTTAAAAAACAAAACAAAACCAACCAACCAAACCAAACCACATAATCAAATATGAGTCTTAGTTGTACCACCTGCATCACAAGTGGTACATTCTACAGAGCTACAGTAATTTTGTCTTTTTCAGAATTTTTGTCTCTCATAAGATGTGAAATATTATATAACTGTTGTGTAGATAATAACAACTTTCTAGCACATACCTAACTTTCAGAATAATTGTGTACTTTATTTTATTTACTATCAACATACAGATTGTTCTGCAGTCACCTTAGATGGACTCCACTAAGTGGCATCCAGGAACAAATCAATAAAGAAAGAAGGTAAGGTTTCATCATAAGTAAATAGCTGCTATACTTATAAAACACATACTGAGACTCTGTAACAATACTGGATCAATTTTATTATTCTGCTTAAAAGATGCATACACTTTTAAAGACAAAGAATATTTTCAGAGGAAAAAAAAACCAAAACAGGGAAAACCCCGCTGCTTTAGAAGGGGTACAATCCCCACCTCCCAAAGAGCTTAGGTATAGAAAGAACATAACTATTATTTCTCAGGAATGCAAAGGGAACATACAAGTGATACATCCATGTGAACGCAACAATACATAAATGTTTAGTTATATAGTACTTTTCATGTGTTAAAAAAATAAAATAAAAACTATAATGCTACAGAAACAAATGTTATGGCCTAAGCCACACATACACAAGCATATCCATCTATTTTTGTTTAGTATTTGTTTTGTAGTTCTATCTTTTTGCCAATGGTGCAAACTTTAAGTTAAAACCTAGCTGATTATATGAGCACCTCTTACAATTTCTCAGAGTTTTATGTTCACTCCTGGTACAGGAGAAAGATCTGAACAAGTTAACGTAAAATCCTACCAACTTCCACATAATTCTTGATAGAGAAGGAGGCATTTTTCTACTCAGTAAAGTTCCATTTAATTTCAATAATTGTGTCTTCTGATTGAAAATAAGGCTTAGCAAGCACTAGAAAGTGCTCTGGACGGCGAATGTTAAGGTTTTGCTTTACTACAGAGGATGACAGGATTCAAGTCTAGAAAGAATGTGGTCCCAGTGCATTTGCTGTGGTTGCAGGGGATGGTGTGAGTCCGCACTCACAGACTCAGGGGAGGCAGTCGCTGAGCTTCAGGCACAAGACATGCACCAAATGCAGCACCACAACCACAGACCTCCAAAGAACAAGCTATCTTCTATGGCAGTGGGCCTTGTATACCAGAGACATTGCCTGAGACTGTTCATCATCTTTTAATGTCTCTGCTACTCTTTACATTCCACAGAAAGAACTGAAATAAGACTTCTCCCTACAAAGCATTTTCTTTTAAAACTAGCAGCATTCCATGTGCAGCTCAAATGAGCAGTTTTCTTCCTTGACTGACTGGCATCAGAGTTGCACAGTGTTAGAAGCCACTTAAAGATGTATGTAGAAGTTTTGTAGGGGTCTCACAGCAAAGGCATTCAAAAAAGAGAAAACAAGCAAGCTGGGAACAGCTCGAGGTTAAAAAAAAAATTAATACAAAATGTACATGACATTCCCTTTCATATGGCAAAAAACTTTGGAATTTTTAGAAACATTCTTCACTTCATGTGACCAAGAACCAAATTTTTACCTGCCATGTTGAGAAAGTCCCAGTGACAAGGTGACACTGCCAACTGCAACTATGCATTTAACAGCTCCATAGGTAAATGATACTGCTATAGCACCGGCATTAAAAAAAAAAAGGACACATCTGCACTCTTACCACTTCGAACAGCAGTGGTTGGATGACAAATAAAACCTCTCTTCTGCCAGCTGAGGCCACACACAGAGCAGAGCAGCTGTAAGCAGGACACCCAGAACAGCTGCAGACATATTTCCAGTTGTCTGCAGTAACCTCTGGCAGAAGGGAGATGTGTGAGGGACAGAGGGAATGAAGCTAGCTGGGGTGGCTACTGTCCACATCTTTCTCTTAGAGGTAGCTATCCCCAGAGCTGGGGCAGCAGGGAATGAGTTGGGTGCCAACTTCTATTCAGATCAGCATCTCAGCACTCACTCTGACTGAAGGAACAAATGTACAAAGAACACAGGTCCTGGGCCATCCCTAGCAGGAAGCTGTTTTAGGGAGACGCTTTGGCTATTTGTTTGTCTCGCCCACCATCTACCTTTTGCAACCAACCCCATTACACCAGAAGAGTTTGGCCCAGCTACATCTGAACAACAGTCCTGTAATAACATCCTCAGTAGCAATGCAAATTAGTTGGCCTAAGCCAAATGCAAATCACTTGCTTACACCTGCGTTCTTAGATTGCTTAACTGCTGCACTTTGCAAAGAGAAAAAAAAGATTATCTTTTTTTTAATCCACGCCTGGAGACCTGAAGATTCATATCCCTCAGAATTTTTAGTCTGATGAAAGCATGCCCTGCAGATTTCTTTCAGCTCTTTATAAATGAAATCAGACACTTTTATAGGTTGAGTTGGGGTTTTTTTTTCTTTTATTTGAGCAAGCCAGTCACAACTGTAGATCATGAAATTGTGCTGTACTATTTCAAGGCCAGCAGAGGGAGCACAAGGTAACTAGCACATCCCTCCGCTGCAGTGCTGCAGATGCGACAGGGACATGAAACAAGCTGCCATAAAGAATTACAGAGATACAGGTGGGTAGAGATGAAAAGAAGAAATGCTCTTTGCCACCAACAAAGCAGCAAGACCACTGGGAGAACGGTCGTTTTTCTATGAGAAAGCAAATATAAATCATAGTTCAAATTTTAGTTACAATAGTGTGTTTTTTTTAAAAAAAGGAAAAAATAAACAATTAAAACCAAGCTCTGATTTTACTTTCTGTAACAGACTGATTGAAATAGCAATCTGACCTGTCCAAAAAGAGACAGCTGGATATTACACAAACACACATTTTATTTTTTCTTATATATATATATAAAGACTGAAGACGCTAAAGGTACTTACCTTTTTGTCGGGTTTTGGTGAATTACATATAGAATTTAGAGCCTGTTTCTTATACTCAAGCTTGTCATTTAGCTGACGAAGTTTATTTACAGCGTAACTGGCCTGTTCATTAATCCTTGTGCTGCATTCTTCAGTAGCTTCTTCACAACCTTGGCTCTAGGAATAAAGGATGGGAGTAACTGCATCATTAATATGGAAAAGGAAACAGTTATTGTTTGCTCCACAAGCATTTTACATATAAGAAAGTTTCTTCTTGATATAGATGAAAATGTAGCTATAACAGATTCAGACAGATATTCCAATCATCAGATCCTAACTTAAGTCTGTTAAAAAAATAACCCCAAACAAACCTAAACAAAAAATACCTCAACAGACAAAGTGTCATTACCATTTATACTACAGCTCTTTGGCAACTCTTGCCAACTGTGTAAAATGACCTTCAAGCTAAGGCTTTAGTGTAAATGAGAAGAATAATCAAAGTTTATTTTAAAAGCAATAATAATAGCTTAGTAGTCATGATCAATATTCAGAGCCAGATAGAAAAGCAAATACTAGCTCTGAGCTGAAAGATAATGAGACTGAGGGGAGGTGGGCAGAACAAAAAATATCATAGAATCATAGAACAGATTCAGCTGGAAGAGACCTTCAAGATCATCGAGTCCAACCTTAGTCCTAGCCCTATCAACACTACTAAACCATGTCCCTAAGTGCAACATCTACCTATCTCTTAAACGCTTCCAGGGATGGTGACTCCAACGCTTCTTTGGGCAGGCTGTTCCAATGCCTGACAACCCTTTCAGTGAAGAAATTCTTCCTAATATCCAGCCTGAACCTCCCCTGGTGCAACTTCAGGCCATTTCCTCTTGTTCTATCACTTGTCACTGGGGAGAACAGACCAACCCCCGTCTCGCTACAGCTTCCTTTCAGGTAGTTGTAGAGAGCGGTAAGATCTCCCCTCAGCCTTCTTTTCTCCAGGCTAAACAGCTCCAGATCTCTCAGCTGTTCCTCATATGGGACATGCTCCAAGTCCTTTAGTAGCTTGGTACCCACCTCTGCACCCTCTTCAGCACCTCAATGTCCTTCTTGTAGAGAGGAGCCCAAAATCGGACACAGTATTTGAGGTGCAGCCTCACCAAAGCTGAGTACAGGGGAATGGTCACCTCCCTGCTCCCGCTGACAGTGCTATTTCTGATACAGGCCAGGATGCCATTGGCCTTCTTGACCACCTGGGCACCCTGCTGGCTCATGTTCAGCTAGCTGTCAGTCAACACTCCCAGGTCTCTCTCTGCCTGGCAGCTCTCCAGCCATTCCTCCCCAAGCCTGTAGCACTTCTGAGTGGTGTTGTGAATGAAGTGCAGGACCCAGCACTTGACCTTATTGAAACTCATAGGATTGGCCTTGGCCCAGTGATCCAGCCTATCTAGATCCCTCTGTAGAGCTTCCCNGATTCTAAATGATGGACAGTGGCTTGGCGAGCACCCCTGCCAGTTTTCAACACTCTAGGATGTACCCCCTCTGGCCCCATAGATTTATGCACATTGATATGGAGCAGCAGGTCATGGATCATCTCCTCCTGAATTGTAGGTGGGACATTTTGTTCCTGGCCCCTGTCTCTTGGCTTGGGAGGCTGACTTTCCCCAGTACAAGTGTTCTCATTACTAAAGACTGAGGCAAAGAAGGCATTAAGCATCTCAGCCTTCTCCTCGTCTTTTATCACCATATTTCCTCCTGGATCTAGTAGGGGATGGAGGCTCTCCCTGGTCTTTCTTTTATTGTTAATGTATTTCTAGAAACTCTTACCATACTTTCCCACAGTTCTAATAAACAGTCCTGCCTCCCACAAACCTCCACAAAACAGATTTATCAGCTGCAGAACAATCCAAATCAAGCCCTTTCCCTTCATAAACAGATTTTACTGCTGTTTTTAGAAGTGATAATAAAAATGTGTTGAAAGCACATATGCTTTACCCTGAAGTCATAAATAATTTTCTTATATCCATTCAGACAAACCATCAGCTTTTTCCATCTTGTGTACTACAGGCATGGCAAAAAAAAAATAGAAAACTTCACACCTTTCAGTGACATTTCTCTTTAACATCTTTCAGCATTTGCCTCAGCCTCCTCTTTCTTACCATGCTTCCCCAAATAGGTATGAAGACCTTGAGATCCAGCAAACACAGCACTGTGGTGTTACTGTTTCCATGTTCAAAGATCTTTGAGGTCTGCTTGTGACTGAAAATATCTAAATTTATCTGTGGGAAGTTATTAATCTAATCTCATGAACAAGAGTTCTGTTTTATTTAATGATATTTCTACTAAGTAAGCTGTATCCTTATATAATTAACAAAAAGCTAACAAGGAAGTCTCATACTCTACTAAATTCTGTGTGCTTTAGAGGAGACAATCCTACTGTAAATTCTGCAGTATTTTACATCTTAGTAAAAAAAGTCTGAGAAGATATACAGTAGGAACCATAACTAATCTCCTTGTTGTGATACTCATAAATGAGGGTAACCATGCAGAAGTCAGGAGTTCTAGGCTAAGAGATCCATGCCCTTTTCCACTCTACATTTGCCTGTGTGTGGCTGAGTAAATAATATTAGCTCTATCCCCTGTCCTTTCTTCTGTCTACTCCACAAGGACTGTAAATTCCTCAGGTCAGAGACTGCCTCCAAACCTGTGTACAGAGCTCAGTTCATGAAGCTTGTTGTCATCTCCTGGCACTACAATAATACAAACAATAATAATTAACAACACTGGGTGTTATTCAAAACGCTATTGAACAGAACCATAAAACAAAAAACTTGAAACTTGTTGGGAAGCACAGAGGTAAAAAACAATCAAAAATGCTATTTTCAATACTGAAGAATTAGAAGACTTCTCATATGAGGTTTGGTTCTAGCAATCAAAGGATTGCGAATAATTACAAATCCATAAGGCTCTTCTCCCTAGGTAGGCTACGTGATTTCACTGTCATTAACATTTCAGACACTTAGAGCAAAAAACACTGCTGAATCACTAGGTTTATAACCAAAATGTAGAATTACAAGATAACATGTTACCAGTACTCAAATTATGAAATTTATCAAATAACCAACACACTGAAAGCTGAGACCATAAAGGATTGTGATATTTTTCTGAGATTGCTAAACTGATCATGACTTCCAGTTCCAAGTGCTGCAGAACACAGGCTTGGGGCTTATTTTGACTATCTGACACACACAGCACTGATGCAACCATGAGGCTCTCTTTCTTCAGAGTCCTGAACGCAGGTACTGCTTGCTTCTGTATTTTTACATCTACTTGTGACCTTTTAAAAGAGGTTTGTCGAAGGAGCAAAAAGCAATGATGGATTGGAAGGAAGAAGCAGCAAGCTTGTTCCACACGCAGTAGAACCAGCAATCCGGCCTTGCCCCAATTCCTATCTTCTGATTTAAATTTCTCGTGTTTAATCATGGCTCACCCTTTTGTCCTTCCCTCCATGAGGACACTAGATGGCTTTTTACCCATCCAACTTTAACAGTGAAATTTATAGATAATTAACATAGGCAACTCCCCCAGTGCCCCAGGAAGTGAGGATATATAGACCTCCAAAACCTAAACTAAAATGAAAATAGTATTTGCTAACAATATGAATCCCCACAGAAACATCAGATCTCTCAGCTGTGGCTTCCTACATACAGGGAGGAAAAAAGCCCAAACCTATTAGCCAGTAGGGTATTTTCACTGATGTTTAAAAGCCCACTGGAAGCTTCAGAAAGAATAATTTCTTATGAATTTATTTTCACCTGAAGAAAGACCTTGGAGCATGGCACAGAGCCATTAGGATTGCTCTATTCAAGAGATGTTCCAATAGTATATGCAACTTCATACTTAATTTGTTTTAAAAAGAAAACCCCAAAAAATCTAACAAGCAAACTTTAACCATAAAAACAAACCTGGCAATATATTAGTCTTTAAGGTTTCACTGCAGATGCAGCTTTCAAGTCTGGCACATACATATCCAAGGACTCATAAGAAGGACAGATGATGCTGATGCCAAAAATCTAATTTTTGGGCCGCTATAGTAAATGCTATCTGACAGAGGACAGCTAGCCCTGAAGTGTTGTGTCAGTTTTCTTAGAGAAACAGTTATCTCTGTTAGACTAAAAATAAAATATATAGAGATATTAAAAAGCACAACATTTATTACTTAAAAGTTCTGGGCAAAATCAGTAATAGTCTTCTCAAAGTCATAATGGTTGCAAAAACAAGGACAGAAAGTCCTTGAAGTACCTACCACCTCAACACATGGCTGAGTTAGCAGTGAGACAAGCAGAGAGAGAACATGTCTTGAATCTTTCATCAAGGAAAAGAATACAGGGAGAAACAAAAAATGAAAAATTCAGCAAGCTCTAGAAAGTTCATGTTGAATGTAATTGACTTTTAACAGCTCATTTCTGCAGATTTGCTGATATGTTGACTACAAAGACTATCATAGCTCACCTACAGAAAGGAAAGTCATATTTAAGCAGTAAATACAAAAGACTTAGGTTCTGGAAAAAATGTTCCTAAATGACAGAATACAGATCAGTGCCTCCAGATTCTGCTCCTTGTTTGTCCATTTAGAGGCAGTTTTAGACAAACTATTACACTTCATTGTGTCCTGAGCAAGTTCACATGTAAGATGAAGGTACTCATGCTGATCTGAAGTGGCACCCTGACTGAAAGATGCTCACTAGTCTGAGAGATGCTCCTGTCAAAGTGTTCTTAGATAAACGGAATACAAGTTCCCCTGACATGACCAATTTAGAGAATCCACTGAAAAAACCTGCCCCAAGAGAGCTGTTGTCAGGTTATTGCTTAAGACCCTTTGAATACTCTGTTTTGGTATTTTCAGTTCTAGTGTTATTTTAATCAGTTTTATCTTCCAACATAGTATAAAAAAGCACTAAGATTGTATTTTTTATTCCTTTTTCTCCTCTTTCGTGCAACTTTTAATACCTATTTAGTACCTAGGAATTACCCAGGGGACAGAGACAGATGATGTCTCTATGGAAACCTACTGATGTTTCAGTGAGATTTCCTTCATTGAAAAGCAGAGTTTATATGAGGTATGTTTTGCATCCTCTGATGATAAGGAGCAAAGATACAGAATACAAAAGGCTTGGAAATCTGAAATACCTGCTTTAAATTAAAAGTTTCAATAGTCAGTCATTTTGTACCATTTTGTTTCAAAGAGCTTGCAAACATCCCAGGTTTATCTGACGAAACTACAAAAGTGATCAGAAAAACAGGAAAAGTAGTCCAAAGCTCAAGGACAGAAGATGTTACTATATGCTTTATTCAGGACCATCTTCAGATTACTTTAAACAACAGTGAACAAATTGTCCATGTGACTCACCACTTCATCTTTGTCCTCAGGAGTTAGCTGAGCAGAAGTTCTTTCTTCTTCCTTCTTGACTGATCTCTCGTATAAATCACTGACAATGAATGAGGGGTAGTATCTGTCCTTTAGAGTTTCATAAACATCTGCTTGAATTCTGTAGAATACTTCAATGCCTTTATTTCCCACAAGACTTTGCTGTATTTCTTTATAAAGGGCTTTTTCAACAGGTATTTCTCTGCTTTCCACAAAAAAATTCTGATAAATCTCACTCACCAGTTGAGGTATTTCAGCCTAGGAAGCAAGAAAGGAGAGAGAGAGAAAAAAAAAAATAATGAAAAAATGTCAAAAATATCAGGATGACTCAGGATCCAGGTGCATAATTTGAAGGATGATCAAGCTTATTTCACATCCAGATGGATGAGAACACATCTGTGAATCTCTCACTGAGATCAAGCACTCTGCCTGCACACCTATGCTAAGCAGTCCACTTCACAAGATAAATATCTATATTTGTTAAGTGAAGAAACAACTACGTTCTAAAATTACCATAGCTTCCACATCCACTGCTTTTAAAAGTAGGCTCCAAAAGGTGGTATTAAAAGGAAAAAAAGTGCTAGGCAACAATGTGGTCATGATTCTGAGTTCAGATTGTAGAGTTCAGCTGTAGCAGCAATCTTGTCTACTGCTGGGTAGGACGAGCTCACTTTATATGTGACTATAATTAATTTTTGAGAGAAAAAAGATAGAAAGAAAGAAGAAGAAAAAAAAAAAAAAGACAAAAGCACACCTGAAGAGAAAATTTACCAGTACATGAGGCCAGGTATTTATACTGAGCACAGAAGAGCACACAGAATTGAACTTTGCAGCAATGAACAGGAAAGAGAGGAAGTGATGCAGCACAGCCCATGATCACCTCTCTAAATTATCACCTCTGAACTGACTTGAATGACAAAGGTTTTGTCACTCCCTCAGGTGGGTACAATGTGTTTGCATGCCTTGTGTGACATTACCACTGCTACATGGCTACATGACATTCCTTTTTGTAATCAAAGCTGCCCCTGTAGTGGCAGGCAACCTTTACATTCCATGGAGCAACAGGAGCATAGTATGTTAGAATCTCTTAAAAAAAAAACAGGAAGTCTTGGATACAGACACTATACACATTGTTTTGAAAGTAAGGAGAGAAATCACAGCTGAAAGGTCATAAAATTATTTGTAGTGCCTCTTCCATTCTCAAGCAGTTTGCAAATCAAAACTGATTTATACAACTCTCTTCACAGTGCCTGACACACTCTAGCCTGAGTTGGTTGTTAGTCCTTTTCTTCAGATTGTATTAATGGCTCACTACTCACCCTCCACAATTTGCCACTTGATTACAGGACACTATTTGTGTTTTCCAATTGACTAGGATATTTTTACATAGCAGAGTAATAAAATTACAGTGAATAAAAAGCTAACTAATACTTAATAATGAAATTGATATTTTGTGCTAGTGTGAATCCTGGAGATTTAAAACGGTTTCCTCCCAAAATCTACCCCACTGTTCACAAATGGCAAATTTGCCCTTTACATTCCTGTTCTGCACCGTTGCTCCAGGATACTTCTTGCAATTTTTAAATGATACTTCCTATCCCTGTTACAGGGTTTCCATTCCTACTGTATTTTAGCACAAATTACAATATAGCATTGTTTCTTCCCTCAAACAGGAGTGTGGCGTTCCCAGAGAAACTTAGTTGCTTGAACAGCAACAGAACAGGGACAGGGAGTCTTTTAAAACAAAGTATCTATTTCAAAAGGATTTAATAAACACATATACACAAATTTTCACTTTCGAACTGAAGGGACTACGTGTAATTGGCAAGAAGAGGAGTTTATACACAAACTATGAAAGACTAATGTACTTCTAAGTTTTACATGAGCTGATACAACTAAAGTCAACATATTACTGCCAGTTTTCTCTCTGGTGGAGGGGAAAATTCTACTACTTTTGTGTATCAAGTATCCTTTTTACAGGTCATGGTGCTACACAAAACAATAGTAAACCATCATCACAGCAGTTCACAATTTTTAATTGACATATTATCCCCAAATATTGACCTGAAGAAGTTAAAAAAAATAAATTGTTTAGCACCCATCCAATGCTAGTGCTATTTTAAAAACATAAATACAAAGACATTTCCTAACAGCAAGATCATAACAAGCACAGATTTCAATTAGTGCACAAGCCATATGGACTTGCAATTTCTTCCACCTTGTTAGCATTCTTCAGATACTCCACCGCCTCCCAGAGACCAATCAAAGCCATCTTGTCCATCCTTTCCATGTAGATTCGGAAGTGCTCTCGGTATGAAGGGTTGGCCAAAATTTCTTCAAACTGAAGAATCTGAAGAAAGGAAAACTAAGAGTAAAACCTGGGAACACAGCTAGCTCTAGCTTCTCTCC
>VYZX01015406.1:32087-54151 GCA_013401335.1 Brachypteracias leptosomus
CCACAAAGCACCATACATACCACAAATATCTGTGCTAGAGTCAACTGCACAGACCTTCTACAGTAATGGTTTTGCTTCCTTTAAATTAAAAAAAAATAAAATTTAAAAAAAAAACAAAACACAGTTCTAAGTATTTAGAAGATAAATGCATCTATTGCTTCTACCAGACAGAAAATGTTTCCACACGTTTTCTGTCCAGGAGGTAAGACTACATTTCAAAGGACTAAGATGGCATTTCAAGCCATTCATGAAATGCTATTGCCAAAAATTTAACTTCCAATGTTCTGGCAAGGCAGAGGAGCCAAGCTGAAAGCTAACTGATCTATTCTTTGCTTGATTCAAGCAAAGAGGAACATCAGCAGTTTCTACGCCACAGGGCTTTGAGACGTATTTCAATTACTCCCAAGGACAGGGGGAAAGATGGAGTGTAGTTCTGGCAGCTAGGGCATCTGCTGGCCAATTCCCATTAACTCAGCCTTATTGAAAAGCATCTATCAGAAATGCAGCCAGGAGAGAGCATGGGCTGTGATATAATGCTCAGGCCTCTTCCTGAGATGAGTGTACACCAAGCAGGAAAGGAAATTAAACACAGACTTCCCACACCCAAGCAGATGCTGCAGCCACTAAGCTACTGGATTAAAAACCATTATCGCTTCCTCATCCTCTACTGTTTTTGTGAATTCAGGCCTTTCCTTTGAGACAAACACCTGAAAACAAAACACCTCCCTGACAAAATGAACAGAACTTCCCATATTGAACAAAATGAACAGCCCTGCTTGCTTTGAAAAGCAGGACCAATTTTCAAAACACCTTATCAAAACCCACACACCCCGTCCTCTCCAACATTTCAGTCTAGCAGCTGAACCAGTTTTCATGTGGCTCACTTAGAGCCATTGCTTATATTGTCAGGAATCCAAACGCTCCAGAATGGTCTTGGCCTCTTGCTTTGTACCTCACAGACACCAACCAACCCACACCTTTTTCTTGAAATGAAAAGGAGGTCCTTAAGCACAGAGGCTACTGAATCTTAGCTTCCTATGACTTTGTGTTTTATAGCAAAGATAATTTAGTACAGAGCAAGACATGAATTCCAACTGAGATTGAGGCATTAATATTTCTCTAATATGGGTCTTCTGACATCTAATAATAATAACTTCAGGTCACATACCAGCCTTTTTCTCTCTGGGGTGACCAGCTATCTTCCTAAACCTAGTACCTATGAGACTCTACCACCAAGTTACACTCAAGAAAAATTATTTGCTGGACTCAAACTGCATAGGAAGAAAGCACATACATGTGCACATACACAATTATTAGCACAAGTCACTTCCTTAATGAATCAAACTAAAGAAGGTTCTTTAAAAATTGCAGTCACTTATGTTTTGTCTGAAACAGTTCTCCCAAATTTTGGGCATTGTTTAAGTAAATTGTGTTTGTCTCAGATTAAATGCTCATTTTCATCTTCAAAGCTCCGCAATAACAGTCACGTGCCATTCTTCTCTTCGTCCTTTACCATAACAATATTGTCTGCACATGGCTTCCTCTAAGCTTAAGAGCTACTCAGGTATATGAACAAAAACTTGTGCCTTTTGGAGCTCATTTGTAGTCCTCATCAAAGAGCAGAGAGAGGCTTGCTGAAGCTAGGCTTATTACAGAACCGGTCGCCAGACAGTCAAAGAAAACACCACAGAGATGACAATTCCAAGGCCAGTTCTTGGTTTAGCCTCGTTGTGCATCATTGTACTCTCTATTCCATCATTTCATCAAGGACAATGATTTAAAATACAAGTGGAAGTGGGTCTCTTCCAGCCTCTTGAACAGAGATCTTGACCTTCTCTGGGACTATCAGTTCTGTAAATGATAGCACAGGTAATAAATCACAACGTGGAGCATGTGCCATCACTTTTTGAGCGAGAGGTCACCTTCATCTTTATGCCTCTATTATCCAAGTTACCCCTACCCAGGCTGCCAGCAAGGAGGGTTGTTGGGGATTAAAATAGTTTGCAGAATGTTAGAATTAATTTCATAATCGCTTAAATGAGGCTGAATTTAAACTTTTTTTACTTTGGCATGAGTGACTTGCTTGGCATGAGCAGCTAGACCTGCTGAAGCCTTGGGGCCACAAGCAGTGGACTTATGCTGAACTTATACTTGAGGAGGCCTCGAGATCCTACATCCTGTGAAAAATAAGGCAGCCCCATCTGTCAGCAGAGCTGTATCCTCTGAAAAATAAGGTAGCCACATTATCAGAGAAGCTGCATCCTCAAGATATGAAAAAGCATGACCAGCCTGGAAACAGGAAAAGGATCTAATGAAGCACAAGATGATCCCAGACCCAAATATTGCTACTGGGCTAAACTATCATGTGATGGAAGGGGAACTTGGACTGTAAGGGTGTAATTGCCCAGGGATTTCTTTGTACAGGGTCCCTCTCTGGATGCACCCAGAGCTGAAATAAACCAACTCTGTGGCAGATCCAAGGGTCTGAACTCTTCTCTACAGTCAGGGTGTTAAGACTAGATCCAGCTGCTCCTAGATTCCTCTGAGAGGTTTAGAAAGCAAGGGGGTCCAGACTGAATCTCATGACTTGGTGAGAGGGTCTTCTTGGACCCTTCTATAACAAGGGTAATTAACAAACATCCCCTCTCAAAAGTACTTGAGGGTACATACTGCTGCAGGGTGCAAGGCAAGTGTAACCACCACTCTTGTCTAACAAAGGTCCCACTGCACAGGTGCCCCACAGTAGTTAAAGTGGTAACGCCTAATAATGCTGTTACACAAACCTCCTAAGAGTTATCTTGCAAACCAAAAAATACTTTAGCAAAATTCATTAATGGACAAAAAAGGTTATTTAAACTTCTGCAGAAATGCAACCTCACAAACATTTTCTAGGTTTTTCCTTAAGGCTTGACTATCCTGGAATTAGTAAAGTTACAGTTACAAACACTGTACTATAAACGTTATTAAGACATCAATGACAACAATGATGGGCAAAAGGGAGTTTTTACATTTGGAGTGATAAGTTCAAAAAAATGCATGCAATCCAGGAACTCATTCTGTGGAGGACCCTTCATTCTCTGATTTAAAGAATAAGATTCTGCAGCGTTTTGTAATCCTCAGCAAAACACCTTTTATGACTCAGTATCACCACAGATTAGAGTACAAAGCTCTAAGCTATGTTGGCACATACGCACACATTAGGGCATGTGTGCACCCTCAAATCTAATATGCAGTTAGTAGACAGAATTACCAGCCTCAACAGCAACCCTTCAAGTCCTTCTAACTCAAGAGAAGCTTCTGGGTTCAGAAAAAAACGGTAGCTTTACTTTACTTTTCCCTACCACAATAGGAACGTAACTAATGTATCACAGCTGGTCACAGGCTCTGCCAAGGACTAGGAAGGGGTTATCTTTTTGATTTTTTTTCCAAGCACAGTGCTTTAACCAGCATCCCTAGCATATGCACATAGAACAGCTTTGTTCCTCACCTTATAAAGCAAAGACCTGGTCTCAGCAAGTCCTTAAAGATAGTCTCAACCTCCCTCTGGAAAGGAGCATAAAAAAACCCCTACTTAATTTGGAAGGGCCTGTGTAGGCACCAGACACAGCACAGATGCACTGCACTCTACATCTTTGCAACACACCAGGTTCCCATTTGCTACAACCACATTGGCCTATAGTGAATAACCACAATAAAGATGGTGAGGGTGCTGCAGATCATGGGTGGGGTGAACAGAATTCGGGTCAGTAGCAGAGGTTTTCTGCTGGGAAAAGGGCACACAGACTGCAGGACTTCTGTTTTCATTTGTTTGGGGTTTTTTTCTTTTTTCTTTTTTTTTTTTTGTAGAAGACAGAAAGAAGAGGAATGTAAAAAATAATACTGGAAAAATGTGTCTCTTTCAAAGCTGCATTTTAAAAACCATTAATCAATGCTTTGTCTTTTCACTGACTAAAATTAAAGCATATATTCTTTTTTTTTTCATCCAAAAAGAGGCAAGTCATCAGAAGGCTATCTGTCATATACAGCAGTAACTGAACCAAACCCAATGATTAGTTACCTATCAGGAAGTACATATACATGAGGCACCTGGCTATTTTATTGCATATACACTAACAGTAAAAAGCCTGCCTTGAGTCTCATATATTCATGGACATACTTCTGTCATAAGACACTCCATCTCCAGGCAACAGGGAAACAACAACTGAATCTCACTTTCTTTATATCCCCAAGTTCTGTACCATGAGGTATCCCAATGTGATCTTACAATCCGAAGCTCCAAAATCACAGTGAAAATCTGATCAGTCATCAGATATATCTTCATCTATCCACAGATGGGATGGAAGCAAAGTCTTTTGCACAAGTTTCAGCTTAGCCCTCATCAGTAAGATTATGAACATGAACTGCCTGCACCACAAAATACACTCAGGTGGTTTCCTTGCTGTTTCACAGCTAGTCAAGGATCAGATCCCCAGAGCTCCTCCTACCACTGGTGGTTCACAAAACAGCTGCACCAAGGAGATGCTGTGACTCCACATGTCAAATCACATAGACATGGTGATGTGGCTGTTGTGCTAAACACAACAGATAAAACAAACGGCTTGCTGAATAAACACAGACAACAAGAACTCAATTAATTACTGCAGTAGTGTGCAGGTACAGTTTCTAAGAAAGAGAACTAAAACTGCACAGACCATAAGTAGATTAGAAGAGATGCTTTAAATATTACACTAACTCAAACTGCATTTTCTCTGAAAGTAAATCTAACGCCCAGGGCAGCATATAAATCAGTATCAGAGCCAATAACAGAATTCAGATTAATAGAGTAGCTGGGGTTTGTTTATTTACTTATAAACTTTTGATTATAATTCACACATTCAGGATTTCCCTAGAGAACTTGGATTCAGGATAATGAGGTGAGTGAAATGCGTAAAGTCTACAGAGTCCCTTGACTTTTCTGTATTTACCAAAACAGAAAACTGACAGTTTTATAATTAGTTTCTGATGTGGAAAAAAAAAAAAAAAAAAAAAAAGTATTTCAAAGCACGTAATTGGTTCTTAAATTTGTAAGAGAACATTGACAGTTCCAGATAATCCATCTCCACTTTAAGCCCATAACCAGAACCTGCATTTAAGACTTTCACCAGCAATACTCTTCCTCCCCTACTACTGCAGGAAAGAAAAAGCTTTCTGTAGGATGCAGAAGTGAAACCAAAATACAAGTTTCGGTCACTAGTCAATTTGTTCTTTGTACAACTAGTACCAAAAATTCCCCGAAGTAAATAATGTATTCAAGCTTCTGTGCTACACTTACATAAAATAATAATTCAAACCACCATAAATGCCTATTTCTGAACTATTTCATGCAAGTTGAAGAAAGGAAGGCAGGCAAACTTCGAGTTTCTTAGAATCATTACGACTGGAAAGGACCTCTAGGATCATCAAGTCCTACCTTCATCCCAACATCTCCCTAACCACTAGACCACAGCCTCAAGTGCTACATCTACTCGTTTTTTAAGCACCTCCAGGGATGGTGACTCCACCACCTTCCCGGGCAGCCTGTTCCAGTGCCTGACCACTCTCTCAGTAAAGAATTTCTTCATAATATCCAATCTAAATCTCCCCTGATGCAACCTGAGGCCATTTCCTCTCATCCTATCAGTAATTTGGGAGAAGAGACCAACACCAGCCTCGATACAACCTCCTTTTAGGTAGTTGTAGAGAGCAATAAGGTCTCCTCTCAGTCTCCTCTTCTCTAGACTAAACAACCCCAGTTCTTTCAGTCGCTCTTCATAAGCCATGTTTTCTAGACCTCTCACCAGCCTCTCTGCCCTTCCCTGCACCCGCTCCAGCACCTCAATGTCCTTCTCATACTGTGGTGCCTAAAACTGGACACAAGTACTCAAGATGCGGTCTCGCGAGTGCCAAGTACAGGGGTACAATCACCTCCCTACTCCTGCTGGTCACACCNATCAGGCCTACAGGCCTGTAGTTCCCCAGATCCTTCTTCCTGCCCTTCTTGTAGATGGGTGTTCTTCTACACAAGCTTGTTATTCTGCAGGTTAAGCGTTAGCTTAATAGAAAAGCCAGCACAGCCAGACTCTAAAGAGAAATTATGGGCCACCAGCAGCGACATACCAACATTAGCTTATCTACCAAAGTCCAAAACAATGCCTTTCCCTTTTGCCTAGAAAAAGGCCTGAGTGTTCAGTCAATACTTGTCACACAGGAGGAGCTGGTATCCAAAATAGCACTGGTAGCCTTCAGATAAGATCCTGGGCTGCAGCTACCACAGTGCAGGAAGAGGATGGGAAGAAGAAACAGTGAAGAGAGTCCCTTTCTTCAGCCAAGCCCTGGGC
This sequence comes from Brachypteracias leptosomus, assembly GCA_013401335.1. Classification (NCBI taxonomy): domain Eukaryota; kingdom Metazoa; phylum Chordata; class Aves; order Coraciiformes; family Brachypteraciidae; genus Brachypteracias; species Brachypteracias leptosomus. The sequence goes on from VYZX01015406.1 coordinate 38,444, forward strand.
ATGTTTCCATGCTCAGAAGAGAACAGGCGCCCATCTCTCACCAAGCCTTTCCCAGCCTCTCTCCTGGCAGCAGAGGGTTGGGGACAACAGAAGAGAAAAGTGGTTTTCCTATTTTCTAGTCTGACATGGATGTGGAGGGGTTCTAGGATTTCTTCACAGAAACATATCAAAAGCTTAGAAGTAGAGCTGCTCCAGATCCCATTGTTTCCACCATCACTACAACAAATGCCTGTGCGAGAGTGTTTTTATTCCTACTAACAGTACCATTAACTCAATATGGAGCTGCTCATGGGTATATTTGCAAGATATAACCCTGGGTCAGCAGCTCTCACCAAAAACCCACTGGATTATAAAATATACAACATTAACAATAGGAATTTATTTCATTTTAATTACAATAATATTATATTTCATTATATTTCCGACCAATCCCTGACTCTGCCCAGTGCAGCTTCACTACTTGACCCCATTCCTGAACAATCTTACGTCACCGCATATCTACCCTGGAAAGTTAAAGTATGTAACAACTCAGCAGGCACTGAAAGTGGCATCAGTGGCTCACGCGGTGCTGCCACATGCTTCTCTCTTTCCTTTTCTCCTTGGCACCTCTTGCTACACCCAACTTCAGGAAACAGATCAGGACTGACTTGGCACAATCTCTGACACACCATCTGAAATCATGCATTACAGACAAGTGGGTGATAGGGAATTACTCTCTTTCAGACCTTACTCAAAGACAAAACACAAGTAGTAAGAACTATTTCTGTATTGTGCAACTTTTTCTTAACGTGCCACTTAGTTACAATTATTATAAGGAAATAATTAAAATTAAAGATTCCTGCATGAAGAGATAACTTCTCTTTTACCTACATGAAAAAGATAAAATCTTATTTCTAATTTGAACTCATTATTTCCTGTGCTTTGCCCAAAGGGGACAGAGTAGATTACACAAAGAAGTCACTAAACTTATTAAAGTTTAGCAACAATAAGTAAGGATTATTTTATTTTTGTAGATGCTGGCTTACCCAACAGTAGCTTTTTCAATTCCAGACTACAGTGATGTCGAAAACCAGCATTCAGTCAACAGCCTTACCAGAGTTTTTCTGCAATGACTGCCCTTAATTTTGTCAATCACCTTGCACAAGTAAGTGTTTGCTGTTGAATAACTTTGTATTTGCAGAACCCACAGTTATTTCCTACAGTAAATATAAGAAGGGCCAAAGAAACATTGCACATATGTTGGCAATCTTTTATTTGACAGCAAGATGCTACTTTCAGAAAGACCCCTGTATGTCTTTATTAACTCCCTACATTCAAGTCTGAAAAATCCCACATGCTTACAAGCCACTCAATCTTTATGAAGTTCCACATTTAGCAATATTCCAAGCTGAGTGATCAGTATGTCTTTTCAGGTACTTCAGTGATCTTTTCCCAAGATAAAGAAACTACTCAGCAATTAATTTGTACTTGACTCCTGTGGGGAGGGAGGGATTAATGACAGTGAGGCTAAACTGATCCAGTGCTAACACATTTAGAATGACCTTCAGACCAGGTATGTGCTATTCGATTAATACCTTCTGACTCTGAGGGCCATCACCTTCATCAGAAATGCCATCTTCCTGCTGATCATAGGCAGGACCTCCCAGGAGCCTTATTCTCTTCTCACATTGCTTCTTTGCCACTGTCAGCTGATTAATGTACCTCTTCACATTGCGAGCCCTCAGTAGGTCAGCTTTCATTGCCGCTGTTTCTTTTCCTTTTGAGTCTAAGAATAAAGCAAATCAGAGATAGTCTTTTACCACATGGAAACATCATCACACCATTGCCTCTGTGACCTGCCCGATCAAAGAATTTGTCATTCAGGAATCCACTACGCACGTGAGCACAGATACTAGAAGGTTTGCATTTGAAATAGAATGACTTTGAAACATTCTGATGTTTCAGAAACATTTGATACATCAAGGGTTTATATAAAACAGTTCAGAAAAAAAAAAACTTTATTCAGATGTGCAGTGAAATCTGACCCCCCAGCTCTCTTCCCAGAGTGTGTTGCAAGACACAGACCCAAGACTTCTATTACAGGATGTACATTTATCAGATGGCATTAGGAAGTTACCTACAGCCGTGGTGTATAATAGGAGATGATGTCTAATGTACCTTACTGAACAGAACCTTGACTGCCTAGAGTCATGAGGGACTGGACTCAATCCCCCTCCAGCCCAGCACAACACGTTCCCACATATCTCATCTGCAAATCCAAATTCCTCGAGCCTGATGTTAATAGCACATCATATAGTATCTCCTGCAGACAACAACATTGACTGAAGCTCATTCAAAACAGTCAGATGATGAAGAAAAAAAAGATGAAGAAAAAAAAAAAAAAAAATCTTATAATACAACATCAAAGCCACACAGTACTGTTAAATAGCGAAGCAACACAAAGATGACAGCCAGTTGAATAAGACTTGGTAATAAAAGGAGTAATGTTGTGTATTCTACATTCCAATCTCTTCACCTAATTACCAGAGCCTAGACAAAGCAGCAGATAAAGCAGATTAAAAAATCCTATTGTGCTGAAATCATTCCCATTTTGTATCTGCAGGATGTAACTGATTTACATTTTTACGCTGGTTTCATCTTCCTCTTGTTCAATGGTAATACTCCTGCTTTTTCAGGCTGCAACTAGAGCTCAGTAGCAAAATACCTGGCTTGTACTTGGCTCTGGATTAACTTGATTGCTCAGGGATAAATAATAGAGATCTATTCTACTACGTTTTTGAAATATCATATGCTAGTGAAATAACAGACAAAAACAGCATTTCATTTTCAAAGAAATGGAAAGGAACAACCAAACAGCTACATTTGTGAATGCATAAACAGAAAAATGAACTCTTAAGAATGACATAAACCAGGCATTTTAAACACATTTCTAATACATCAAGATGCCTTCTCTATTAGGACTGTTCTCCTCCTTTTATCTCCCCCTCAAAGCCACATGTAACTACAGCATGTGACCATAAGTTTTGTCACTTGTTTAACTGAAGGACAACCCAAGGTACATGGAGCTCCCTGAAGTTTTACATGTAATGTGAGTGCAGATATTCTCCTGATATCTTTTCCCATATTTTTAATCTCACTTTATTCACTGCATGTATTTATGCACGTTGGTAGGGATCCTTCTTGATTCAAAGATGTTAGTGTTTTAAAGGGTATCATTTGCATTTGAGCTGTCATATAATAAGTGAACTACAGAGATGATACTCGATGAAGCAAATAATAAGATGAATTTACCATGGAAAAAAGAAAAAACAGCCATCTGTTTTCCTGGCATGTTATCTTCACAGGAAAGTCAATAGAGCATTTCATTTAGTGTTTCAGTTCCCTGACCAGAGGTACCAGTATTAATGAGAGGAAAAGAAATGAGAACAACAAAAGGCAGGAAAAGACCTTAAGGACAAAATATTTCTTCCCCTCAATTTAAAACATTTACAGCTAATACAAATACATAGACAGCTTAAAGTGAAGATTAAAAGCTAACATTTCCCCTCCTGCATTTGACTCCACGATGATTTTTTAAAGTTCTCAATTCTCTCAACAGTTTAAAATTTTGGGGGCTCAAAATGCATACTTGAAACCCCACACTGAAAATCTATGAACAGTGCTATGCAATGATCATTCAGCCTTCTTAAAACAAAAGTACCCTCCACAGTGAAAACCAGGCATTCCTGGAGGGTTTTCAAAGTAAGTATGGCTACTTTACCTGAAGTCTTATCATCCTTTGATTGCAGCAGGCCTCCAGGAGAGACGAATGATCCCTACATCCTACCTGCTTCCAGTGATTAATTACTTTATGGGCAAAGATCCTTCAAAATCATTTCCCTCACACAGCTCTTCATATCCATAAGGAGCCACTCCCTGTAAGAAACACTCAGGGCAGGGTGATGAAGATCAGACTGCCAGTCTGTTCCTGCTCCATGGATAAACAGGACTAGTCACCGTGAAAGCCTGGCAGTGACGTCCCTTCACAAATAAAGAGGCTGACGAAGCGCAGCCCAGCATGGAGCGTGGGTAACGTGCCACAGTGCAGGAGAGACGGGGTGGAAGCGTGAATGAACACGGAGCATGACTTCCCTCTTCCAAATTATGAAAAATAACCTAGCAGAAATCGTCCTCATGCTAACTGGGAAAAGTTACGCCTATCATTGGTTTTCTCCTAACCCTAACCTCCTTTTGAGATTTTTTGAGAATTCTCAGACTTTCAGATCTAACCGCTCTGGGTTTTTTTCATATTAAGCCTTATCAAAAAGATATTACCAAAGTACTGAGATATAATTAAGAGACATTTCTGAATATCAGCAAAGAAGATACTCACTACATTTAGGTAACACTGCATAAACCAAATAAAATCACAAAGTTCCAAAAGAAAAGCCTTGAATTTACTCACATGCCTTTCAGTAAGCTCCAATAAATGGAAAAGGAAAAGATATATGTTACTACAACAGTGTTTCATCACTATGCAAGGAAAGAATATACATCCTTTGGATAGTTTTTAATTTTTAATTTTTTTTTAACTAGTAACAACTTTACAGTTTGGGGGTTTTTTTTAAATTATTATTAAAAACAAACAAAATCACTCCTCAGCAGCAAGACAAGAAAGATGCTTCTTTGGCACTTTCTCCCCATGAGTTGCATACATGTTTACCAGCAACAGCTGAGCAGGGTCTCTATTCCCAAAGCAGCAAATGGGTCTTCCAGTAACTTCCTCCAGAATAATTCTCCTTATCAGGGAGAATTTTGGCAACACATGCACTGCCATAGAGGAACTTCAAAACCCCAGAGGGGTACTGTGCACCCCTTCCAAGGGCATCTAAATACAATTAGTACCAAAACCAGAATTTCGAACTCTGTTTATCGAGCCACAGCTGTGGATAATTCAATTTGCACTGAACAATATTAAAAGGCAAATGGTCCAAATGAGCTCAAACTCATCAAGCAATCAAAGACAAGCTACCTGTACAAATTATTTACTTTTTTTTTATTCCATGCATTTTAGCACATTTATAGTGATTTTTGAGACATTTTCTTCTGAAACACTCATAACAACCTTGATTTGAACTAGGCCAGGAACAGATCCTAGAACCCACCAAAAATATTTCTGGGAATGGATTCCTCAGACCTAATTTTCTTTCCTCTTCTTATTCTTGGTAGTCCTGCTACTTGGTCAGGTTTATATGCATTAAATACATTAAACCGCAGTACATAGTCACACATTTTTCAGTCAGAATGCTGGGCCTTGCAAATGATGCTAACGATGCCACACAAACTTTATTACCATAATCACAGTGAGCAATACTACAAAAACAATGTAAATTAAGACATATGGAAAGCTTGCTTAAAGTGCAAACTAAATTGTACTGTAGTACCAAGTGAACTGTCTCCTCTCTTAATAGTAGTGGCATAAAACAAAGATTTCTCATTTTAACTGCAAAGTTATATATGGCAAAACCATGATGAAAACTGAAAGTACAAGTTCTTGTTCCTTTACAGCTTCAAGAGCTATGGATACGCAACACCTGGCAGCATGTACACCAGCTCTAACTCAACTGAGTAGTCTCTGAAGAAGCTTCATACATGTACAACATCATATGCATATCTGCAAGACTTTATGCAAGAGATGGGTTAAGCACATGCAGTACCTACTTAATGCTGTGCTGAAGTATTTAAGTAGCAAACACTGATTTAACACTTTCATATAAACAGTAACGGTAACCTTCTCTATATATAATTTACCAATCATTACAGACCTCTTTGAACTCTCAGAAACTTTGAATTACACATTTTCAAAGCCTACATAGGCCTGGAAAAGTATTTGTTCAATTCTGCAAAAGCAGGCCAGACTTTGAGAAGAACAGTACACACAGTTCTACTGCCCACAGTACAAGCAAAGGGGAAAACCAGCTCTAATGTGGTCAGACAAAAGAATGAGTAAAAAAAGCGCTAAATAAGGCAACAGATCTGGGGGAAGGGACTTAAAGGGAGATCATGGAGAATTTAGGCACTGATTATTATCAACATGTAGTGCAACACAGCCTCCCACGTCACAGCCACAGCTGAGCAAAACAAAAAGCCAAGTGGCAGTGAGGTAAATTTCAGCATGGGAGTAAGTATGTAATATACAATAAAATAACATCCACCACATATAGCCTGCCTGTCTGTAGATCTCTGCATTTTCTTTGGTGACTTTTATCTGAGCAGTCAGCCTCTCCCCTCTGTTTTTCACTGATGGGCATAGGCAAGGAGAGGATATACTGGTGAGCAGTCCTGGGGAAAGGGACTTGGAGGTGCTGGTGGATGAAAAACTGGACATGAGCCACCAATGTGCACTCGCAGCCCAGAAGGCCAATCACATCCTGGNGTAGGGAGGTTGGACAAGATGACCTCTAGAGGTCCCTTCCAGCCTAAAACATTCTATGGTTCTATGATTGTAATATGCATCACCATCACTAGCACACACAAAGGATCTCAGGAGCAGAAAGAACTTCCTTTAAAAAACTGATTCGGAAATCACGGACAAGTCTACCATGATCCAAGTCACTGTAATCTTCATCCACAAGCGTAGATTCCCTCCACACTTACTGCTTGAATATGACATGGAAGCACAATATTAGCATGTAGTGGGTCTGTCTGAGCTGATTTTCCTCATGCAGCCCTAGGACCCAGAGAGTGTTGATAACACACACCTTTGTTATGACTATCAGTGCTCACATGGCACCAAAGGTACGGGGGGGGACAAGATCTGGGAGGGGATACAACCCAGACAGCCAACCCGAGCTGACCAATAGGATATTCCATACCATATGACGTCAGCTCAACTATAAAGGGAGGAGGACGGGGGGGATTCGGGGGAAGACATTTGTCCTCCGAGCAACCGGTACACGTTCTGGAGCCCTGCTTCCTGGGACAGGCCCGACACCGCCTGTGGATGGGAAGTAGAGTGTAACGGCTTTGTTGCTTTTGCTTCGCGCACGCGCGACCTTGCTTTCTCTGCTGTTTATTAAAACTGCTTCTTATCATAACCCACGGGTTCTTCTTCTTTTCCATATTACTCTCTCCCTGCTTGCCTTGCTGACAAAGGTTTGGGTTGTGGGGGGGGGAGTGATAGAGGGACTAGGGCTGGGCACCGGGCACCCAGCCAGGGTAAACCCACCACATAGCATTGCCAAAAAGCTATGCAAACGAAATTGAGTATGCATGTTTAGTTCTGTGAGGAGGATGGGGGGGAATCATAATACAATTCTGTCATAATTAAGTTAGATAGCATCTGTAACATGCCAGAACGCAGAAGTACCCATTTTACTCCATTCTAAATTATCATCTTGACAAAACCCACACATCACAACCCACACACCCAAGTTAGCTTGGAGTCCCAGTTTCTAAAAGAAAAGTGCCTTTTTACAGCCAAATATCCAAGTCCCTTTCAGAACCAAAGTACCTAAGAAGCCTGCTCACAAACAAGTGGAGTTGTCAGCTCCACTTGTAAAAGCGAGTATCTAGACGCACAGTGGGAACGCTCAGCAGGAGAAATCTTCTACTGCAAGACAGCAGATCTTTCCATACAGAAGTGGCTGCTTCTTCGATCCATCTCACAGCCCTGCTTGAAAAGGAGCAGTTTTCTTGACAGGTTTGCCCTGGGGTCGATTACAATGTGGTGTCTTAAAAACCATTCCATCCAGTCATCCAAGGATGGTTGACAGCCATGCTGTGAAGTCATGTAGACAGTGGAGGGCACAGAAAATAAGAAGGCAAATCAAACAAATCCTTTTCATTGTTGGGAAAAAAACAAAAAAAATCTGTTGAAATATTTACGCTGTTTTGCCCTAGACAAGATATATGCCTTTATTGGTTTTTGTTTTAAACAGCAGCTAGTAAAAAGTGACCCTTCCTGAGATTCTTGTAGGATCCCGTAATACGGTATCAGTAAAAGAAGAAACAGAAATCTCTGTTAAAATGAAAACTAGTGTATTTAAACAGTTCCTTATTCACATTGCAGCAAATATCAAGTTGTTAGAGCAAATTACTTCTGTTGTTATTTCATTATTGGTTTTTGAAGCCTTTTCTTTAGAAAAATTAAGATCCATTCTTGCTTCTAGACATTCAGGTCCTCTCTCACCCATGTCACAATGTCTGATCTGCATATTTGTTCTCATAAAAACTGCTTTACTAGATCAAAATGCAGTAAACATTTTTAGATAAGCATTTCTAGTCCTTTTAAATCTTTAACACATCAGTCTTATAAAAAAAAAAACAAACCCCCCCCCCCCCAAAATCCCAACAACCTAAAACTTAAAATTTATCTCAAATCTGGTTCAGTACTTCCAAGAAATCCTTATCAAAAGGCAAGATGAGGAGAGAGTTTTACAGTTAAAGATATACCAAGATGTGATTCTTCCAACTTGAGCACATGTGACTGAACACAGTCAAAAAAATATCAATAGGAAGAAAAAAAAACAGATGAGTAAAAAAACCAAACCAACAAAAATAAAAAACAAAACCCAAAAAATACCCACAAAACCAAGCCTCCTCCTACAGTCACTGTCAGAATGACCATGACTATTTTGGAAAAGGATACATAGGAGGACACAGTGTGGAGAATTAACATAGATATATATATACATCAGATTCAGTGCTTCTGTACAAGTCTACATGAGGGAAGTAGTGTAGTGTCAACATGCAAGACAAGAGCTTCAATTTATAGTGGCCTGCACCACTTCAAAATAAACCAACACTTCTGAAGATAGTAATGCTACATTAGGTTTCTTATCCACCTTTAGCAATGACCAAAAGCAATTCTCCCAGCCACAGAAGTTACATCATCCACCCGCAACAGGCATCACACCGTGAACCTCTCAAATGATTTTGTATCTCAGCCTTTTAAGACATTTGACTCTCTCAGGGAGTCAAATGCAAAACTTACTGCTGAACATGAATCAGATGCTTTCCTATGTTTTCGTTTGCTCTCCTACGCTCACATGCCAGAAGATTCAAGTGAGAGAAATCTGAAAAGAAAAAAGACCCTATAACATGCCATTTTTCACTACGGAGGGGTTAATAAAATGATGCTTAGAAGTACTTTGAAGTACTTTCTGCTTTCATTAGAGGGCCCTAACAGATAAATATTTTGCCAATAGGTGGCACCAGCACTAGTTAAATCAAGTGTAAAGAACCTTGTCCTTGCTGTGCACCATCATTAAGTATGTACTTCAGTATCACCAGATAACACAGTAAAAGAGCTCAGGCAACTGTAGCTCATATGAGAAGTCATCAGTCTGAAAACTAGTCCTCAGGCTAACTCATCCTTTAATAATAGACAGATAATCTTTTTATAAACAAAATATTTTTGGTCAGTTTTTGAGACTTAATTATGTCTCCTCAACCAATAACAAAGGGGCACAATCCTGCTCAGGCATATTTACTGTTAGTCACGTACTTGCACAACATTCACTTTGCTTAGTTGGTAGCTAAGCACTCACTGCTGCAGAGTATTGGCCACCCCGGCTGTACTAAATGCCCCTCATATTTGTTGCTGTACCTTTTTCCATTGAAAATGCTGCCTCAGGAAGCTCCCATGCCATGGATGGAGGCCAAGACTATATCTATGTACATATTATTCTACACTTGCTCTACTCTTATAGTCTGGGAGCGGGTATCAATCTCAACAGACTGCTGGCCAGTCAAATTTCAGCTGCTCTAGCTGGACATCTGGGCACTAAGGAAGTAGCTACAATTTCAGGATCCAACTTTGCCATGGAAAAAGGGAAATAGCTACCAGTAAGACTATCTCTCGTCAGGCTGCAATCGAAGCTAAAGGATGCCCAAGACACAAAAGTCAAGAGCTCATTTACTAGCAGGAAAAGGGAGACTGTCATATACATCAAACACCCATGCTCACACACATTATTACAGGTATACAGTAAGTACTGGGGGAACAGATTAAAAAGAGAAAGACAGAATGAGATTGTGCAAACATGCTTCCATTTTATGTAAAGCTTATATTTATTATTCACCATGAAATGAGTGGTAAGACATTGGAACCGGTTACCCATGGAGGCTGTGGATGATCCATCACTGGATGTGTTCAAGACCAGGTTGGACGGGGCTCCAACCTGGTCTAGTGGGAAGTGTTCCTGCCCATAGCAGGGGGGTTGGAATTAGATGATCTCTAAGGTCCCTTCCAACCCAAACCATTCTATGATTCTAAATCCAGCTGTTGCAAGGGTAACACTATGCTGTGTCATCCAAAAAGGGAAAGATCAAAAGGTGATGTAAGTAATGTGGTGGCCTGCTCTACAAGAGTTCAAAAACCTTTGTATCAGCAGTGAGCCATGCTGGGGTTTTTGTTGGCTTTGTTTTAAGGATGACAGCAGAGCTTTTTTCCTTAAACTTTTCTTCCTCAAATTCAGGAACATGTTAAGATTCATTACCACATTAGAAAAGATGTTTCCATGCACTTCAGGAAAAACAAGACACAAAAATGCCTTCAGAACTAGATCTTAACCCTATAGATAGCCCTCTTAAAAGTTTAACGTACATGAACTAAGCTTGAAAATTTTTGGCAGATGAAAGCCTTATCAGAATAACTGAAACAGATCAGGAATCTGCCTCAAATTTGTGTGAACTATAATAAGATTTTATTGCATGCCTCCATTCGACATACTGTTCCACATCCACCAGGCAAGAAAACATCACCTTTTTCTTCAGGTACAATGTGAATAACCATTAACAAATAAAAGGTTTAGCCACAATAGCCCTACTGGCTAATATAGACACCAGTGGTAATCAACCCTCAAATGACATTCAAGGTTGCCATAAGACTAAGCTAATAATAAAAGTAAAAATCTTAACACAAAACTTCAGTGTACCAGCTGGTGGAATTTCTGTTGGATTTTTTTTAAATACAGGTAAAAGTAAAGAGCCCATAAAAATGCAGAACCAGCTTCACCACCGAGTAGGTAGAACCATACACATGCTGGCAGAATAAACTGCAATAATCTTTTTGTATCTATTCTGTGGCTCCAGGCACTTGCAGTTTCACAAAACCATCTTCTGTTCAGGGTTTAGAACAGCAGATAGTTAACTAGATAAACTCAAGTGAGACAGAGGAGAGTGAGACAGTAATTGATTGTAGGAATCTAAACTGTTTAAAAATATTCCCCAAATCAATTCTTGTCACAACAAAGACCAATGACAGCACACATGGAAATGTAAGCTTAGTAGGATTGATTTTTCATAATGTACTCAAAGTTAACTTCCCTGTTCTCATTTTATTACTTTACGAAACAGACTTTCCATTAAATTAACTTTCATCTGAGAAATCTTAATATCTTTCTGTAATGTACACTTCAGCAAAAATCAGTGCCTACTTTTCCTTTTGTCTTGGTTTGCAACAAGTAATTTATCCTGCAGGAACGCACACTTAGCTCTATTTTAGAATAAAAATGAAAGGCATATCAGTGTTGACAACCTTATACTTTCAGAAATTTCAGCACAGACCCTAAACTCCTCAGATTGCCCAAAGATTTCCACCATCCCTATGCCATGTTTATTTTCTCTTTATGCATTTTCCATTACACTTGAATCACTTTTAAAAGCTTTCCATTGTGATACAAGAAGCTAGAAAAGGATCTTTTTAACCTGACAGAGATTATCTAAGAACCTAAAAGAAAGTGTTTTAGGTATCTGTTTACAAACAAATTAGTATATATTGTTCATTGCCTTTTTATTCTGCTTTGATATACCTTAAGTATAGTTGTCCAAGCAAGAATTTTGTCTGTAATTTTGCCACCAACATAATCTCCTGAAGATATACCACAGTTTTGGTACATTTTGAGAAGCATAAAAAGCAGTATATTTAATAAATGTAAGCACAAATGTAAGATGTATGTGCATTTTAGAAGGCAGATGTTGCCAAAACACTGCAGAAGGATTATAAGAGCACTCTGCATCGCAACACAAAACCACAATACAATGAAGAGTCAAAATAAAGTCTGAACAACAATTATGCTGTATCATTCCTTCTGTGTTTTGAAAGGAGGACAGACTTAGACTTTGAAGAATGTATTGTATGAAAAAGAAAGAGGAAGCAAGACTCTCAGCATATGAATTTGTAATGCCAAAAATCCTGTTTGCAGCAAGTTCTAACAATAAATGCCTCATAGATAGGACCTTTCTCATGATCCATCAGCTTGGATGAAGATGGGGTGGGGGGAATAACAACACCATGGGAATTTCTGGAAGAATCAGACACATGAAACAAACTGAAATACTAAAGGCATAGCTTTCCTAAAACCTGTCTAAAAATCCCACACAAACTGATTACATATGTATGTTGGGAGTTCAAACAACTTTTCAAAACAAAAACAACAGATGTGACTTAACAAAATGGAATCTTACCTTTCTGCCTCTTCACTTGGGGAATATTGCTGATTGTGGTTGCCTGAACTATTTCCACTACAATCTGATACCTAATTTTAGAAACAGAAGGGGATAAGGATGAAGAAAGAGGAGAGAAGAAAAGAAAACATGGTGTTAATTTTTTTTTACAATGTGTTCTTCATACAGCACACTTAAGAATTAATAATAAAAAAACATAATGACACTTCCACCTCCTACTCACCTGGAAATAGAGTCATTTTACAGTACATCTGCAACCCAAGGAGCAGGGTGCATATGGAGATTATCTTGAAACATAAGGAAAACATTGAACTAACAATAATACTGCCCTCTTCTCCAAACTGCTAGCACTGCACACTCAGTTAATAATGAACTTAAGTCATGCTTTTAACATTAAACATTGGAAACTATGATGGGAGTCCAGTTCAAAAGGAAAGAGCTGTCTGTAAGGCTCTTACAACTAATGCACTCAATAGATATATAGAGAACATATAAACAAGGAGAAGAAAAAAAAAAGAAGTATCACACTAAAATAAGCAAAACACTAAAGCACTAGGAATAATTAAAACCTGTTTATCACCTAAGACTATACAGCACATAATGGAAGACAGCTAATGTAGTTGGTAAATTGAATTTTAAGTAAAACCAACCTTGTAACTAACAGAAACCATGCACTAACTCAACAAGAAAATGACTGTCAGTTAAATCTTTCATAGGCGTCAAAGCTCTGGTCATAACAAGCACTCAAATTCCTCTCAGTGCACTTACTTTGGCACTTATTAGCACTGGTAATAAAGCAAGTATTCTAGTGAATTTAACTCATTCCTGTAGGAGTTCCCTAAACTCATCTATCAATTTAAGTTCTGTATGAAGGCCGAAGCCTCCCAGAAAGTGCTACTTCTGTGACTACTTACTCTGATTAAGAAAGTCTTTGATTCTTAAAATATATTTCCCTTCATCCATATATACTTCTTTCACCAACATTGCTCAATTCCCTCCATTCCTCTTGCCTCCTATAACCCTTTTAGGATCTTGATTGTCTCTGCCTCTTCGTATAGACAGAGTTTTACACACACAGCATCCACTTACTTACAGCTACACTTCCAGAGTTCAATTCTCTCTTTTTCTTGCAGTAATCTTTACTCTACCCAACTCCTTCAATTACCAAGTTGAAACCTGAGAATCTGTTTGCAAAGCTCTTACTTTTCTAACACTATTTCCTTTTGCCATTACTGTATCTCAGTTGTTTTCATCCATCATCACAGTTCTTGCCCAGTCCTTCAGAGGAAGGACAGCCCCATAGCGAAGGTGGTATTTTGGGGCACAGAAGTACCACAGTGAAATTCCTGCTCAGACACAGATTTCCCAAATGATTATGGACAGCTCACTTGGACTTTTGGTGCCTTGGTTATGTCATCTGTAAATGCATTATAAACAACTCATTCACACTCACTCACCTCACACAGGTGTTGTAAGGTAACTATGAACATTATTAATTTATCTAACTTTTAACTTTGCAGCTTTTTTCCTTCCAAATTTACTCCCATTTGTTCACATTCATGGTTTTACATGTTTTTATTATCAATACTGTAATACAGCATCTCTTGAGTTCTGTTCCTTATTACCTTAATTAATGGAGATACTCTGAGAGATACTCTCTAGTCTGTTCCTCCTGAGCACTGGGCTTTGGCTGTAACTACTCAATGAGAGCGTTGCACAATGCTACACCACAGAAACACCACCTTGGCTACACTGTCAAACCATGACCCTTTCTCCCTGAAAGTCTGTTCCAAATATTCTAACCGCTACACACTCTGGTGCTGGGGAGTAAGCATCTAAAGTTTTAAATGTGATGTCTTAATTTTATTTTCAAGAAGTTAACTGTACTTGATAAACTGAACCAACCATGGGCTCACATCCACATTATTTCTACTTTCCAATTATTATCTCTTCCCTATTCTTTGTTATATTAAGTAAAGGATGACACAGAGACAGCAACAATGGTCTTTCTCACCATGAATTGTGTAGTGACCTTTTGCTGCTGTACTAATGAAACACAATACATATAATGTTAATCTTGAAAGCAGACTGAAAACTATCCACCAGTTTATTTCCTTATAACTATTTATTCTCAGCTATGTTTTTAACTCATCACGTCTTTTATCTCTAGTCTGACAAAGTAAATTTGTTTCATATCTGATGTGGAAAAATTCATCTTTTCTTCCTTGTTTGTAGCAGACTTCCAATTTATCCACTCTAACTTAAATCTGCAGGGAAATGAGGGTGAAATTTCACTGTATAACTTTTTCTTCTTGAAACAAATCGGGACAATACATTTTGTGAAAATTTGATAAAACAGGAATAAAACTCTGCCTCCCTTCAAGAACATCAGCAACCAAGAAAAACATTATATAAAGAGTGACTCTGAAGGATGATACAATGGTCCCTTAAAAAAAAAAAATCTCCTTGGATATCATCAAATTCCTTTTTACGAAAACTAACATCAGCTCCCCAAATGTCCCTTATAAAAATTAAAGGGATGTTTCCACAAAGCAATAGAGAGAAGTTCTGCTAAGAGATAAAGCGACCAAATGTTACGGGTCCATCAGAGATATTAATTAATTGTGAATTCAAAACTATGTCCAAAATTATTAAGTAGTTGCTGCATCATTTAACTAAGTTCTAAAAATAAAACCCATAAAAGCAATGAAGAAAATCAATACAAGATTCCTTCTTAAGGTAATGCTTCTAAGAAAGGAGAGAAAAAAGATTTAGAACATCCTAGTATTGTACTAGCCTTTCAGGAAGAGCTATTTGCAAGGCAGAGAGCTGGTACACTTGCGCACAAGGAGATCCAACACTCACAGNTCACAGCCTCCCACTCCCACTCTTTTCTCGTTTCCTGGCCAAGAGCAACAACACCCTTCACCCACAGCTTTCCACTGATCCAGCCAGGGGTTCTTCCCTACTTTCCCCATAACAAATACCTGGCTCTAATCACAAAAAAGCCTATCAAAACTCATTAATGAAATCAGTCTGGAAGGATGCCTTACAGGACTTCTCTCCTGCAATGTTATGTGCTTACATCAAGGAGCATCCAGGAGTCCAAGCTTTCTTGACTACAGTCCATCAAGAGTCTGATGAACTGTTTATCAGTGCCTCATGGCCTCTTTCATTGAGTAACATATTTTATGTTTATTTTAGTAAATGGTCATTAATCTGCAAAGATAAAGCAGGACAGGGATGTTTAAAAAAAAA
>VYZX01015406.1:67788-102204 GCA_013401335.1 Brachypteracias leptosomus
TAGAATAAGAAAGGGAAAACAGACCTAACGCTGTCAGGCGTCTCCCACCACCACCCCTCCCCAATTCCTTGCCTCCCACTGGCCAGTGTGGAAGTGGCCTCTCTTCTTTTCTTGCTCTCCCTCATTCAGGGAAACATTTTTCCTCAGCTGTTGGCCTTCGCTGGCCATTTACTGTGAGCTGTTTATTACTAAGCAGAGCCTCACAATGATTAAGATAAGCCAGAGGGAAAGCAGGGGAAAAGGGAAGGGCTGTAGCACCCCTCCTCATTCTGAAAGATCGCAGCCTGTTTCCATCCCCTCAGACACCCTGATCTATCAGATATCACAGGTCAAAGTCAGTCAGTGAAAGCAGAAAAGTAAAGAGACTTCTGCAGCTGATGTGCACCCAGTGACAACACACATGAACTTCACACTGAAGAAACTGACATCTCTGTCCTCCTGGGCACAGACGCTTTCCTTCCATTACTTCAGTAATTGAGTATGTCATCATATTAATCCAGTATGTTGTCATATAGGAAAACTGAGACAAAGTGGCTTTGCTAGCACTCCCTCCAGAGATGGTACAAGAGGTACTTAAAACTTCGTAAGCCGACAGATAACAGACAAAATGCCCTTTGCTGTCACACTGCAGTATAAACTCAGCAGTGGAAATGAGATGCAGTGCTCCAATAGGCAGCACAACAAGACAGACACCTTGCTCCAATTAGTCTCTGTTCCACTGTATTTACCATCCATAGCTGACTGGAGCCATTATTAGAGACAGAGGGAAACATGTGAATGCCAATTTAAATTTACTACTATCTTTAAAACGATGGAAAGCAAAGGTAGATCAAGAAGATCTCTGTGTTCCCTACCTTAGGAAGAAGAATTTTCTGCATTTGAACTGTGGCAGTATAGAAATTAATTCAAGGCTTTTCAAGAAACTCTTTCTTTCAAGATAGAGGTGACATACTTTGTAGTATAGCTTAAAAGTCAGCAGGTTCTAGCACAGTAAACTCCATAGCAGTAGGCAATTTAGTACAAAATTCAAATTGCTCCCCAAACCACAAATTCCCTTAACAAGAAAATAGTATCTGAGTCTTTGGCTGTGCTTCCAGGTTTATTACATGCATGCTCTGATCACTCAGCAGTACAAATTCAATCTGTAGCATATGAGCACAATGTGACAGTTCTGCTGACTTTGCCATAGTAGATACATAGCATTTAAGCCTTCCCTCCATCTGCCAAGAAAAGGTGAGCCCTGTGCAATTTCCAAAAAGCTTTCTGGACTTTTCAAGAAAGTCTGGATGAGCTAGTTCTTCATATTTTGTCTCATGCAGCATTATGTCATTGATCCGCCGTTAGGCACCTTAAAACCAGACCACCCTCCTTGTGAATTTACAACCTTACAGCATGTGAAAACCAGTCAAAGGGTCCAGTTTCAACCTATAAAAAAAATCTGCAGTTACATCTGTGGGGTTTGTTGGGTTTTTTAACCCACTATCACATTGACTCTTGACAGGATTCGTTTCATTACCATGTTAATGCAGCCTGCCTTACACAGCATTGACCAAGGTGCATTCACCACTCCAAAGCAAAAAAGTTAATTGAAAAATACCCAAGAATCTATTTTAGCTCTATACAGTGGAAATAACAACCCAACAAAAACCTGGAGGAAGTGGCCATAATTCTCAGTAGATAAGGAACCTCATCAAGAATCAGCATTAATAATAACCAATAATTCTTCAATTGTAGATTCTCTATCCCCAGCTTCAAATAGGAAAACATCACAAACATCCTCATCCTTTAACTGCTCAAATCAAGCTCTTCTCAAAAGCAAGCACTTTACTGCGATAAAGGGCAAGTGCAAGCATAATTCTTAAAAAATCAGGAAGCACACTTACAAACTTTACTTGACCAAGAGATTTTTACCACATTCCAGAGCTGAAAGAAAGCAATACCTGGAATTCAATGCAAGATCTACCACAATGTGCACACAACTTGATTTCTTCTTTTCTTGAATGTAACCACCCTTTAGTTTCTTATTTCCCACACATTAGCTTGCATAAAGCTGGCATCTACCACAAATACACTAACCCCATCATCTTGTGCTCCAAAACAGAAAGAAGTGCAAATGGCAACACACAGACTAGTCACTGACAGAAAAGTTGATCTTTCTTCTCTGAAGGGGTGTTAAAAATATGTGGATATAACTGTAGGCAAAACAACTTCATGGCATAAAGTGTATAGTATAAATCTGAATGACCAAAGTATATTTCAATTAGGATAACTGAAACGCAGGTAAGTGCAGACATAAGCCCAAATTTCATGCACAATTACACAAACTGTGCATTCAGATCTGTGAACTGCATAGGCTATGAGCTCCCATTTGCACCCAATTTGGGTGCAACTCTAGTATTTAGTAGACAGATGACCTTTTTAAGTGGACAAAGAGAGCCTTTGCCAAAAAGTAAATTCATGGAATGAGAAAGATAACCTAAACAGAGAAAGCAAATATAGCCAACAATTCTTCAGTAGAAAATTCCTATTACTGTAGGACAGGTCACTTACAGAAACCTCAAGGTTCTGCTTCCCAAGGCTGGAAGAAATGGGAAACTGAAAGGAATTAACCTTGGTGTTATTTCAGG
This sequence comes from Brachypteracias leptosomus, assembly GCA_013401335.1. Lineage (NCBI taxonomy): Eukaryota > Metazoa > Chordata > Aves > Coraciiformes > Brachypteraciidae > Brachypteracias > Brachypteracias leptosomus. The sequence goes on from VYZX01015406.1 coordinate 70,416, forward strand.
AAAGGTGCAAATAACTATGTTCTTGTCTGTTGACAGCACCTCTCCTTTTCTTTGCAGGTTCACACTATTTGCAGGAACTGCTTGCACAGCTCACCTCCTGCCGTGAGCAAAGGATTCAAGGATGAAAAGGAAACAGCAGTGAATCTGAACTGAGAAAAAGGAAGACAAGTGTTTCCTTCCACAGGTCTTACAGATGCCCTGAAGCCTGCTTGATCTCTAAAACTGGTAATAAGCTTGAACTGTTTTCTTTTATCAGGTGCCTACAAAAGCGTTACACTGTTCATTACTTTGATATAGCACATCTGAAAGCAGAAAGAGAAGCAGAAAATTTCAATGAAATGCAGAGTTTTGTTTTTACCTGGCATTGGCTCCCTTAAGGTCACAGAAGTGTGAGAGTAAAGCTTTCACTACATCATTGCAGACAACTTTAACTACATCAATGTGACTCAGCCTCTGTCGCAGCTGCTTGGCAATCTCCCAGAAGTCTTCAGATAGCAGCTGGTACAGCTGTCCTTCATCTCTGCTGAGTTGCCCATACCAGGACAGGATGTAATCTCTATAGCTGTAGTCAAACACTGAAAGGAGAAATAGAACAATAAATAGCAAAAACTGCAAAAGAGGAAGGCACATCAAGATAGGAAAAACATAATCCTCAAAATTAGACAGGAAATAGGTTTCTTCTTCTTTGGACTTTAAATTCTTGCCAAAGAAAGCAAGGTTGGCAAAGTTAAAGAAATCTGCACCTACCAGGTTACTGGAGGTCACTTTGCAAAGCAAAGCCTGTAAGTGGATTTGCTCAGTCAGTCAGGTTACTAGCTACACACAAACCTCAAACTAATACCTGTCTCTCAACAGTGGACTTGATTACTCAATCTATCACATAAATATGACTGTGTCTAGGCTGTTGCAGACTGAAACCAGCCTTCTTCACACAGGAGTTCAACAGTCTCCACTCCAAAGTCATAGGTAAAAGGGGAGTTGGTAGGATTTTTGAATTTCCAAAGACATATATAATACTGAACACCACCACAGAAAGTACATTATAGGATCAGAAGAGCTAGAGATAAGAGAGAACAAGTAGATTAGCGAGACGGCATGAACTTCAAAAATGACGAGGTATTCCAAACCATATCCACAAGCAATAACCAAGATTACTGTAATTTCAAGTCCCTTGGCAACATCATCTACCACTCTGATTTTTCTTTTTGACAACATTTGTGTAATGCCAGTTTTACTGATGTTTCATTATAGCAGATGTCCCTGGAGGTCTAGGAGGGAGCAGGTGGTGTTCAGGGAGCACGTCGGAGACATGTTTAGCAGTTACAAGATGACGGGGAAAAAGCTGGGGTGGAAGGAGGAATTAGTTTGCATCTACCAGGGGGATAACTGAACTAAAAAGGGGGAAATGGTGTGCTTCATAATCTAAGCCTCATAATCTGAGCAGCTTCTTTACAATACATCCTGATTTCAAGACTTTTTATATTAAAAGTACATCTCATTTGACAGCATAAGCCCATGCTGCAAAGTAATGTAACTCCACTATTTTTTACTTTTCACTTTGATAGAAGTTGTTTGTTCAGCAGCTTAGTAAACTATAAAAAGCTCTGTAGCACTGTGACACTGAACTAATAATATACTAATAGCAGAACAACTTATGTTGAATGCTTTTGTCTGCCTGAAATACTAGCAGACCTCATCCAATATCACCTTGTCAAAAGTATTTCAAAAGAAAAGGCTAAAATTGATAAAAGTTTCTAGTCAAATGCTTCATAAATCAATTTCCTCAAGTTTATAAAGAAACTGAGTCACTTCAGTGCGTATGATGAAATATTCAGAAGCCTTCTGCTTTGATTTGGTTTCCCCAAGTTGAGTTTGTCTTTTGCCCATGTCCTGGTGACTGTGCCCTCCCTGTCCTCTGTCTCTACCTTCCAAACCTTTTGTTGTTTTCTCCATCCCATCTCACTGGAGGGAGGGTAGGAGTGAGTAAGAGGCTCCATAATTGCTTTCTTGCCAGCTGGGTGGTCTCAAACCACAACACATGCCCAAATGAGCAATGAAACAGTTTTTAGGACTTTATGAAGAAAAAAAATAATTTAAATAGGACACCAGCCACAGGCACTACCAGCAGTCTGTGCTGGGGTAAGACCCTGCCTCATCTGTATGTGTCATCCTGGCCATGATGCACTGATGCTGTTTCAGTTTCATGTCTATTGATGCAGCTGGTGCCTCTTTTAGCAGCCTAAGGAAACACAGAAAACAAATATAAGAATTTTATAGAGTGCAGCTTTTTCTGTTTCCTTCAGAGGAGAAATCTGTTCATCTATCTACTCCTATTATTTTTACACTACATATTTTCTAAAACATTGAAAACAACTGGTCAGAAGACAAGAAAGGAATAAAGAAAAGCAGAACACACTTTCAGGACAATACCTCACTACCAATAACTCAGCTGCCACAAATATGAAATAGATTTCTTCTGATCAAATCAGATCCAGTGACAGCAATGAGTGGAGCAAAACCATAGCAACTTCTACTGGGTTTTCTAAATTAATTCAGAAGATTCAAGCCCCTAGTTGTTATAATCTGATTAAAAGTCATTCCCGCATGAATGTGAAGTTGAGCCTCTTCAGTTATTCTTTTCAAAGACTGTAAACTGAAAGTGTGTGTAGAGAGCCAGAAGCTTGTGTGAAGGTCAGTGAGGACATCCCTCTAGATTCTTCTTTCATCCCTACAGGTCTAACTATCCCTTCTTCTACATTCATTCATTCAGAGGTTCAGCAACACCACAAGAGCCAGGGGGTCAGACTGGCTTTAAATCTGCAATGTGCAGAACTTCACATTAGACAGTTTTTTACGCTTCTAAGATTCATTACCCGGCTTTATGAAAAATAACACAGAAATCTGAATAACAAGGACTAAATGCCTACCCATTTTCTGAAAGCACCAATAAAAACCAGATCAGAAATATTCTCCCTATATAAATGCAGACACAGACTTCCAAGTTTCAAACAAGAAGTAAATACCCTTTCCTGAAAGCACTGGAGAGATCAAAACCATCACATTAAGTTACAGCTAAATCCCAAACTCCCGTGACTGTATGAAAAACATAAGAGAAGGTATAACTACAACACTGGCTTGAATTATTCTACAATAGCACATCACAATATGTAATATAGAAATGCAACATTAATATGAATTGTGTTAAAAGTCTGCACCAGGAAACCATCATCAAACAGCCAAGAAACATTATTATAATGCTGTGCTACTACATTAGTTTTAACCTGCATGATATGGTTACCATAAGATATATTTGAAGAAAAATAACTTTCAATAAAAATTTAATGGAAAAAGATGACAGACTATACCATCACTAAGTACCTGGCAAAGCGTTCTATAGAATGCTTAGTTATTTGTTACAGCAACTACTTTCCCCCTCCTACCAAAAGCAAATTCAGTCAAAAAACCCCAACACAACAAAAAAACAAACCATGTCTTAACTTCATCCTCAAAAATCAAGCTAAAATATTAAAGTCCCTATATTGAACACTCTAAAAACTACTAATAAATACTCTATATACAACTTTATAATCTCCAAGACATTAATTTTAAAATTTAAAGCAATAAAAGCCATTATTCACTTACTGTATTTTAGATTTTATTATGTTTTAGCTATACAATGCAAATTAAAATGATGTGGTTTTATACTTAACATTTTCTTTATTTATTGAAGTTTCTCATGCCCATTAAATCCTTATTTAGACCACGGCAAACGTCCAGACTTCAGTGACTGTGAACCTGCCCCAGTCACTGGCAATAGTGATTTCAGTTCTCTATAGAATCATAGAATGCCAGGTTGGAAGGGGCCTCAAGGATCATCCAGTCCAACCTTTCAAGATAGAAAAATATGGTTTAAATGAGGTGGCTCAGGACCCTGTCAAGCCGAGTCTTAAAACTGCCTAATGCAAGGGAATCCAATACTTCCCTTGGGAGACTATTCCAATGTTTAACTGTTCTCATTGTAAAGAATTTTCTTCTGGACTGCAATTGGAATCTCCCCAAGAGCATCTTGCAACCATTCCTCCTTGTTTTTTCCATGTGACTCCTTGTAAAAAGGGAGTCTCCATTCTCTTGATAGCCACCCTTTATGTACTGGTACCTGGTGATAAGGTCTCCCCTAAGCCTTCTCTTCTCAAGGCTGAACAACCCCAGTTTTCTCAGCCTTTCTTCATACAGCAGGTCTTCCAGTCCCTTGATCATACTCATGGCCCTTCTCTGGACCCTTTCCAGCCTGTCAGTGTCTTTTTTGTAAAGGGGGGACCAAAACTGAACGCAGTACTCAAGGTGTGGCCTGACCAGTGCAGAGTAAAGTGGGACAATTACTACTTTATCTCTGCTGGTGAAGCCCCTTTTGCTATAACCCAGCATCCTACTGGCTCTCTTTGCCACTGCAGCCACTGCTCACTCATGTTGAGCTCACTGTTCACCAAGACCCCCAGTCCCTCTCCATAGGGCTGCTCTCAAGCCAGGTGGATGCCAGTCTGAACTGCATTCCTGGGTTATGTATTTCCAGGTGCAAGACCTTACACTTGTCTCCACTGACCTTCATATGGTTCCCGCTAGCCCACTCCTCTAGCTTGTCCAGAGCTTCCTGGAGGGCGGCTCTCCCTTCTGGAGTGTCGACTACCCCACTTATTTGTCTGTTGTCAGCAAACTTCATCAGGGTGCTCTTGATCCCAACATCCAAGTCACTTATTAAACAGCATTGGGCCCAATATTGATCCTTGAGGGACCCCGTTTGTGACCGGTTGCCAGTTTGAGCCATTTACCACCACCGTCTGGGTACAGCCTGTCAGCCAGTTTCCCACCCACCATACAGACCACTTGTCTAGGTCATAACGTGTGAGTTTTTCAAGAGGGAGGCTGAGGGGGACCATGTCAAGTGCCTTGGGGAAGTCTAGGTAGACAATGTCTACTGCTTGCCCTGCAATAACCAAGCAGGTCACTGTGTCATAGAATGCGATCAGGTTTGTCAAGTACGATTTGTCCCTAGTGAATCCATGTTGGCTTTTCCCAATTACGTGCTTCAGTTTACTTGTCATAGTCCCCAGGAGGATTTGCTCCATAACTTTCCCAGGGATTGACATAAGGCTAATGGGTCTATAATTACCTTGGTCCTCCTTGGGATCCTTCTTGTGGATAGGGATGACATTAGCCCTCTTCCATTCTTCATAATATTTGAGAAGTCATGGAGGTTGGGAGACGTGCCTGAAGAGCAGCCTCGCAACAATATCAGCCAGCTCTTTTAGCACCCTTGGGTGGATGGCATCCGGGCCCACACCTGTTGGTTGACACACCAACTCTTCCTTCACTGATGGTGGGTCTGTGTCTACATCAATCTGGATTTTTGTTCCTGTGGCCTTAGAAAAATTTGTGCTTGGAAAAATACTACCTTTTCTTGGTTTACTTGCATTTTATGACATTATTCAAACTATGAAACAGACATGTTTAATAGACTAGATGTTGCTATCACTGTACATAGATAGATAGCTCCTGTGCAGAAGGGATCATACTTTGAGAATCTCCCATTCCACCACATTGATTTATTTTTATTAAAATTTTCTTGATATTTGTTTCTTTAATAATTATTATGAATGTACTGAAATCATATGGAAATTTCCAAATATATAAACAATAGAGAAAAAAAGGGTTAAAAAGATCTAGAAAATGCATTTAAAAAAAAAAAAAAAATCAGACAACTTTCTCTTCAAATAGCTTTGCCCATGTACCCTTTGCCAAGAGTTCTTTGCTCCAAGTGTTTGAACACCAGTAGCAGAGAGAACATGAATCCAAATTAAGTCTTGCTCATATTTTGGACCCAAACAACTTTTTGAGAGCTGTGGGGAAAAAAAAAAAAAAGTATACAGTTTTTCAAATAGAGAGTGGCAAACTTTTTCTAAATGTCAATGTTGGGAAATGAGATAGATTGGGAAAAAAACTCTTTCTGTAAAGCAAAGTCCTGCCTTACATCCCTAATAAGGTTCTCTAAGGGGTCAAAAATTGCAGACAGGCAAGATCTGATTCACAAGTACAATCTAATTAAATTGCCAAAATATTTCCAAACAAGGTCACAAGGGTAGTGAGTCATTGGAACAGGTTGTCCAGGGAGGTTGTGGATGCCTCATCACTGGATGTGTTCAAGGCCAGGCTGGATGGGGCTTTGAGCAACCTGGTCTAGTGGAGGTGTCTCTGCCCATGGCAGGGGGGTTGGAGCCGGATGATCTTTAAGGTCCCTTCTACCCCAAACCATTCTATGATTTTATAAGGTGACTTCAAACACATGGCTGAAGGAAGATAAGCCACTATGAAAGAAGAGATGGCTTTCTGGCATGAAACATTTTAAGAGCCAAGAAACACAGGACATGAATAAATAGTCAATTTTCATAGCAGAAGAATTTCACGAGTGGAGTTCTGCTGGGATTTGTGCTGGTTTACTTACTCATAAATGACCCAGTGAAGCAGGTAAGTAATATGGAGACAATTTTCCAAGCACTACTAAAGTAGTAGAGATAAAAACTGACTGTGAAGAATAACAAAAAGACCACAGGATATTGGGCAATAAAATGGAAAAAGAAATTTGGCTCCTGGGAGAGTGGCTACACACACTTGGTAGATAAATCTAGCGACAGCTACAGTCCTTAGCCCAAAGACTATACTGCCTAACAGCAGCACAACTCTACTGAGCACAGTCCCTCTTAAGAAACATGTTCCTAAACTACCATATGGTATGGGTAAAAGACATGAAGTTACCAGCAAACGGAAGTGTTAAAAGGCTAAAAGTATTTGTGGGTCATCTTTTCTTTCCACAAGACAAATACGGGGCAAAAAAGAATCAAATCATTCTACCAAGAAAAAGCATGAAAATACCGGGAAAAACCCACATTTCAGTGTTAGTAACTCAGGCACTACTGGTTGAAAATGGACTCAGGGGTTTAAGACTAAAAGGCCTTCGCTTTCTGCCTTATTCAACAAGGAAAACCTTTTTATAACATCACACTTGTTCTGGTTTTGAGCACTTAGACTTCATAAAACACAGCACACAGCAGCAGGGCTAATTCACAGCTTTCCCTCACCTTGTATCTGTGGCTTACGCAAGTGTGCTATAATTAAGAATGGAACAGCACTCAGAAGCACTGCCCTTTTATACTACTTTGTTGCCAGCGAGAGGTTTGGGAAGAAGTTTAGAACTGAGCTTGTGTTTAGAACACACATAAAAAGAAGCTCCTGCCTGGTGGTGCTTAGCGACCAACACTAGACAGTTCCCTGTTGTCTTGCCAAAGCCAGTGTACGCTATCGAATACACAGGTCACTATTATCAGCCAATGACCATCACAGGAAAAACTATCTAAGCACCATGTTTTTAACTGTATTGAAGTAAGACTGATGGTTGAAATGGAAACATAAATGACTCCTTCAATTAAAACTAAGGATGATCACCGATATCTATCCTTCCAACTATACTAACAGAGATATAATGAGATACAGATATATAATGAGAACCATCAAAATAAATGCAGTAAAGCAAGTGACAGCTCATCAAGAGAGACAGACCACAGAACCTCAGGAGAGCCACTCTAAAGCCAGAGAGAAAAGTCCACACACCAGCTGTAACACCAGCAAAAGCATGGCATGACAAACAACAGTCAGCAGACAATTCCTGAGGGGTTCAAGATAGCAACAGTAAACCCTAGGTAAACTTCATTACACAGGTGAAGAAGTCAGAATTAGGCAAAGGGCTGTCTCTTCATAATCAGCAATTGCATTTCTGAAATTAGATGATGCTGGTTCCTCCAAAAATGTTATCCTTGCATCTCTAAGGTAAAGAGAAGTAAAATCTGATTAAAAAACCACTGCAAAACCCCATCAACTGTAATAATCTGACAACACCTACTCAAAACCTCAAGTGTTGGTAGGAGTCTGAATTGGTCCCCAAGATTAAAATCTCAGGAGATCTGAAAGTCTCCTAACTAAATGAATGGGACTTTAAAAAGAAATATTTTGTTAAACAGCATGTTAGATCTAGACAGCAGAAGCTGGCAAAAATTCATGGGATTTACACATACTTTAATCCTCATCAGTGTGAGATTTATCAGCACTAGAGCATGGCACTAATGAAACAGAAATACAGACAGTATTTTTAATATCATTAGTAATAAAGTTTCATTTAACTTCTAAAAAAGTATTCATAAAATCAAGACAGCTACAAATTTTGGGGGGAAAGTAATGCGTCCTGTTTATTTTCAAGGAGATTGAACATTTCACTTTAATGAAAAAGTAAAATATTTCTTTTGGAGATTCATTCAGTGTCTCAAATAAGTTGACTCTGACACCTTCCAAAACCAAAAAGCTTAGGTTTACATGTACCAGAGTTAAGAGTACAGTCTCTTCCTTGTCAAACTGACTAACAGGAGAAATTGGCTTTGTTAGTCACCAAAGCCTGGAAGAAATACAACCAAATTTGACAAGTTTGCTCAAAATTCAGAGTGAGAATGGAGAGTAAAAGCTACTCTGAAAAAAAACCAGCAGAAAGGCAAGTAAGCTGTCACAACAGAAGGCCCTCAACTCTGAGAAATGAATCAGTTAAATACTGGTAACTTTCAGCCTTACTGAGTAAGGATGGACTCGCGCATCCAACTGAGTGTTCTGCAAGATAAATACCTTAGATGAAAACAGCTCCCAATTTTTTTTACAGACACATGAACTACTCCTATGTGCAGGTAAGAGGAGGGAAGTGCAACACAACTATCTTTCCCCCAGTATTCCACGATACCTGTTCTGTCACCAGACTATCCCACTAGCTCTGACTCCATGTCCACTATGTCAAGGCTTCATTTCAAACTCCAGTGCAGGTTTTCCAAAATTAAAGTACACATGTGAGAATACAGCAAACAATTAGTGCTTGTTTCATACATGTAATGTTTAGACTCCACTACTCACACCATCAGGAATCCTATAATTGGACAGATTCTAGAGGAAAATGGTGCCTAAAAACAAATCATGATATAGTAGTTCACTTTCACAGAAGCGTGTCATAGTAAAGTGTTCTGATTTTATATTTTAGCTACACATTCTAACAGTTACTCATAAAAATAACTTTAAAATATTACACATCCCAAGAAGTTTTCAAGAAGACAACCAACCTGTTTAAAACAAAGTTAATTTTAAAATATACTCTAAAGATGTGAAAAAAGATAATGAATAAAACAGTGCTGCAAAGAAATCTTACAGGAAAAAATATTAAAAATTAGACAAAATATTTACAAAAGACTGAAATAACATGAAATTTTATAAATATACTTTAAAAGCTACACTACACAACTCTTTGTGTTTTCTTTTTTTTAATATTCAAGCCAGGTGCTGCCCGCCCAGATCGTCTTTAAGTTCCAACCTAGCATAATCTTTTAAGTAATAAACGAAAAATATTTTGCTTCAAACTCTGACACTATCTCAAGTTATACAGTATTTTGTATTACCAGGAGTCAATTGAAAAAAGTCAGATGCGTGCAAAAGTGGTAGTTATTCTTTTAAAAGAATTTTAAACAAGATATTTTAAATTCCTATGATCATGGTTCACATTTAACAATCTAAAGCCCAGTGCATATACTGATGATCCACAGATTTCATAGACTATATCAGCCAGAAATATAAATGTTGATTTTAGATTCAGTTTTGATTGCAAGAATTGCACTAAATGAGAAGACTGTTTGCAAGAGTCTACAGGATGTATCAGCTCAGGAAAACCCAATCAAAAATCTTTGAAATGTTAAACCTTTGTCTCATGCACCATTAAGAACTCTATTTTAAGATATTTCTGCAAAAAACAGCAACTAAAATGACAAGATATCAATTAAATTGCAAAACCAACACATTATGTACTACAGTGGACCTCTGGGGAATATCAAGACCTTGCACTTTTACTTTGTATCCAGGAATAAACCAAGGTCATACTCTAAAATCCTGGAACATTGTGCAGTTATGGTTTGCTAAGAGGACAAAAGATATTCAGAGGATAATGCTCCTTTGCCCAAGTTAAGGCTCACCTTCTTTCAATGCTTTATCCATGTTGTGAGAAATGACCACTCTCCTTGATTGGATTGAATCATGGGAGCTTCCAGACCAATTACTCTGAAATTAAAAGGAGAACATTCATCATAAGAAGGAATAAATCAAAAATGACAGAAGAAACAGAACTGGAATTCAAGGTCATAGTACTACATAATTTGGGTTTTATATAAATATTGTCACTCCATATGATTAAAACAGATGATAGTTAATTGTCTATGAGGTTACTATGTATCATTCATTAATCACACATTAATGCTCACTGTCGCATATCATATGCTGTACAGCTTGCCAGATTTTCTTAAGGTTGTTTTTTTTGGTAGACAGGAACTGTATCCAGTTGCAATTCAATGCACTGAGTAAAGGACATGCATTTAATAAAAGAACTGGAACCCCCCTATTCAGTATTTCCACAGCTTTTAAGATTGCCAAGAGATAAGTCAATAGCAAATATAATATCTTTACAGCCTACCGTCACGATAGACTTCACTTGAATTCAAAAACTACTTCTAAAATAAAAGCAAAGCTTTTTATCTTCTACAGTAATTTTTATTCACTGTTTGGGGGACTTCTTCCTCTAATGACACTTCTGGCCACTGCATTTTAAGCTGCTGTACTACACAAGCATTGTCTATTTTGAAGTATTAGCTCTTGCAGTGTCCAAATAGGTGGGTGAACAGAGAAATACTTTTCAGTGTATAAACAAAAAGCAGTGATTCATCTTGTCCTTACATAGAAAGGAGTGTAATTCAAATCAGAAATAGAAATGGTCCCCATTGCCACTGATCTTACTTCACTCCCCTCGATGGGAGCTCAGACTCTCCTCTGTGAGGAGACAGCGTTTCATAAACATCCAAATCCCTCCAACATTCATCAAATAGAAAATAAGAAAGCAGAGGGGGCTAAGTCAAAACACGGGTAGTATGCCACTATTCCAGCCAATCTGCAGGCTAGTAGTGTATTTTGGTGCAAGATATTTTTCTCTTACTGCAGATATATGCACACAGAGTCTGGTATAAAGCATGCCTAATAGGACACAAATGAAAGAGTCTAAGCACTACCCTAACAGCAAAATAAAAATGTTTCATTCTCACACTTAACACACAGCATTGCCATGGATATTTTTCAAGCCTTTAGTGTTCTCCTTCCGTCCACAGTCAATTCGTTCCAGCATTTAGGTATGCATAGCAACACTCCCTAGACTTCTTCCAGTCACTACTCAGAGCGTGGCTGTGGTCTTCCAGACATTTTCCTCCTTTCTTAACAAAGCTATCAACAGCAAGGGAAGCAAGATTTTAGCACGTTTGCCTCCATTTGCAGGCCTTCTTACTATCAAAACTATAGTTAAGGAGAGGTAAGAACAGAGTATTATCTGTTTAGTGAACCACTACAGATTTTCATAGCCCCTTTCACCTGAACATGATGCTGGTAAAAGCTTAAGCCATACCCAAACAGCTGCAGAAAGCATTTTTGCTGTTTGGAAGAACACCTAACAACAACATTTGTAAGGCTCCAATACATCACTGTTGCTTGCTAAATGTTACCATGCTTCCTCCACACAAAGCCAGTCACACGATCACTTCAGGAGCTTTCTGCTTTCTTTGCAGCAGGAAGTCAGATGATTCATAACCACTCCCATTTACAAAGAGAAGAGACACGACTCAGAGACATTTAACATCCCTGATACATTTGGGGAGGGGAAAGGGATTCAGAAAGCCCCATTATACAAAGTTGCTCAGGTCTTTCTGTGATGAAAGAGCTTCTAAACAGGAGGCCACGATCCTGACTGAAGCTCTATGCTAAACACACTCCACCTTCCTTAATACTCATGCTAGCTTGGGTATCCTTACAAAACCAATCCTGTTAAACTGAGTCATCCCTGCATAGAGGTGGGGAACTTCAAGCCCCGAACTTAGGCATCAACAGTTCTCATTTGTACAGCATGCAGGAAGTGGTTTTTACAGCCTAATGCATCAATAAGTATTCTCATGAAGCACNTTCAACTTCATTTAAAAACAAGTTTTCAAGAACAGACGAGAATCTAACATTTGGATAAACAGGACTGGAGTCATGTTGGTTGGGTTTGTTCAGGCTTAATTAAAAACAGTTCAGGAGAGACCTTACTGCTGTCTCCAACTACTGAATGAGAAGGTACAGNAAATTGCTTCTTTCAAAACTAGCTTAAACACAATCTGAGATAAGAAAATTATAAATGCTGAACTCTTACTCTTGCCCCCCTATCTGCCTCAGTTTAGGACTTCTTTACAGCAGAAGGAAAACAAACAAAAAAAGCCTTCAGAGGGGATCCATGGTTGCAAGAAGCTTGCTCCACATCACCACACTACGATCCAATCTACACAATCCTACAAAGCAGGAAGGGATCCTTTTATACTTCCACCCTGAACAAGGCAGACTGTGATTGCCTCAGTGAAATGCCGCCTCTTAAATACCAAGATACAAACTCACTTNTCATCCTTGGAGATATTCAAAATTTGATAAGAGAAAGCCCTGAGCAAAGTTAACTAGTTGAACCCACTCTGAGCAGGAGGGTGGACCGGATGGCCTCCAGACATTCCTTCCAACCTGNTGTTCAGCATGGAGAAGTTTAAGTAAGAGAAGTGATCAAAAAGAATTTAAAAGGTAAGAAGTGAGTACCACTAGCAAAGGTAATTTTGCTNCCTTCCAACCTGACCTATTCTGTCATTCTTGATGATCCTTCAGAGAACTGTGAATTTAATTCAGTGACTGATAATGGCTCAGCTCTTAAGTTGCCTTCTCTAAAACAGCTGCTCAAACTCTTTTTTCCTTTCAGTTTTATGAACTTGCACTTAGCAGAAAGTCTTAAGCCTTGTTAGCTTAGATTTGCTTTTCAAAAATTGTTTGTGTGACAACAATAATGATAAGTTAACTAAATAACAGGTGCCCCCGAGTTAGATGATGTACAGCAACAAACACCTTAAAATCAACAGTAACAACCTGATAACACAGGTTTACCAGCACCTGTGATAAGAGAAGAATTTCAGCAGATTCACAGCTCAAACTCAGCTCTAACAGCTGAGAGAATGAAAAATCCAGTAGATTTCACGGGAAGATTTTTTTCCCAGCCCTGCCTTAAGTCAGATGGAGGGCATATGAAGAGAACAGGTTCAGCTAGAAAGCCTAGACTCAAATGTTTTCACATTTTTCTTCATGTTGTTGATCTAAGGAAAACGGTGCTACATTTCATAAAACAGTTGGCAGAACCGTGACTGAGACGAAGATGTTCATAAATGGATTTAATACAGCCAAAGTTCTGGCTTAGATGGTTTGTTATACCAAATAAAACCTGATATGTTTCCATTATTTCTGACTTGCACTATCACACTTCCCAATCAAAAAAACAAAAAAACCAACCAAAAACAAACTAACAAAAAACAAATCAACCAGGCTGCACCCAGTAGTTTGTTGCTGAAGAATGGCAGAAACCATACTGAAACTTAAATAAGACTTGACAAAAAGACTTGAAGGGGTAGGGGTGGAGGACGTTTGGAAAGCACATGCAAAGAATGAGGTTGCTAACAAACACAGAGGCCCATTTCCTGGAACAGTATGAGTTTTCCCCAATTTTTACTGTTTACAGACTGAAAAAAAGGATGTGTGTATTTCCTGGAGACTTCTAAATAATGCTCATTGTTTGATATTTTTGAGAATGATTTAAGACACAGAAAACAACTGTTTGAAAGGCCTAGGAAAAAAAAAAANACCTATTTTAATTATGAGGCTGGTCAAATATCAGAATGTGGGGGCTGAGAGGCTGTGGAGTTCATCCTTGGAGATATTCAAAATTTNCATTGAGCCTGAAATTTTCATCTTGGGTTCAATCTCCTACAGATGCAAAAATTAACCTAATGCCATTTATTGGTTTAAACAATTTTAAGTAATTTTAAATTACTTTTGATCAAAACAATAAATGTTAAATAATAAAGAATTAAGAAGGTGTTTCAACAACTACACTGAATAAATAGCAAAGCACGGGGGACGCAGGAGTACCTTCTACTATCAAGAAATCCATCTGCAACACTCAGTCATCAAATGCAATTCTTGTAACAGCAGGAGGCCAGGCATGTGCTACAGGCACATCACACACAGACTTAATTCTGTTGTGGAATTAACGTCAGAAGCAGAGAAAAATGAACAATTATTTCTATTACATTAACTCAATTACAACAAAACTAGAACTGAGCTCAGGACAGATCCCACAATATAAATGGGCACTGTGCATGAGATGCTCAGTTTAATCACCGATCTCAAAGACAACACATCTAACTCAGCATACAAGAACTACCCAGTTACTCATAGCTACTTGCTCCACCCATTCCTGCCCTATTAACTTTCTTCTTTTATTTGTAAGACATACATTAACATCAGACTGGACTTTGATGATAGAGACTCAGAGCTTCAAGTAGTACTTCGCTGAATTCTCCATAAATTCCGCTTTAAGCAACTTGGTATTTTCTTATAGTAGTATTACTTGAACTTATGATGCAAAACTAAATTTTTTATTCACAAGAGTTAACATTTTTAATTAATATCTATAGCTCTATTTAAGATTACAAAGCAAGTATGTATGTGTCACATTAAGTATTAATCTACATATATTAAGGGATACCATAGCTACCAATTTAAAAACCAACATAATAGGATTAACATGCTTTAAGTACATTAAGCATCATTATCTCAATAACTATTTTACAATGACAGCCTATCTTATTTCCACTAACAGTGGCTTCTGTGACACATAAACTGTGTTTATTATATGGGGATCTTCTAGCTTAAATGTACCATGGTCAAAATTGATAAAACTGTAGCAGTATAAAAATTTCATATTGAGGGCAGAACTTCCTTCACTTGAGATTTCATGTAATACTAGACAGATAAGAATATGAAAATGAAGCTTTGCTCAGGTAATACTTTCATTCCCATCAGTACAGCTAAGAAATAATTGTCAAGTTAGCATTAAAATTTCTGCTCAGCAAAAAACCCAGCATTATTCTCTGCTAAGATCTTTACTATTATCATCAAAATAAACGCTTACATGAATTTTCAGGGTACATGCACAGCCCCAGTCTACTGAACATCTCCACATTCTCCTTCTAGGTTAAAAACAGACAACAAGAACCTATGGCCTACACTTCAAGGCCAAAAGAGCCATGTGCTAACTGCTAGCAAGCTAGCAAGCCAGAGAAACCTGCACAAACTCATGCCTCAGCTGCAGAGTCTCAGCTTGACAATCAGAGATGAACTCCTGTGTAGACTATTGCTATACCACTCCTCCCACATGACCTTTCACTGTACAAAAGTAGGATGTTCTGTCTTTTTAACAGAGCATCACAAAACGTGCAGAATGAACTGTCACCATTCATTTTATTAACATTAGCTTGTTCTTCACTCTGTATGCTTAACAGGGAAAGATATGGTACAGAATGACTAGTTATATAAACCCCACCATGGACATAAACTTGTTCCCTTGTTCCCCTTATGACTACACAATTTCTTTTTTTTTTTTTTTAAATTAAAAAAATAAATCACTTTACAAGGTGACAGCTTGGAAAAAGATATAGTATTCTACATAACTGCCTCTTCCTTGGGCAAGTCTTACTGCTCTCTATCTAAAGATACTGTGTGCATCTTTAGTATTGACTCAGTGTGGCTCAGTTATCAGCAGAAATGAACTAGCTCCCTAGTTATGTTGTCAATCATAAAATACTTCAAGTGAGATGCAATCCTTACAAAGGTAAAAACAGCCTGATTCACAGCAAAATATGAAATGTCAATCTAACACCATGTTGAGAAAATTAAATGTCAAGTACAATGCAATGTAGAGCTGAAGACAACACAGGATATAATGGAAGGAAACAAGAAAGGGTAGCATGACAAGACAAGAAATCTCTAAATATGCATGATGGATTAAAGGCTGTGTGAAAAACTTAAGTTTGCTCACCACTAAGCAGTTATGGGACAAATAAGTGAGACAGTCTGAAAAACACTTCATTTCCTGAGATCAGTCTCCCGTAAGAATAAAATTATCATTTCAAAGTTACACCTGCAGGTAATCAACACATGTTGTCCTGACAAAGCTTCCACTCTGAAAAAGCTTATAAATCCCTATGGACAACAGATATTCCACAGATCCCTAAATACAAACTGTAGCAGAAACATCCAAACTACAGAGCCGAAGTGTAAGAAGTCCCCATTGAATTATAACTGACCATTTGAAACTCATGCAACACTTTCTTAAAATTTTACAATATTTCTGAAACTGGTAGGCAATGCTATGATATCTTTTCATTATTTTAATTTCAGGACTTTCCTAGTAGCAAACTCACCTGCATCATCAAATCCGATTGTTAACCTGCCTATGTAAAGAGACAGCACCAGGAACAGAAGTGTCAGATGCTTGGTTCTGTTAAAAAACAAGCCAAACTTAAACATACCCTCTCCTTTCAATCCAGGAAAAAACATTGTATTAAAAGAATGGCAGTAGATCAGAGTATTTGGTTGCTAAGCCCGAGAGGATCTAAAACAAGCATTACAGAAGAGCAGCAAGCAGAGACTGTAATGACTGGCAGAAGTACCAGCAAAAATCCTGCAGTATCTCAATATTCCCTTATGGGCCAGAGAATGAGACACCGCAGAACATATTTGACTTTAGGCTGATGAAAACCCCCACGAATACTTTTTAAGACTTACTAAGGCATAAAGATCAAGATTGAAAGGAACGAGGAAATTTCTCCTCTCCCTCACAGCTGCTCCAAACTGCTCACCACCTCAAGAACTGCTTTGCATCATACATGAAACTGATGTCCACAGATGGCAAACCTTCCACTTCCTACAGCTGTTGAGGCTCCTGCAAGCTTACCTTTGCAAGCTTCATCCGATGGCAAAAGTCCAAAAGTGAAGGAAAATAAAACCATGCGTCCTTTTTCTCCACTTTCCTCACGTTCCTTGCAAAGAATACAGCACTCAGCTTGGATACCATGACAGATATTCAACTGAGGTTAAGCTGCCATCCCATTTGAATCATTCAGATCATTTCCAATAATTTCAGTACTCACTCTCTTATGGCCTATAGCCTAAATAAAACCCAGTACTATCTTCCAGTATGCACAGATTTCAATGATTACCTGATCCAACAAGAAAAGATTTACCTGTGTGCACTGGTTTAGTCTGGGATAGAGTTAATTTTCTTCATAGTAGCTAGTAATGGGGCTATGTTTTGGATTTGTGCTGAAAACAGTGTTGATAACACAGGGATATTTTTGTCATCGCTGAGCAGTGCTTATGCAGAGTCAAGGCTTCTCACTCCACCCCACCAGTGAGCAGGCTCAGGGAGCACAGTGGTTAAACCATGCCCTCCTATTAATGCCAGATTCACAAGAAGTCCACATTCAAGGATGGAACAAGCCTTTATGAACATAAAACACCATCACATATGTCCCTCTCAGGGCCAGAAATTACAAGTAAACTATTTCTGAAAATGGAGAGCCAGTGAACAAGAGTGACCAAATACGCCAGGAGCTGAGTTTTAAAGAAATACTCAAAATCATTGGCAACCATTAACCACAGGAAACTAAAAGCAGGGCATTAGAATCAGTGTATCCTTTTTGCTGGGAAAAAAAAAAACAAAAAAACCCCCACATTAATTACTTTTCTGTTAGTACTGCAAGACAGACTAGGTAGATCACTCTCTATATGGAGTATCATTAACTTAATCAAAATTTAAAATGCAGCATGTAAATCTAATAAAAGTAATCCTTGGTCTTTGCATTATTTAAATGAAGTCGATAACCTAGTGCTCTATTATTCAGAGGGTTTGCTTTGAATCAGAGTCAAAACACTATGCTGAAAAGAAAGCTCTGTTGTGCTACTTTTTTTGGCAGAGAAACAACTCACACTGGAAATGTGGGAAAAAGCTTTTTCCTTCCCCTTCCCACTAACTTGGTTAATGTGATTCTTCATATGAGTTAAAGCTATCTCTCCTACAACCACACAAGCTAACAGCAGCGTAGGAAGCAAGCTTGAGTTTAAAAAGGTGACACATGTTCTAACCAGGGCTGTCTTCGGTATGAGCAAGTCCACTCATACTTGGAAAGTGAAGACTGCCTTTGAGACAGACACTTTTATGTAAGTACAATCGGGTCACCATGCCTTTTTGCTGCCTTGCATTTTGCTGTCCTTCACCACCAAACAATCTTGTCCTAAAACAGCTCCTGAGAAGTGCTGAAAAAACACCTAACAATAACATCATGTACAATTTCAAGGCAATTCAATTTCAATTCCCACTATGTCAGTATCAATGGAAACTATTTACCAACAGTTTTAATGCCTGCAAGCACTTAAATTAATAAGTAAAACAATATTATGAGTTGCCTGTACACTTCTCATCCCTTCTCTTTCTAATGAAAATATAAAAGAACACTGGAAGAAACACAAAGCTTTATGTGGAAGCCACAAGACTGCCCAGATAGACCTTGCGATCAGAGCTCTCATATACAGAAAGACTATCTTGAAAGCACACTTCATCATGGGGTTATAAATTGCACACCTTGCTTTGCAGTTCAGCAGATTTTAAATGCTCTTGCTGAGGCACCTAACTTTAGCAGAAAGTATTCACCTTTCAAGTCCCAAAGGGCTTATACAAACAACACTCAGGACAAAGCACAGCTTCAGATTTGGAAAGACAGGTCCTCTAACAGCAAGTCCAAGTGAAATGAAAAAAGGCATACACCTCGTTGTTCTGAAGTACAAACCCAACACACAGCACTTCCTTACCCAAGTTACTCACTTATATGAACACGACCATGAAAATCAGCAACACTAAACTCACATTGTAAGTTCTCAATTCTGCAACCACTTACAAAAAAAGTTATCAAAAAGTTGAAAAAACACTCCATTTTTTCAGCACAGCATAAATAACCCAACCCAAGTCCCTCTGAAGTTGATCAAGTGCACTCCCATTCACTTTCCAAGAGTGAGCCTGACTCCCACTAGAGTAAATATTACTGAATACTTAGTGTTTCCTCATCTGTTAACCCCAATGTGAAAATCATTTTAAAAATGAAAAGTGAACCTGCCTTGTGTTCATGTACCTAGGACACATGCAGAGCAAGATGGTTTTTCCTAAAGAAAAACAGAATAAAATAAAATTAATTACTAGGCCAACAGAATGTTCTGCCATATTCTCGAGGCAAAGGCACAACAAGGCTGAAGAAATTCTAGCTTTACGGTCATCCTACTACTGACTTTCCAGAAAAGAAAAGACAACAGGGTCATAAGGCCCTATGACAAATGGGAGAATAACAACTAAATGTAAATGGTAATACAGTGGTGTAAATACAAAAGGATGTAAAATAAAAAGATTAACCTAGAAATTTTTCAAAGATAAACACAGAGAAAAGATAAGTAAAGAGGAAGCTTTCATAAAATGATAAGGGTTGGAAGGGACCCCTGGATCATCTAGTTCAACCCCACTTGCCAAAGCAGGCTCACCTAGAATGGGCTGCACAGGAACATGTCCAAATGAGTTTTGCCTATCTCCGGAGAATGGAGATTCTACAACCTCTCTGGACAGCCTGCTCCAGTGCTCTGTCATCCACATAGTAAAGAAGTTTCTCCTTATGTTTAAGCAGAACTTTCTCTGTTTCAGTTTGTGTCCACTGCCCCTTGTCCTATCTCTAGGCAGCACTGAAAAGAGACAGGCCCCATCCTCTTGACATCACACTTTAGCTATTCATAAATATTGATAAGATCCCCTCTCAGTCTTCTCCAGGCTAAACAGCCTCAGGTCTCTCAGCCTTTCCTCATAAGAGAGATGTTCCAGTCCCCTCATCATCTCTGTAGCCCTCCACTGGACTCTCTCCAGTAGTTCCCTGTCTCTCTTGAACTGCAGAGCCCAGAAATGGACACAGTACTCCAGATGTGGCCTCACTAGGGCAGAGTGAAGAGGGAGAAGAACCTCCCTTGACCTGCTGGTCACACTCTTCTTAATGCACCCCAGGATACCACTGGCCTTCTTGGCTACAAGAACACACTGCTTGCTCATGGTTAACCTGTTGTCCACCAGGACTCCCAGGTCCTTCTTCATCGAGCTGCTTTCTAGCAGGTCAACCCCTAACTTCTCAAGAGACATTTTAGTGAATGGCCTATACTTCTATATGCTGCCTCTACAGACACTGTTATTTTATTCACCTACATGTTCCTGAAGCAACAATTAGGAATTCTGCTAAAAGTATACAACATTGTGTTCAGAAAAATTATATCAAGGAGCTTTGCAGCCTTGAAGCCATTTTGTATTAGAAAGAAGTCAACAAAACTGTAAATTGAAGGCATGAGAAACCCAAATAAGACGTCTAAAATTACAGCTTTTAAATATAAAGGGTAAAATAGCTCACTCCTGTTTTGACAGACCCTTTCATAGAGCCAGGTTCAATTTTGAGAATAGTGCAAAGAAGGAGGAAAGAAAAATTTTAACTGAATCAGGGAGAGGGTCAAGAAACAATCCCAGGAAAAGGGTCGCAGCAGGTCCTGCTGCTTTAGCAGTGACTTAAATAGAGATTTCAATTCCCTGCTGAAACAACGAACACATATCATAGAGCCACAATAAATTCAAATACCACATACTAGACCACACAAAGCCTGAGCCGGTGTGCACTATTTACATATATGAATGCAATAGATGGACACAAAAGGAGAACTTCTTGAAGAGATACAGGCAGCAACATACCACAAAAAGAAAGTACATATGGTATAATAGCTGAAGATGCCTCTGGACAGTTCTAGTCTCACTCCTGTTCAGCAGGCTCATGTATTATGTTTTTCACAAAGGGGGAGAGAAAGAAAACTAACTTTGTTCTCCAATTCTTGGCTTTCCAAATTAAATCAATTTTCATTGTTTGGCTGTTTCACAAACCTGAAAGTTGCTCCTCATTCTGGCAATAAGGAGATTTCAGTTATTAAGCTTATATAAAGATTTTTTTTTGTACTATGTATACAATACATTCCCCTAAAAGTGAATTAACACACAGACAGATGTTCAGATAAGAATACCAGCACATAAATGTCACTGGAGCCATGGCATTAACCCTGAAATATCTAATCTTGCAGATCTGAAGTCAACCAGAGTTTGTTACCAATGCATTTTTGCTTTTCTTTGTTTACTTCTTTTTTTTCCATTTGGTGTAAGGTAGTTGAATGGTGAAATACAAAAGCATATAGTCCTTTATTAGTCAGGTCCTTATGCACTTAATACAGATCTGTTCCCCAGCATTTCTACAACACAGCTGCACAATCCCTAGCTGTACCCACTTAATACACGACATACAGGACAAGTATCTTCTGCTTATCACTTGTTGATTTTGTGTGTTACATCTTCTCACTTCCCCACTTCTAATATTTATACACACTATTTATTCTTCACTCCTTTCAAAAAGCCAAGTATGATGTTGAGTCTTTCAAGAGGATTTTTAAAAAGTCTAATCAGAAGACAAAATGAGTATCACACACACCCGCTGCCACAAATAGATCCTGAACACGCCTTCAGGAGTTGTGATATTCATGGCCAAATGATCCCTTCTACTGACAATTAACATCCTGCCAGTTTCTATTAAATGCAGGCCTGGAAAATGTGTAGCTCACAAACACAAGTTCTTTTCCCCCTCCCTAGGTCAAAGAATGAAGGAATACATCAGCTGCAGATCAGCTAGCTGATCTGACATGCAAGACAGAAAGACAACCAACTGTACCAGCAAGTGATTTCTAACAAGTTCTTTGCCCCACCAGCACACTCTGCTTTCTGCAAATTCAGCTGCATCAGCTGCAGCCCCAGAAACACAGAAGCGACAGCACTATTTACTTGCTGCTAACAAGAGAAGCACGTGTACTAAATGTCATAAACTGGGTCACCAGAACAGCTAGGCTGTACACCAAGGTGGCACAAATTACGCTTCTTTTCCTTTGCAGAGCGTGCTCAGGTATCCTGCGTGACACTACTGAAGTGAAATAGCACTTAGATGGTATTGTCTACTGCTGCAGCACTTGCCATACTAACACATCCCACTAAGGTCTACAACTTACTGGTGAGGGGCCAAGGGCACCCAGCCAGAGTCACTGGCTGTGATGTCAGACACCACACGCCTGTGATCCATGGGCAGCGCAGGAACGCAGGCTGATGCTCACTTCCAGCAGCAGTTTTTCAGGCCTGTCTAGGACCAGCTCCAGAGCACTGGATGACTTGATAAAGGGTGTGGACGGGAGGAAAGTTACTTTGACCAGCACCTCTAGTCAGTCTCCAAATACCTTGCACTACCAGTCCCGTCCAGAAGAAACCAAGTAACACTAAGCAGTGAGCTACAAAGAGCTCATGAACTTGAAGTACTACATTTTGGAAGATGTACAGAAAATAAATTTGTTTATCTTTTGCATAGAGGTCTGCAGCAGTTTGAGAACACGCTGGCACTTCCTCAAGGCATTATGGTAAGACTCCCTGAAGCTGCCCAACTTCAGAGCACGCATTTAAGCAACGCTGTCTTGGCTCTTTGAGCATGTCTCTCGCTTTTCCTAATGGCGTTTCAACTGAAAGAGCAAAAAAAAGATTTGAGGCACAGCCAACAACGAATCGCCGTCCGAGCGTTTCTGCGATCCGAAAGTCTCTCTCAGAGTAAAGACTCGGTTTCTCCTGTCCGCCCGCTGCCTCTCAGCACAACTCCGCCCGTTTAAAGCCCCGGGGAGCGCCAGAGAGCCGGCAGGCTGCTGCGGCCGCGGGAGGACCAGGGGGCACCGGCTCTGGGAGACTGAGCGCTTCGCGGCAGAACGAGGGCCGCGCCGCCGCCGTCCTCCTCCTCCCCGCTCTCCCGCCGGCGGGACTGGGAGGGCGCTCTGCAGCCACCGCCCGCCCCGCCCCGCTCCGGTCCCCTCCCGCCACTTACCCCCGCGACCCGCAGGGCCGGAGCTGCAGCGGCGAAGTCCGGCGGCGGCAGGCGGCGGCGGCCGCGACACGCCAGGATGATCAGGGTGCCCAGNCCCGCCGCTAATGGCACCGCTGCGGCCGCCGGGGGAGCCGGAGCTCATGCCCGGCGGCAGGCGGATGCACGGCGGCCCGGCCGCTGAGGCGGCAGCGCTGCCCGCCGGTAGGCGACGGGAGCCCAGCGCCGTAGCAGCAGCCGGGGAGGCCCCGCCGCGCCGCTCGGTGTCCAGCGGGGGAGGGGGAGGAGGCGAGGGCGGTGCCTGCTGGGCGGGCGGGCCGGGGACACGTGCGCTCGCTGCCTTGCTCCGTACCGCCTCTGCCCCGCGGGGGCAACCGTGACGGGGCGCAGGGGTCCGTCCAACTCCTGCGCTCAGACGAAAGGAGGAGGGGAAGGTGCCTCCCCGCGGGGATCCCCGCCGGCTGCCATGTGCAGCCGGGTCCCGCGGAAAGCTGCCGGGCTCCCCTCCGCCACGGGCAGCCTGGCGGAGCCTGGCGACTGCAGCCCGCACGCCGCAGCTCGGCTCGGCCCGGGATGGGCTGCCCGCAGCACCCAGGCCCGGGTCTGAGGTCAGGACCGAGCCTTGACCTGGGGCGTCTCAGAGATCCAGAGCACCTCCTGAGCGAGCACTGTATGCACCCCTCTGCCTACACCCGTCTGAGCAACTGAACACATAAAAAAATGTGTTTCAGAAATATAAAGTTGATAGAACAGCGATTGAAATGACACAGTAGTGATTCTGTAAAACTCAGCCCCACTCCCCGAAAGAAGCCTGCCCGCACACCCATCACAACCTTCCCTCCACTGGTCTGATCTTTTATAACTGTGCGTGGCAGACTCCGAGAACAGGAATCGCCGGTATGGCCAAAGCTTTGCCGTGTTTCGGCCGCGCTCGGGATGCACGCTCACCTTGACACAGGCGCGGTGTGAGTGCAGCTCCTCTGAACTCAGGTTCATTGCAGCCGCCAACCACAGCCCAAGTGGGAGGCCTTGATCTCTTCAGAGCTGGAGTAAAGGGCAGTGCTTTCCTTAAGGAAGCCAGACGGTGCAAAAGTGGATTTACAAGCATTTACTCATGGGCTTGGTTTTAAGAGCAGATATCCCATTAAGAAAGTTAAGCACTGTAGAAGTGTTTACAGGTATTGAGACTTCTGGGAAGCTCTTTTCAGATTGCCACTACCCTGGTGGTCGTAATGTGCAAAATAGCCCCAAATCTTATCTTTTAAATAACAACTACAGGTTGTTATTTAAGGTTGGAGTCCTTTTGCTTTATTCACATTCTGTCAAACTTCTGTAAAAAAGTTACTTCTGCAAAAAAGTCACTTCTGCAAAACGAATGATACTTTGCTGATGAAGAAAAGGTGTGAAGAATGAACCGCCTCCCCCAGGGTTGAGTCACCACCTCTGAATGTGTTTAAAAATTATCTGGATGTGGTGCCTGAGGACATGGTTTAGCCGTGGGTTGTTAGAGTTAGGGTAGTAAGGTTAGGTTGAGGTTGGACTCGATGATCTTAAAGGTCTTTTCCAGCCTTAGCAATTCTATGATTCTACCACAACCCTGATCTTGTGGATGTTTACATTTCTATACAATGTCAAGAGCACAACCAGCACTATTTTAAAACCAGACACTGAACTTCACTGTGCTTCTGCGATGCTAAACGAGCCAAGGCACTGAGTACCAACAATATGGGTGCCCAAAAGGTCCAGTGACTCGGCACTGGCATGGGATCAGGTGTCTGCTCCTGGTGCACAATGGTTAATGGACACATGCAGAGCATAGGCACAGGGCTAGCCAGGGTTCTAAGTTACAACAAATGTCTGACTTCACCACAGTCTCTTCTAAACCAGTTCTAATCTAACCCACAGTGTCTCATATATACAATTGTCACCATATATGCATGCCTTTTTCTACAGAGGTTTGCATGGCCATGTATTTCCTCTCAAAATCCCACAGTAGTTTTGAAGCAATTTTAGCTCCCATGATAGACACTGACCAACAGAGACACTATTCTTTAATCTAATCCAAAGTCCTCACAGTAATTTAAACCTAACTTTATTACAGGGTTCATTCTATTTGGTGGGTATTAAATTGCACAAAGACATTTCACAGGGTGTCCAAAGTTGATTATATAAGTGATGTCTCTAATGCGATTAAAGGTGAAAATATTCATAACAGTGGAAATACTATTGCAATGACAGTTCATTCCCATGCAAACTACCATGTACCAAAACATCCTGACTTTTCACTGAAGGGCTTGGGGACCAAGGTTCTTTAAATAGGCCTGATCATTAAGACCAACAGAGAGATTCCTGCAGAGTCTGAAAGCTTTTCGATATGGCCCAACAGGCCCAAAGGTTTACTATAAAGTATTTTTATTCTCATTAGATAGAAAACAAAAAGCAAAGGATTCATCTCCCAGCACAAATTCTATTCCTCAAAGATTTCAGAAAATATAGGGCTTTGGACTGAGTTCAAGATGTATTCTGGGATCTTAATAAAGATCAACACAAAAAACCAGACAGAGTGTGCGGAGGTCTTCTACTGCAAATGCATTCAGGAAACTGCCTGGGCCTCCGTCAAAACTACTTAAGGGAATTGAATTTTTAAATTAACCTGAAGCACATCATGTAATGTTGTTAGTCCTGTGTAAACAGAGATTATTTTCTTATTAGAGTATTAATTTTCAGAAGTTGAGAGAAAAATAAAAAAAGAAACATACCTGCAATAATGGTTTAGACCTGCACTGCTTACGCACAAAACCTGTTCTTGGCTGAATGAGTAATCCCACCAATTTTAGCGAGGATTTACACATCATTCCCTGAATTAGATATGTCTGAATCAACTCAAGTGTGTATCCATCGAGCTAGGGAGAGATTTTATGGGTTTTATTTTTGTTTTTAATAAGATTCTACGACTTTTCAACCCGAGGTACAATTCCTAATATTCTAGATGACATCCTAGCTCCACTGAAGACAAATTTCCAAGTTTACCTCAGTGTTATTTGAACTTCCCCTTTCGTACTTTAAACATTACTTCTCTCTACAAGACAAAAGGTCAGTTTTCAGAGGTCAGTTTTCTGAACTGGAGGTTATTTTATTCTCTTTCTGTAACTATTTACTCAGTCATGGAACTAGTTTATGAGTAAGATTTACACTACTTTATTCAAGCATTGCAGCAATATCTTTCCTACAAAGTTATGACTATTTTAATTTTGTTTTAAAACAGAAATGAAGTCTGATCTGGGGGAAGAGTCAGCATCTTCACTTTTTCCCTTTTGAGCTAGGAGTGTAATTTACCTGTTTATAACATACCTTAGACAAAGCCCCACTGGTCTGAATGCACTTTTACATCTGTCGTTAGTGATAATGTTGCAACTTTCACCTTCACAGTATCACAAACTTTAGTAAATTTGCATCTTTAAAATGTTTAGAACAGCTTAAAAGGCTTTAAACAAGCTTAAAAAAAACTTTCCTAAAGGCTTTTTCGCATTTCTTTTCCATTTGGTGAGCCTTTTTTGGCTCAGGTCACACCATTATAAAGATTAGCAATTTATCACTTCTCAATTAAAGTATAAATTTACGCTATAGGCCAAAAACCCCGTGTGTAAAGTGCATACTCAGTTTATATTTTTAGCATTCTCACAACTTTGAATGAATTACATGCTTTTTTATAACCACTATGGTGCTGCATTGTAGTTACAGTCACATTAGGGGTTTATAGAAATTCCTAAAAGCCTCTTGGGCACAAACCCTAGACATGTTCATGAACTTTTAAACCTGGTGGTATGGAAGAGTGATCACTAACATTGCTAGAAACAATCATAGGCAAGAGAGGAAAACAAATTTACTAGGTAGTGAACCCTGGCTAATAGAGCAAGAAAAATGGAGATTGTTTTACTTCTCAGTATCTTAAATCTTACTTGACAACTTTCAAGAAACTCAAGAAAATGATTGATTATTTCTCAAAGGCTTGTAGAACAAAGGGGCTTAAAATTGCTATCCTTTTTCTCCTTTTAAAACTTTCCCTGCAACAGTAGATGCTTTGGACTTGATTGAAAATGTAAAATGCAGACACATTTCTTTGGAAGCCATATAAACGATCTGTCTCTATAAAAGCAGTCATACTTTGTCTGATTAAATTTTACCTCAGTGTTTATATACTACAGCTGCAAAACTTCTACTTACTCAATTTTTTCCTCCTTACAAGAATGTAATTCATAAAAGCATTACGATACAGTCTTTAAATTACATGATCATACGCTATTTTTCCATTAGGCCCCATTCCTCCTTCACTGAAAATTAGTTGAACTGCTCTCAAAAGATAACTATTAATTTTGTTGCCTACATTTCTACAAAATATGTAAGCTATACTAATATCAACTGATCTTGTTTTTCACTATGCCTTTTTCAGACAAGGGTATTGTATTTTGCTTGCTTGCACACACAGGAAAAAAGGACAAAAGCACCCATTTTGTGTCCAATGTGAGGTACCTAAGACAAAATTGGGTGCTCAGCATTTGGTAGTGCTTGATGTTTTCCAAATGCAGCTTCCATTTGTTTTAGTTGCAGTTGTGATTATTCAGCATTTCAACAGTGCATTGAGTAAGGTTCCAGAAAAAACAAGAATGGAACAGAAGACCAAGTTAATCTGCATAATTTGCAGAACCTCCATTGAACACTATGCAGCACAAGTAGGATGAAACTCTGGCTAACATGGGGACATTCTGTTGTCTTAATCAAGAGATTTTCTTTCTTTTCTTGTAGTGTTCTGACACATCCACTATATGTATTTAAAAATATATGTGTGTATATATAGCTACACACACATACATACGTTTGTGCCTTTGTGTGTGCCTATGTGTCAAGTGAAACAGGGCCACATACACAGTTCTCTTGGCTGCACAGCCCTGATTCAACTCAAAAATCAGTATGCTCAGGAAAAAAACATGTGATTGTGTCATTAAGTCTTTTTCATGATAAACAATAGGGCAAAAGTAAAGTTGAATTTTTAGTTTGGCATGTGTAGATCAGTAATCTAGAAGCCTTTCTTTTTGCCTCTTTCCTACTTTGTTAAAAAGTAGAATTACTATTATTAAAGAAATGCCAAGGTCTGATTTTGCAGCTGATCCCTTCGAAAGAGCTGGCACCTTTCCCGCAGAGGACACTACCACTTGCCAGCAGCAGATCACTAGTAGGTAGTCACAACTTAACTAGTCAGATTAATGTTTAGATTTAATGGAACTCTGCCTGAAGTCTTCATCTATGTTTCTGCAATAATTACACTGAGATTCAAGGATGCTGAGATCAGGTTCACCTGGGGAAAGGTCCTGATACATCTCCAGTTTCCCCACTCCATTTCCTCAGGATATGTTGCTCTGTGCCACAGGCATGCCACTATAATGTGGAGGCCATTGCCTTGACCTGGGGTCACTCTCAAGTTGAGTCACTGTTACCTCAGCCTGAGGCACCATCCCCTCAACCTGGGTCGCCACCTCCTCCATATGGGCTGCCAGCACCTCAGCCAGGAGTGCCATCATCCCAACTTTGGGCACCATCACATCAGCCTAAGGCACTCTTAACACTAACATGGAAAATGATCACTTCAGCACAGGACCTCATTGCCTCAACCTGGGGCACTGTTATCTCAACCTGTGATGCAATCACCTCAAAATCGAGTGCTGGCACCTTAACCTGGGGCACCATTACTTCAGCATGTAGCCCCATCACTTCAACATGGAGCCCCACTACCTCAGCTTGGAGACCCTTCATTACAATCTGGGGACCATCACCTCACTTGGGGCACTATCACCTCAGCATGGTGCCCCATTGCCTAAATCTGGGGCACCATCATCTCAATTTGGGGCACTATCACCTCAGTGTGGGGCTTCATCACTTCAGCCCAGGACATCAGTGTCTCCACCCAGAGCCTCATCACCTCAACTTCAGGCACTATCGCCTCAGCATGCAGCTCCATCACCTCAAACAGAGGGACCATCACCTCATCATACGACTATATGACTCCATCACCTTAACCTGTAGCCCCATCACCTCAGTTTGAGGACTCAACTTGGGACATCATCACCTCAGTGCGCAGCCACAACACCTCAACATAGAGCACCACCACATCAACCAGGGGCACCGTCACCTCAACCTGGAACCCCACCACTTCAGCCTGGAGCCACATCACCCCATCGTGGGAGGCCATCGCCTCAACGTGGGGCGCTCTCACCTCGCCGTGGCAGGGTATCACCTCAACCAGAGTTCCACCTTCCTCCCCACTTCCTGCGGAGCCGAGAGGGGCGGGAAAGGAGCCTGGCACCGACTCTTCGCTTCCCTCCCGCCCCTCTCAGGCACCGCCTTTTCTCGCCCGACGACGTGAGGGGGCCGGCCCGTGCTGTGTTGGAGCCTGGCTTCTGGACGGCGGCCGTGGCGCTGCGTGGCTCCTCTTCCCCTCCTCTCCCACTTCCCTGCGTGTGAGTATCCGCCCCGGCTGCTTGCGCCGTTACCATAACAAAGCCGGAGGGAGACGGCGGCTGTTGCTGGAGCTTCCCGGGGGCTGCCGGCCCGGCTGGGCCTGGCGGCGGCTGCGAGGCCTCTGCGCTCTATCTCGGGGGTCACCGGAACGGAAAGTGGCTGGAGAGCGGGTGTGCGGCGGCTGGGGCTGCGGGCGGCTTCCAGCCACGCCTGAGGGCATTTTTGCAAGATAAGTAAGGTGGGAGACGTGTCTTGGTTTTGCATATATAATTTTAAAATAATTTTAATTATTATATAACTCCTAATTTTACAATTTTTCAATTTGTTGTCCTCCTACTTGGGTCCCTGCCTGAGGGGCACGCACGTAGGTGTCTCCCGAGCCGTGTCCTGTGCGCTGTACTCGGAGGGCTTCGGCTGGCGTCGGACTGCTAGAGTTCAGTCCTGCCGCTGTCAGACCTGTCTTATTTATTTGTTTCATTGCCGTNNAGTCCTCCAAGGTTGGTTTGGAAAAAGGTGGGAGATGTTCTTCTGGGGCGCTGGCTCTCCTCGGCATGGTGGTAGTTGGCTTTGGGAGCCAGTTGGTGGGTCGTGCGAGCCATCTGTAAAGTTACGGGACTCAGGGACGAGTGGGAGCGGTGCTTGGATACAGTTTAGTGAGTGTTTCGGTTGGGTGTAATTAGTGGGAATTAAGTCAACTGAAAGGAGCGTTGTAAACAGCTTGCCTCGAGTATGTGAAGACATCACAATAGTCACATCTCTGCAATTTCCTCTGGACAACGGTACTGAAACTGCCTCCGCCCTGCACAGGGCCATGCTCGGCACTGACGGTTCCCAAGGTGGGGTTGTAGCTTGGAAAAATATCCAACCACCGCATCTCTTAGCCCCTGTGAATTTATGTGGAAATCGCATAAAAAGGTAACTGTAAATCCTGGGCCTTTTGTCATTTGTGCAGCCCCTGCAGCAGAGCAGAGTATGGAATTTCATTCCAGAGCGTTTCAGTGCGATGGTGCAACAAACAGCAACATGTGCCATGCTCGTGAAGCTTGCTTATTTCTGCATATTTCACAGTATATTAGGTAATTGATATTTTAAAATATAGTTTAGCATGGCTTCTGGCACAGCCTAATTTAAGGTCATGTAAATTTGCTGAAGTTCTTCCCTTGCAGTTTTGTTAAATGCAGTTTTTCAGAAACTGATTTTATTATAATATGCAAGTGTTTACACTTATTCATTCTTGTTATGAAACATACATAAAAAGCATCTAGTGTTTGCATTTGGACATTTATATATTTTTTAATTGTGTGGTTAAAATTGCTATACGACATTCATAGAAGCAACAGAAAAACTATGTAAGATGGAATGAATATAACAGAAATAGCAGTGCTAAATTTTTTTGTATCCCTGCTTTTGTCTGTTATGAGGCACTCAATATAGAGCGAGTGCATTGTGCGCATTTTTGTTTCTATGGAAAAATAATCTCTTTTTCTTGGATATGAAGTGGTTGCTGGAGTTGTCAATGGAGAGAGAACTTTCACAAAAAGTTGAATTCTACAGAGGAGCAATTTGAAGACTAAAATGAAGGCCTTATTACTAGAATATTAGTCACTGGATGTTAGCTTAAGAATGGGTCTGTAAAATAATCAATGCTTTAAAATATGGTTTCCAAACTTGAACTTGGTTTTTGGAATCCTTCAAACTTTCCCACCATGTTTTTGTGTTTGTTTTGATGGGGTTTTTTTGGTTCTGTGTTGGTCAGGGTTTTTAGGTTGTTTTTTTTTTGGAGTACAGACATTATTCATTTGTATTTTCTCAGCCTAGGTAATCCTTATAATGATATGGAATGAAGACCAGAGAAAAGGAGAGAACAAATGGTTTGGGGACTTTCTCTTCCCTTTCTTGGAACTTAAAGTTTTTATGATCTACTGGGATTTTTGTTGTTTTGGTTTTTTTTTTTGCTCGCCCATGTTTGAAAGATGGGATAGGTAGCATATGGTCTTCTGTGTCATAGGTGACAGGAGCATCTACAAGCTTTTTAAAGTCTGCCCAGTTGGAAGTTGAGTGATATAATTAACATACCCGGAGCTTAGAAGTAAGAGCCTCAAAGTGAGCTCGCTTGTAGGCATCTCCTTGAACTCATGGGAGATAGACAGACTGTTATTACGATGGATGTACCTTAGTGCTTGTAGTGGGTCTGTCTG
>VYZX01015407.1:0-17902 GCA_013401335.1 Brachypteracias leptosomus
CAGGGTAAACCCACCACAACTACTCTGTGTTTAGACATTACCATGCTAGTTTCCACCAGACTTATTCAAGTGATGATGAAGATCTGAAGCACACAGGAGTGGGGAGTAGAAATGCCTATTGTTCCATTGCTTTGGCATGGGTCCACATTCACTGGAGTAACCATAACTACTTAAGTTATACCTCTATCTCAAGGATGGTGTCATCAACCAAACTTCATAATTTATATAAAGACACAGCCTTCTTTTCAGTGACAGAATTGTATCTATGGTTTGTATAAAAGAACTTTCTCCAAAACCAAGATACATTATAACAAATGAGTTGCAACCAATTTTCGGTTTAGTGCTTACTCTTTGATAAAGACTACCGTAACCTTTTTTGATATTTATTTTTTAAAAAGGCTGAAATGCTCAAGCATTTGCTAGGTATTCCGCATCAAAACCTGTCAATGGAATGTGTGGCTCAGTAATTCGGTTTGTTTCTTATTCTTTACACCAACAGCATTTTGTTATACCTTGGAATGATTTCTAGTTCGAGAGCAGTATATTTCAAACTAGATGTTTCCTGAATTGGATTAAAAACTGTTATTTGTTAATCATGACAACAAAAATAATGACATCACATTAATGCACCTTGGTATTAAAAACAGAAGATAAGGAATGCTAATTCAGAGACCATGTGTATTGTTGCTCTCATTGTCATGTAATTTGATCTATAGAAAATGAAGATATTCTGCTCTAAAGTATAATCAAGAACGTTGCAGTTCAGTCAGTGTAGTGGGTCTGTCTGAGCTGATTTTCCTCATGCAGCCCTAGGACCCAGAGAGTGTTGATAACACACACCCTTNCAATGCTTTCCTTGCATCCATAATGCATTACTAAGAAAAAGAATCTTTCTGAGGTGATACTAATTGCTGTACACTCTGAACCTTTTTGGAAGTGACGTAAGAGAACACCAGGGTGAAATGACTTGGTCTGTATTTGTCATGATAATGAAATTATAGGACATGGTTTTAAATTTGCCTCATTTTAGGTGCATGCTGTATAATGATGATAATATCCTGATAACCACTATTCTTCATGCAATAAAGTTGCTATTACAGTGACAGTTTGATTTGAAAATATGAAGATAAATCTTCATAATGATATTATGTGATAAGAGCAAATAGGATTTGTTTTAGATGAAGTATGTGAAGGAATGAAAATAAGCTAATCATTACACTTTTTTCTTTTAAAAAAACACGATAGTTTTTGTTCATGGAAAATATTCTGCAAAATACTCTGTATTTAGTTATGTTGTTTCATTTAATGTGTAACTAATGTAACTATCACCCCTATATAAATAAGTCATTATACCACAGAATGTGTTAGGAGGCTATATATAAGGACATATACCATCTTTAACCAAAAGGAACTAATTCCTTCTGATTTTAAAAGCTGTTCTGTTACTCCTTGATATGCCATACGCGATTTGGAACACATCTTTGACAGATTATATTGCTAGAGGGAAGGAGAAACATTAAATAATTAAAATATATGTTAATAAAGCATCTTTGTGTTTTGCAATAGTGTGAAGTGTAAGAGGTCAGATTCAAGAGTGTTTAGATTTTGAAAAAGTGACAGCAATGCTGACACTTGGAGGCTCCTAGATTTTAACTGATACAGTAATAAATCACCTTACTTTCCCATTAAAAAGAAGTGTTTAGAACAGCCACACCTGGAAACTCACTGTTGGCACTAAAATAAAATCATTTATCTTCCTACATAGATAACAAATCCAATTAGGACCCATCAGACTGTGATGTCTCATTAAAAATGCTCCAGTTTTACCTTGGATAATCACAAATGTGTATTTAAGATACCAGAAAGTAAAGATCAGAGATTAAAAGGCAACCATAGGAGGTGCATCTACACTGAAATTCCAAGGTATATTTTGACTTTACTTCATTCTTCTCATTATCATCTTGGCCTGATCTTATTTAATATGATTCCTTTTTCTATTTTCTTGGGCAGTAAAATAGGCATAAGATAAGGTAACCACTGAGAATCTTAAGGTAATCTATGTCTTCTGAGACACCACCTTTTTTCCCCTAGGAAAGGAGCGCTGCCCCAATAAGAGTCTGTTAAATTACTTTGGCGTTTTTTATGAATCAGGTGACTGGACCAGATTCAGCTTTGAATTAGTGGCAAAGATGAGAACAAAATTGGTAGCCCTGGCTTGCAGGTGGAGCCATTAGTTATTTGGCGACATAGTCTGGAAGGTGTATGAATTTGAGATGAAGATCTCCAGTAGTGATTGGTATGAATCTGACCACAATAATAGGAGGTTCATCATCTTCTGCCTTTTCTGTTTGGGTACTTGGATACATTTCTAACCTTAGATCTTTGAAAATTAATCAATAATATACGTTATTTTCTGAAAGTGGAAACACATTACAAAATGTACAGCATGCACATATGAGCAGTGGAAAATCAGTATGTATTTACTAGACGTATATCTATAGATCTCAGGAGTGTTAGACTAAATTCTTAAGAGAGCATTCTAGATACTTAATATTTTTATTTACTTTCCCTGTATTATTAATTGTAAACATTGCACTAAGCACTACTGTTTTCTTCAGTTTTATCTTTCGCTAACATTTATGATTTTTAACCAAGCAGCTTTCCCTTGTTGTTCACTTAGAAATCCTGGGAAAATCTTCACTTTACTTTTGAAACTTCTCCACTTGTATCTTGGAAAAAGGGAGGAAAAGTGATCTCTTGAGCTGCTGATGCCCAGTCCCCTACAGTTTCACACAACCATGCACCGTAACATTTTTCTTTAGTTCATCAAAAGTCAAATTTTGTCCCATTTGTGTTCCAGAATTACACTGCTCCATAGGTTAGATATCTTCTGTATTAGTCATGGATAATTTATGCCCATTTATTTTTTTCCAAACATGCTTTTATTTTGAGTAAGTCCTTTTGATGCATTTACTCTCCTGCCTGCTGCTCTACTCCTTGAAAGCAATTATATCCCCACTTGCCTTGGTTTGCTACTTCACCTTATTTTAGCCTCCTTTTTTAAGGTTATGTCATCATGCCTCTTCTCAGTCTAGATAATTTATGCTTTTTGTTGTGGTTAAACTTTTTGTAAATGAAGAACTAGTGTTCTGTAAATAATTTGTTGTGCATGGTCACTAGTGCTTTGGACAACAGAGTGACACTTCCTTAACTCTGTTCCCCATACCTCTTACGTAGCTTTATAGCATTAACTGATAGCTGATCGTCTTCCTCCTCCTCTGTCATCTCCACTAAACCCATATTTTAGACATCTGTGAAATTCATGTGACCCTGTGCTTTGCGCTATAATTTTACCCTATTCTAATACATCCCTTTTCAGAGTTTCTAGTGTTTGTTGTTCTCTGGAATGGGAAGCTAAAAATACATTTTGCTAGGATATTTCCCTGCATGTTAACACAGACCCTGAGGTCAAGTCCTTCTTCTGAAGAGTGCTTATGTATTTTAGCTGTATCTTCTGCTGCACTTCTTGAAGTATGTGATATCTGTTATTAAAGTCTGCAGACAGCCTAATGACCTATTAGATTACATTAAAGAGGAGGAAGATAGGTTAAAGACCATGACTGGGATTAAGAACTAATTAGCTAATCAGATTGCTTTGTGCTATCAACTCTTAAAGAACTTAGAGAATTTTCCAAATTTTTTTGAATAACAGGAGCCACTAATATTGATGAATGAAGCACTCTAACAGTTCAGAGGGCTCCAGAAATAGGTAGTGAATGACCAGGGTTTGAAGGATTTCAGATTTGAAATGACATGCTTATATTCTGCTTAATTTTCACTACAGGTATTTTAATGTAGCATATTTTGGATTCAAGCCTGAATACCCTCCTTTACATAACAGAGTTGTTATGGAGAGAAATCAATTCCTGTCTATGCAGTACTTGAAAATGATAAAAGATGTGCAAAACTCTTTATAGCCAGAAGCAAGCAGGAAACATTTTCTTGCTACTCTCTCTGTTATTTCTGAACACGCAGTCTGGCATTTGCCCAGCAGTGGGTTTGGTTCTTCATTTCCCATTTACTTAGTCCTCTCCAGGGAAAGTCAGGATAATTTTTATTGGCCTGTAATGTCTCATTGCTTTCTAGTCAGTATTCTTATCTGACATTTGAGTTTTTACCAGAAATTTATGCTTGACACAGTTATAAAGAAGTCAGAGAAGAGAAAAGGAATTTAGACCCCACTGCTAGTATAAGTGATATAGTATATGCCTTTAACAAGCCTGAAAACACTCCCATCACATGTATTTTCAACAAATGTTAAAATTCTTTTTTTTATGAGAAGTTAAGAAATTGCCTTTTAAAGTACGAAGGATATTGCCTCTTGGTATTCAGTCTTAAACATGAGCACATTCCACTCTTCAGTGAAAATACCTGTAGGCATAAAATAAAGCCAGTATTTTAATGCTGTGCCGATACATATCGTTTTGCAGAATTTGCACAATACTGAGACCTGTTGCTATATAAAATCCTTTATGAACTTCAAATCCAATAGCCAAGCACAACCATGTTGGTGGTATTTGACGTATCTCCAGGGATATCAATTAATCTGGATATCATTTAGCATGTGGTATTAGTTTTATTAAATATGCAGATTTATTAATATTTCACTGCATCGTTTAGTTGCATACTTAAAAAAATTTATGAATCTATTATTTAAATGAGATAAAGGATTATATGGTTCTTTATGCAGAAAATATCTCATCTCTCTTACTTTATTATCTCATTTGCTTTTAGATGAAGGATGTATAATGAGGGAATGAGATCTCATTTTCACCAAGGCTGCTCAAACTTAATGCATAGGCTTCAAGCTCCACTGTTCTTCTAAGTAATAAAACCCTGTATGTCATACTTTTTTGCTTGCAAAATGTGGAGTAACACATTGTGAAGTTTCTAATTCCATGGTGTTCAACTGCCTGTGGCATTATTAATTGAAAAGACTACAGTATGTTATGGCTTGCTTTTTGGGTTACAGTTTCTTTTTAATATGCATGATTTTATTCCTTCAGGGGCTTTTGGAAGAAAACAAGTGTGTGGTCAAAGAATATCTAGCAATGATGCACCAGTGATATTCTCTTATGTACAAGATGTACATTTCAAATGCTTTCTAAAAAGCTGCAAGTTAGATGGATTTCAGAGGTAAAATAGAGACTGTAACCAAATTATTTTTTAAATACTTGATTTAAATTGACTGCACACTACCTGTCCCTGGTGATCATGTTCCATTATTTATTCATTGTCATTCTTGGGTTCTTCAGGCTTCTTTTTGGAGCACTTAACTTTTTTTTGCTAGTATGCATGTGTGGCTTGCTTTAAAATGCCCACACTGGGTCTAATGATTCATAAAGCAATGGTGGCTGGACTCATTTAAGGATCTAAGCCTAATGGAATGTAATGAAATTATCTAAGTTTAATGAAATGTAAACTATCAGCTGAAATCTGGAATAGAGCCAAGATAGAGGATCTGATTTTCTTGCTTTACTTGCTGGGTCAGAGCTGACAAGGTCAAGCCTCACATGCACAGCGAAGTGAAAATTAAAATAATGCTGTTTACAATAACTTTTGGTAACGTGTTTAAGAATTTTACGTTGCCCTAGGAACATGGAACCAAGATATTTCCAAGACTACTCATCCAGAACTCATGGAATTTTAATTGGAATGTAAACCAAGTCAAAATGGGTCATAGACCTATAAAAATAATTTCTGAAGTAGAATATCAGTGGAACAGCACATGTTTAACACTTATGGGAGAGTCAGGTTCTCTGATTTATTCCTTCCCCAAACCTAGGGGAAAGAGAAGCCAGTTAGGCTTTCTACAGGCATTATTGAAGGTGTTGGGACTCTCAGGATGGAGACTACACAGAATTCTGGTGGTGATCAGGGACTAACTTGAGATCAAATTGCTGGGAGACTGAGTTTACAGGATTAATATGGGTATATAAAGAAAGTATAGAGAAATTGACAGATGTGGAAAGATAATGGAAATTTCCCCCTCCTCTCAAATCATTTCAAGTAATGAATTCAGTATGTTTGTAAAGTCATTGCTGGGTTTGGTCCAAGAAATCAGCAGGAATTCTTCTGTAATTCTTCAGTGTGCTGTAGGTGTTGTGAATATTGAGGTGAGTGACCACATACAATTAAGCATGAAATTCCTGACTTAAATTATTTTGTTGATTCCAAGGAGAATATTTCATTTCATATCTAAGAAAGTGTGAGAGGTCTTCCCACGCTTACTCTCTCAACTTAACATTTTGACTTTTGCACTGCCACTTCTACATGTTTTAAGGTGAACATAACAAGCAACAGCAACTTATCCTCACTAGGGCACTACTCACTTTGTAAATAAAATTTAATCACTAGTCTCCCATTCATCTAAGAAATGAGTCCAAGTACTAGTCAGATCTCCAGAGATAACTAATTAAATACAGTCATATGTAAGCAATAGTGCAAGGCTTTAAATTTGAATTTTCTAAAATTAGTAAAGAAATTACTAGTTCAGACTTCAATCAAACAGAATATAAGTAATCTAAAGGCATGCCATCATGGCAGATCACATTTATTAGGCTATTCTGTTGACAATACCTCTCCAGATGGTTCCCATAGTTAAATTTAATAGCTAACTTAAATGTCAGACAGAAACTTCAAAATGAGCTGACGAAATCACTCAAGGCAAAATCTGGCTTGGTGATGCATACAGCATTTGGCATTCCAATATGGGCCTTTATTGCTGCTGTTGTATTACTTTCAAATATTGGATTTTAATGGCATGTAAAGAAACCTCAGTGAGCATTACTCAAACAATAATTGAAGACTGATTTTATGAGTAGCTTTTTTGATGGAGGAATTCTTTTCTTAGTGAGTCTGGGAATGAAATATGAGTGATTTAACTCTCACAAAACTAAAGTGATTCATACTCCAAAATCATCTAATCCAACCTTTCTGCAGGCCGTTGTAAAAAGAGAAATTAAGTTACTTTGTGTATGCTCCTGAGAAAGAAAAAAAAAAAAACCCCAAACCTAAGTCCAGAGGTATTAGCCCAGAATTCTGTTATACATATAGAAATAAAATGACCCTTAGAAAACAGAAATGCCAAAATAAGTAATTAGAGAAAAGGAGTTTGATTTCCACTGAACAGAATTGTTATTAATACTGCTGATGAAATCCCAAGATTTCTTGTCAATAGCTTAGTTAAAGGTGATCTTTGAACCCACAGTTCTGTAACGTTCTGTACAGTCTGTTATTTTGTTACCAAAGAATCACCAACGACATCTAATTTATTAATAAATTAATTTTAAAATGTTTCTTCTGTTAAATAGGAATATGTCTACCTGAATCACTTTATATAATTTAATGCAGGTAGGAAATGAGTGTTTGGAATAGAAGTATTTCAGAGAGTGAAGACAGGAAAGATGCTGGATTTGATGGTAAAAAAACTATAAGTATCCCCATACCTAGGTTGAAAATCACAGCTATAGGTTATTGCACTTAAGAAATGAAAACCAAATTAATCTCCATGCAAAACACCTTGAGGTGATTTTNTTTTTTTTTTTTTTTTTTAAACTATTCATATGAGGAAGAGTTTGGACATTCTTAGTGTTACATTCTGGTTATTTGTATAAAACTTATACAAACAGGATTTGATCAGGGGATTGAGTTAGCAGTTGATTAAATCAACAATAAAATCAAAACAAGTCTCTCTATGTAATCAGCATATGCACAAGATCAGCTTCCAACAGTGAAGGTTGGAAGTGAAACAGTGTTTAGGTTTCCAGGGTACAAAATTGTGTTCCTACAGCATGATACTACCCAGATTTTTCTCCTTAATTTTGCCTGCAGCGTACTTGTACATTGGTTGAAAGAGTACATACAGGATACAAGAGGGATGTGAAAATGACTGAACAAAAATGACTTTGGTCATTGTCAAAAACTGACAAAATAGAACACATAAAAAATAATGAATAAAACACGTGTGATGTAAATGATCATAACTTTGTGGCATATCTGTGTGAAAAACCTTTAAGATTCTTATTGTCCATTCATATTTTTTCTCACTTCTTTTTGCAATTGGTCTAGCAGACATTATCAACACTCCTTAGAATTTCATATTCTTCATTTTAAGTATTATCTTGGTGTCTACTTTAATAGGCTAAAGGCAAAAGTAGGCATTCAAATGTCTCTTGAAAATCAAACTGATTAGGCTGGATAAAATTAAGATCAGATAGAATCACATTATTTCCCATTGCCATTTCTTGAAGATTTGATCAGAGCACATGAAAACCTCCTGCCAGAATGGGAACGGATGTGTCTTTTGAGTGCATAGGTATTAATTTTATATTCTTCAAATTTCATCCAGATAGCCAAAATGTGCAATTTTGTAACAATAATCCATAAAAGCTGTAACGTTTAAATTCAGTTAGCATGATTACTAACCCATTATCAAGACTTATGTTGATGTACAGCAAGAATCTTATTTCAGTGGTTATACCTGTATGCAAAAATATCAAAGGTAAAGCTTAGTGTCATTGTTTCTCTGAAGTTTTACCTTAACCTGCCTTGGAATTAATTAAACTTTTTAAATGATTTTTAAAATTCAAGCTTAGTTATCCTTCTTGTTAAGTTTCTAATGTCCAGAGTTGACTACATGAGCATGTTTCTAGGACTAAAACATAATTTTTAAGTGATGAGAATAATGTTCATATTAGAGCTTTAAATTTACTCACTTTTATAACTGAATGATTTTACAATTTCAGTTGGTTCCCTCTTCCCTTCCAGAAACAATTTCATCATTTTCATTAAGAAAATCTTGCACCTTGCTGAACTCTATGGGAAATTTGCCTTTAGCTTCAGTGGAGCCAGCATTACCCAATGCAAGCAACCATAACAGCACATAATTTTAAAAATGTATCAGGGAGGACATTACGAGCACAGTCCTTTTAGCTTACAAAGTGACTGAAGAATATAAGAGAATGAAAATTTTTAAGATATACTTCCAGACTGGTATGATTAATGAATGAGCTCTTCAAATTCATCCATTTGTTTCTGCTTTGTATGACAAAGAATTTATTAGCTTTGGTATTTTAGATAAAAGACATATATTCTTAATTTAGGTACAGAAATACAAATAATTTTGTCAGACATCCTAAATTCTTCCAGCTGTGGCTAACTGTAATGAACGTAAGGATGACCAGCAGTCATGAAAATAAGTGAAAATAGGTCTGCTTTGACTTGTCTGTCCATGGATGTAGGTACAAAGGTTTGCTTAGATTTAAAAGTCATCTTTAAACTTCTCTGAGCCTAAGATATAAGGAATGTACAGTATTTTCACTTGCTAATATAATAATATTTTCAGATATAATAGAAGTGCTTTAAAAATTTAATTAGAAGTATATTAAATGAGGCTGTTAAAGGGGAATTCTGTATATCACTTCTAAAATCATCAGTAGCTTGCTTTCCAGTTTTCAATCAGTATAATCCCTTCTTTGTTTCCATCACTCATGCCCTCATAGCTTTCAAATTTTCTATATGAAATTCCTACCTTCTTTTACAGTATCATATTGAGTTGTTTCTCTACTTAACCCCTCATCAAACAGAAAAGTTCTTTCAACAAATGTAAGACTATTTCCTTTGTCTCTTCTACCTCTCTAGTAAATGAATAATTTAATACCATCGTGTTAGTATTCATGCACATCCTCATCATTTAGTGATGGCAGTAAATCAAAGCTGAAGACACATCTGTTTACAGAGAAATTACCATATTTCATATACTGTATGCAAATTCTATGCAACTTTTGTTATTTCCTTGAAGGCAGAATGTTCATTCTTCTGACACAGCTAATTACTTCCATATCTGAGTTTGACTTGCTGATGAGATATATCTGTGGCTTTCAATACTGCATTTGAAGTATTCTTACTGTCCATGAACTTGACATACTGAATCCAAGCTGCTTAAGATAGCATAATCTTTAAAGACCCTATCATTTTCAGTATGGCAAGTTAACACAAAGCAGAAAGACCATTATTGTAAGAATGAACAAATCATAGTAAAAATTTTAAAAGAAATATCCACCCTTTTTCATTTTATCTTAAATTATTGCAAGTACTTTTTGTGCTTTTTAATAAGTTTTACCCACATGCACAAGAAAATGAGCTTTCATCAGATGTGTAATTGCAAACCTACTTTCTAGGGTTGAACAGTAAAATAATGCCAGCAATAATTTTTTTGCTAATAAAGCAAATTTCATTATTTCATTCAATAGCCTTCCACTCTATAATGTTATTACTATGCAATGTATAATGATTTGGAATTGATTCTGTGTCCTATAGCTTATTAGTTTGCCAATTGACAGGGTCAACAGAAAGGACACAGACACCATCAAAAGGCTCAGGCTTATTTTACTATCTATTTTAAGATAATAGAGAAATAAAATGATATAGTTAGTCAAAAATATAAACCTATTATACGTTAGTTTTGAGCAGCTGTGGGAATAAACAGGGTAATGCACCTAATCATTACTACATGAAAGTAACTATAGTGATTAAGAGAAGCATATCACTAATTGCCCTAATCTCATCATCCAGACTCGCAGTTGCTGGGGAACCCCAATTTCAGCAAGGATTTGGAGAACCTGTCCTGGCAATTGGGAAGTGCATCCACTCACAGGTGAGGCATCCAAAGTTGCTGCAAGCAGGGTCCAGCTTTTACACAGTTGAATAAACAACCTGCAAAACTTCAAATGTGGAAATATCTGGTATAACCTTCCCTGTTGGATTCTGCCCAAAGCCTGGCCAGAGCTCAAGGGGGAATCCCCAGGGGGGTATCTCTGTCTATTTTGCTTTTGACCACATATTTCTCAACAAGACCGAATGGCTGTTCCCATGGTCTTGTAGCATACCTCTAGATAAAGATCTCCTGCTGGTTACTGTTTCACAATATGTATTACAATAAGGCTTTATGAAACTACATCTAAATATATTCATCTGCTGGCTACTGCTATACCATAAGCATTACGACTAGGATTTATGAGTTTGCATCTAAATATACCCATCTGCTAGTTACTGTCACACAGTAAGCAATACAACAAAGCTTTATAGCTTGACATCTAAATATATTTACATTATTCATCTATATTTTGCTATTTTAGTATATTGCATGTGTGATTAATACTTTGATATCAGATATATTGTTTCATTGTGAGGTTCATCTATAGGCCATCTTTGATTCAGGGCCTATGGTTTAGGCCCTAGCACTTCACTTATGAACTAAGAGCATATGCAGACCAGCTTACATCCTAAGAAATAAGTTGTTTTACATGGGCACATTCTTGACATAAAGATGTTTTACAAATTTTGTTCATATTCTGATGTCATGTAAATCACAACTAAGTACCCAACAAAGATACAATGAATAATACACATATACTTCCTACAATGGTTTTAATGTCATACAATGTTTGTGGGCCACAGACTAATGGCAAATTCTCCCATAATTATTATAGAGGTAAAGGCAGCAAATTTTGTTTTTACTGGCAAAATGCAGCCGTTAAAATTTCAACATGGTACAATAGTTTCTAGCTGCTTGAATTAAACAATATTAGCAAGACCATCTTTAGTATTGCTTTGATGATTATAATTATCCTAATAGTTCAACTAGTGCATAACATGATGTTGTGGCTCATTCTTTCAGTGCTGCAAATTCTGCCGATGTTTTTACTTAGTGGGATGGAAGTAGGACAGAATTTTTGATTCCTATAGAGAAGAAGAAAAATATGTTCTTCTCTGCTGTATTTCCTAAATAAATATCCACTTCATACTTCAGTGGCAAACTTGTCACATTATGTAACAAAATAGTAAATCTAATTTACTGAATTATCAAAGTGATGAGCAGCAAAAGAGTGATTGCATTTCCCTCAAAATGGTGATGACATTAGATTTATCTTGCTATACTGCCTGTCTTTGCTTAATTTTATTGTGAATCAGGCCAGGATTTGGTGTCCTCTCTTTTACGCATGTTGCAGTTCCTGGAGGAGGATTCATAGCTGGAGTATATACCACCATTAGGGAAGCTGCTCTTTAGAAGTTGATGTATTTGAGGACACAATATTGTTTTGACTGCAGGTTTAATGCTTATGGTTTAATGTTTATGGCTATGGAAAGCATAAATTATGCTTTGTCAGTATAATTTAATAGCTATAAATTAAAACTATCTTACTACATGGTTGCTGCTTTTTTTCAAAGTCGGCTTTTGTCAATAATTTGCTCATTGCTGCTATAAAGCATATGACTGCAAACATGCATCAGAATAAAATTTCCCTTGTGCCAGAGTGCTCCTATGCTCTGACAATGAAGGCACCCAGGGAACATGAGCTTTCTATATACTCCATAGCAGTAAAATCACTAACCAAAAAGCATGCAAGTTTAGAATACTTGAGTGAATTTTTCACTTCCACTCAGAAAATTGTTTCAAGTCTTTCTGAAGAAG
Source organism: Brachypteracias leptosomus (assembly GCA_013401335.1). Lineage (NCBI taxonomy): Eukaryota > Metazoa > Chordata > Aves > Coraciiformes > Brachypteraciidae > Brachypteracias > Brachypteracias leptosomus. The sequence continues at coordinate 12,536 of VYZX01015407.1, forward strand.
TTTGAGAAGAAAGTTGGATTTAACCATTTTCAGACCCATATCCCAGATCCATTCCTGTATCTTAGCTTTTCCTTAGTAATCTTGCTTGCATGAGACAAATTTTCATTGAAACAAAGCACTGAGAAACTAACAGCCATTTTATTTCTTGTTCTGTTCATCCTGAATTAAGCGTGTATTTATTCTAGGACAAAAAAAATAAAATATGGTAGTGCTATTAAAAGTACTTATATAAATGACAGCCTGACTACTTTGTCACATGCACACAAGTTATTTCCCCTATCTTTCTATTTCATTAAAGAAAACATATTTTGGGATAACAGCCCAACTTGCCATGAGACAGAATTGCAGGCTAATTTAGTACAATTCAGGAGAAGGGTTAAAATGTTTGTAACAATTAAATTGTTGTGCTGTCTCTGGGGGTGGAGACCTGCTAAGCCGGCAGGATGGAGGGAGTCTTCTGAAGATAAGGCGGTCCTATTTCTGCTAAAACAACAAAAGCAAGACACAGATCTTGAAGACTGTAGTGTCTGAATGAAGATCTTTGCCTAATTAATTGCAAAATTAAAATTAAAAGTGTAGATACCTAAACACAATAGTGAGCCTGACAGAGTACATGTTAAACGTAAACGACTGTGTTACTCAGCTCTCTACCCACATTGTACTAGATGTCACTTAGAAGGCAGAGACAGATGAGATGAGTATATTAAAAAAAAATCATGAGGGGAATAACTCTTGGGAGGGAGAAGACTGAAGGTCTAGCAGAGACAGTTGATGGGCTCTTCTCCTCTTCCTCCACCCAAGACAGAGATGTCTTCCTGATAAGAATTACATCTTCAATATACGGCGTAACTTTTACTGGCGTAACTTTTACTAACGTAACTATTATAAATTGATGCTATTGCAAAGGCTTGTACCACCGACATATATAGATAAGTGATATATAAAATATAAGTTAAATATATATATTTATATGTGTATATATATAAGTGTATTACATCTAAAGTGTAAGTAAAAAGCTCTCTTAAATCTAAATATATAGATAATATCATGCATACAATATGTTTGACAAAAGGGAGCTGTTAAATTGAGATATAATAAAGGATCTTTGACAGAAGCAGAAGACTAGATAAAATGTCAGTTTGAATAACTAAAAGAAAAAATAATTTCTGCAACTCAAATTTTAGCGTTGCATTAGTAAAACTCTAAGGAGATCAATCAAGACTTTATTTTACAAGCAGTTACATACCTACCAAAATCCCAATAATAAATCTACTCAGGAAAACTGTAACCTGTATTAAACCACAATCTGAAATCACCTGTATTAAACCTACAATCCCCCTATTACTTATATTATGCTTGGAATGGACACAATGATATAAGCCACACGTAAAGGAATTAAGCTCTACCACTAACACTGTGGCAGAGCAATTTAAAGCCAGTTGGCCCTTTTACTTGTATATAAACTTTATGAACCCTATGTGTTGAGTTAAAACTTGTTTGCACTGTGAATTAAATAGCTCTTTGTTACAATAAGCAAAACAAGACATTAACTATTTCATGTGATTGGGTAGCTAAATCAAAAACTTTCACCTAAAGTGCCGGTACTCAGCAGTATCGAAAACAAACTAAACCACGTATACATTAAGTAACTAACTGTCCCTCTCTTGGTGGATGAAGGTGTCTGTGTCTGAGAGCAAAGAGAAAAAAATGAGGATATGGCAGTGAAAATCAAAGCCACTGTGAGAACAAATATTTGGAACATAGCCCTGAGAAAAACCTGTAGTGAAGTTTTAAATTAAGTCCTGGATGAAGGAGTCTGAGTACTTATAGTGTATTCACAGGAACAAGATTTCTCTCTTTTTTTTTTTAATAGAAATATGAAAAATTGGATCAAAAATTATGGTTATTGATGTGATTTGCCTGGCATCATTTGGACCCCATAGGGCAACCCACCAGACTTTGATTTACCTCTAAGAATTTTGTTTAGAAGTCATGATACTAACAAACAGAACCAAATTAAATAAATAAAAAAAAGATTTGTGAAGTTAGTCTACCTATTCCGTAATTATTTTGTAATGTTTCAGGAAACACTACTCTTTGACAACTTATTTATTTTTGCTGTTCAATTTTTATCTGCATTCTAGGTTCATCCAATGTTCACTGAGGTAGAAAATTTGAGGATGGTGGTAAAGGGATAGTAATTGTCAGTGTGACAAAAATGGGCTTTGCACAATCTTAATGTACTCATTGAGGGATGAAAGGGAGAGGAGTTGTAACCATCTTCAATGATTGTAATAAACACCTTATTTATCTTCAACTTGTCAATCTGAAAACATCAGCTTCATGTAATGAAAAGCTTTAGAGAGACTGGAGGGAGCTTGTTCAGATGCACATTCCTGCACTAGTGGCACAGTTATATTTGCATCATAGGAAGGAAAGACTAGTGACACATACTGAAAGAAAAAGAAACAATATAATTTATTTAAATTACACAAAGCTGGGCAAGTGTAGAGTCTTGCATCTGGGCAAGAACAACCTCATGTGCCAGTACAGGTTGGGGACTGAGCTGTTGGAGAGCAGTGTAGGAGAGAGGGACCTGGGGATTCTGGTGGACAGCAGGATGACCATGAGCCAGCAATGTGCCCTTGTGGCCAAGAGGGTCAATGGCATCCTGGGGTGGATTAGAAGGGGTGTGGTTAGTAGGTCAAGAGAGGTTCTCCTCCCCCTCTCTTCTGTCCTGGTGAGACCACATCTGGAATACTGTGTCCAGTTCTGGGCCCCTCAGTTCAAGAAGGACAGGGAACATCTTGAGAGAGTCCAGCACAGAGCCACTAAGATGATTAAGGGAGTGGAACGTCTTCCTTACGAGGAAAGGCTGAGGGAGCTGGGCCTCTTTAGCTTGGAGAAAAGGAGACTGAGGGGTGACCTTATTAATGTTTATAGATACATTAAGGGAAAGTGTCAGGAGGGTGGAGCCAGGCTCTTTTCGGTGGTGTCTAATGATAGGACAAGGGGCAATGGGTGTAAGCTGGAACATAGGAGGTTCCACCTAAATAAGAGAAGAAAAACTTCTTCACGGTGAGGGTGACAGAGCACTGGAACAGGCTGCCCAGGGAGGTTGTGGAGTCTCCTTCTCTGGAGACGTCTAAAGCCCGCCTGGACGTGTTCCTGTGCAACTTGGTTTAGGTGATCCTGCTCTGGCCGGGGGATGGGACTAGATGATCTTTCGAGGTCCCTTCCAATCCCTAACATTCTGTGATTCCGTAAATTTAAAAGAAAATATCGTAATTGGGTGCCTGAAAGATGAACAAAGGAAGAAAAATAGGAAAGATAAAGCATTTGTTAACCTGGTTAAATACTTGAGCTGATGATCATTATTTTTCACACTGTGGCAAAAGCAGGCTTAGGACTTACAATCAGTAGCTGAATGGTACGCTGGCTTAGCAAGACAATTAAGCATAGGACTACACTTTACTATTATACTTATGAATAGTTCTGGTGACCTCTGAAGAGCTTGATCCCAAACCTTTTTAAAATCATTGTCAGGATTTTTTTTGGCTGCATAGGCTTTAATGACTGTCCTAAATATTGGTTGAGGAGTTAGAGGGTAATAGCTACATTCTGCTACATGTATTCATTTTGGATTTCTTGTTACTAATAAAAATGTTTTTATATTATAGAAAGTTAAAATTTAATATGTTCTTAAAGTCAGATCCAATCAAGATTTAATTTTTTTCTTATTTATACTTTTACTTCACTTCTCAGTAAAATAAAGCGAGTTTATTTAATAGTTAAAACAAATGTGCTCTGTACCTGGAGATTAATGAACCTGGGAAAAATTATTATTATAACGCTGGGTATATGATTTTGACAATAAAATATGTATTTTTTTTTTTTCGGTAGTAATTCTGCCAAGGAAACGGATTTAATATTCTTAAGCGCTTAGAAAGGTTAAGAAATGAAATGCAAATGTGCTTCTCTAGTAAGCCAGTATATTTCCTTCTAAACTGAAGTGAAAAATCCAGTACAGTGAGATCTCTTCAGATTCATACAATGCATAATATGAAAAATAGTATTCCCTGAACACTTGCTCTTTCTTTTCCAGCTCATTTACTTTCCACCTATAAGCCTATTTGGAGCTTCTGTTACACAGTGAATGGTTTTCCGATTAATGCCATATTCATTCATATTTTACTTACTGTCAGTAATTAAAGAACACTTCTTTTGGCTTTAAAGCTTTATTTTTAATGTCATAATCAAGTTTATAACTTAATTCAACTTAATTTTACAGGAATTTTAGTTCTGTGGATGGGAGAGGGGTTGGTTCAGCCTTCTCAGCATTACACTGGGATAGAACTGGAAGACCTCAGTTTTCTACAGATTCATGAGAAAGATTCTTTAACTGGGTTTATTTAATCCAAATCTTCTATTTTTATCTAAAAGGCTGTGCATGTGATAGGACTTGTTCCACTAGCAGTTTTGACTTAAAATAAAGTTCACATTCAGGAGCAAATGTGAGAACCTGAGTGTTCCCAATGTTACACCATGTGAACATGGGTGAGTGTATGTGCACAGACGTGTTGCTAGCTGGCATCCCCTTCACCCTTCACAGGCCTGATGTTTGCCTAATCTTGCCACCTCTGGGTAATTTTTATGTACTTGCATATGCTCTGTATTCCTGTTGATAGTCCTGTTTGTGCTCAAGGTGACAAAGGAGCTGTAACTATGAGTCACATATTTCCCTTTCCATGCTTTCCCTTGCATTCTCTTTATGGGTCTTCTGGTAGCAGACTTGGACAAAAAAGTGTGGTCTTTAAAACAGATGTCAGCCTGTGAAGAGGTGAAAATCCTGGAGGCTCACTTCATTTGCAGTGTATGAAAATGTAATATTAAACTTTCTTGCCCACTTTTTTTCATAGAGATTTAAGAAAACTAAGAGGAAGGATTGCTTTTCATAGCAGAGACAGCTGTGCAACAACTTTCTGTCCCTGCTTTTCTCTCTCCAAAACCCAATGGTATTGCTGTTATTTTTTTTTCAAAAGTGAGCAGAACCAATGATTAACTTCGTATTGTGGTGCTAGCAAACTATTTAGATAAAGGCCCATTTCTATAGATTTGGAGATATGTATACATCTGTGAGTGACAAATTTCTGTTAATTTTGTTGTACAATGCTTTTGTTTTGTAAGTGCTTTTAGCCGTGAGTGACTGTGGGAGGCTTGTCACATTACTATTTAAAATTTTGGAAAGTACTTCTGCTACCAAATTAAATTAACTTGAGATTGCAGCACTGAGAATTCTGACATTGTGCCGTTTAGTGGTGGATACAAGAGATGTGTTTTCTGTTGCTATGGTGGGTTTACCTTGGC
>VYZX01015409.1:0-21329 GCA_013401335.1 Brachypteracias leptosomus
TCCAGAACTGGATGCAGTAAAAAGAATGGGGTCATTTCCTGCTGGACCAGCACTTGTTTCCTTCACCTTCCCTGTGAGCAAGCTGAAAGCCATTTCTCCAATAGCATTGTCTCTCTCTTGGATATCTCTCCAACACTTCGGGTGGGATTGACAAGTGGTGTGTGCCAGGGGTCACATGCCATGAGTGTGGGCTACCTGTGTGTTCCTCCTGATCAGAATTGCCAGTGCTTTATATGGAAAGTGCTGAGAGTCTGCCAAATGGTTCCTCTGAACCTTCATTCTTGGAAAAAGCCCCATCCTTGAATGTGGAGAGATGGTTTGAACGTTCGGAGTGGTCTTGTCTCTGCTTTCTGAGTCCAAGGCCCATGAATGGAGGAGTCCCCATTGGTTTGGTCCTAAGCATTTCTCAAGTATACCCCATCATCCTCTTCACAGCTGGACATATAGGGAGGCACATACATCACACATCACTTTCTGGAGTCTGGAAGACATCTTCTTGCTTGAGGCGGAGAGAAACATGATGTCTAAAGAGCATGTACATCACAGAGGTCTCATGCAGGTTAATGAAGCCACCACACAAATGAAAGCAGGTGACCTTTATTGATGTTACACGTGTATGTGAAGCCATGGCTATGGATAACACACCTTGTGGGTCCCCTTTTCTCTCCTGGGGGACATGAGATAATAAAGTAGATAAGTTAATCCAGACAATGAGCTCTATTGCAGGTGGCAGCTGAAGTGTTGATGTCAACACAGAGATGTTATTAGCCCTTAGCTTCAATTACTCTCCTTGTAGAAAATAGAGGGAGGCCAATTTCTTCTATTGCATCTAGATGGGCTGTGACATTCAGGATGTATTTGAGCTGTGTGGCCAAGTGTCCTGGGGCTGTTTTGACCTGTTAAATCTATTTAGGAAAAGCACAGGTGGGACCTTCTTGAAGGTCTAGCTTGGAGATTACACTGAGATGAAGGAATGATTTTGTAAGCAGACCCAATGCTTTACTGAAATCACTCCTCATCCCACAACACCCCCATCTTTGACATCCCTTGGTACAGAAGCTCTGTTGCCACGTCCCTCAGTGCACTAATAGGCATTAATTGCCCTAATTAGCCTCACCTGGGAGCTCCACCCACACCTTTTGCACACGTCCCAGGAACCTCCCTTCAACTCAGCCCAGGGTATTTAGACCTCTCCTGAGGTAGAGCCTTGCTTCTACTCCTGCCTCCTGGATGGACTTTGAACCTCTGCTCCAGGTAAGTTGTCTCCTATATATGTCCTTTTGATGTGGTTTGTAGCTTGCCTCCAACCCTGTCTTTGGCCCTGTAGCATTTTGATTTTGCCTGGGCTCTTTGCCAGGTTTATTTTTTGCCTCATGTGGGATTGTTGTTAGACCCCGTAATCAGCATGTGGTTCTGCTCCCAGGTATAGTCCAGAGGACAAGCTTCTCTGGGGACAGCTCTTGTTGGTGTTCATCTTCCTTAGTCTGGAATTCTTTCAGCTGTTCCCACAAAGTCCCTTCATCCTGATCTTTAACTACCAAACACAAAGCCCAATGATATTTGTCTGTCTTCTGGTGGTGTTGATTCTTTTTATTTGCTCCTTGGAAACTGTTTTCTGGATGTATTTGGAGGATTCCCTGTGTTGGAATGGATTTTCTGTAATATTTTTTGGCAAATAGGTGTGTAGGTTTGGTTTGCAGATGTAGGGGCTGCCCTGGGATGAAGAATCCTTAGTGGAGCCTGTGCTTGGTAGCTAGACCAACATCTCCAGGAAATGTTGGACTTATCAAGATAGCATTTATTGGGGGTAGGGTTTTGTCTTTCAGGCTCCTCCTGTGATGCTAATAATGTTCATGCTTTTCCAGTGTGGGTGGTCTGGGGCTGCAGCATTGGGTATAGGTCTTGGGATCATGTTGTTGTGGGTTGGGGTAAAAGAGCCTGGAGTCCCTGGGCCAAATGGGGTTGCTGCCTGTGTGTCCTTTAAGTTTGCTGTGGGCATATCTAAAGTGGGGGTAAGGCATAAATATGAGTGGTTAACGCTGGGAGAGAGACAGAAAGTGGATACTGCAACAGAAATACCAGGCAGGGATGAGTAGAAAGCATGGTGATAAATAAAATAAGGGGGTTCATGGACAGATGAGCAACATGGGAAGAGCTGATTGCTATCATCTAGAAACCCTACACCAGCATAGACCCCCCCTTAAGCCTCCCTCAGACCATGCCCCTTCCAGTCTTTGAGTCTCAGCCGACCCTGCCCTTGTAGGGGCAGGCAGGAGATAAGCAGATGTGGAGCACACAGTGGATTTTATAATAACACGGTGGTTATAGACAATTGCCTAATGAAGACCAGATGGTCAGTTTTATTTTAAGTTGCCCTTTAACAACATTCCCATCTAAGCTGTGTTTTTTAAGTAATAGGCTTTTAATGAGATACCCATAAGATCTTACAACGCATCGGGTTTTAATCATGCCGACCTATTTAAATAGCAGTGTATGTCTTTAGCACTCCTACTTTTTTTCATTTATGGTGTTTAATTCCTCCCCACCACTGCTCCTCACTCCAAACCTCAAAGGGGCTGTTCCAGCACTGGGTGCTGCCCCTGCTGAACTCATCCATCCCATTTCAGACTGAGGACAGACCTCCACCTTCCAGGAGAGAGGAAGCATCTTTTCCATCCCCTCTTTGAGGTCAAGAGGCAACTCTCCTTCTTAAAATAAAAGCTCTGATGATAAATGCTGCTCTTGGATGGGGAGGGCAGGGAGTGGTACTACTTGTCTTGCTGCTATGAAGCCAAGCAAGTGTTTGCTTTGGAATGATGCCTCTAAATCCCCTGGGCAGCACCATGTGGCCATGCTGCAGAGGATGTCTGAGAGCTCAGACACACAGTGGACATTTCAATGGTGATAAGCCATGAGGAATCACTGCGGAAAATGTCAACCCCTAGCTGTATTTTCCCTTCAGGAAGGGGATGTAGCTGCCCAGGATGTCAGCAGATCATCCACCCTTCTTAGGTGGGGACACTGGGGTGAGCCACCTGCCTGATGTGTGAGAGCAGAGCAGAAACTCAGGTCCTTTACTTCTCTACTCCCTATCTACCAAGTTAGGTCCTGGGTAGCTCATCTCTAGGAGCTGTATTATAGTAACCCCATGTCCAGTCACCTGCTGGACAGACTCTTCTGGCTAGAGCACTACTTGCTTATCTCTTCAGGGAGAAGACAGATGGACAGAGAATTGGGAAACATGCCTTGATGACAATCCTGGACCAGACCACAGCTCCTCTGCTTCTTGTCTGTGTGAGGCCCATGGGTTCCTATGTTTACCTTTATGACCTGTGTCAGCCCTCTAGCCATTCAAGCCTTTTGTGTCCATCCCAGTAGAGACCAACATAACTTGTTTCCCTTGGCAGGGGCTCAGTCCAATAATGAGAAATCAGCCCAATGAGAAATCACCCTGCTGTGAGAAACCACTTTGCAGCCAGGGAGAGCAAAGGGCTTGATGTCATCACTCAAAATAAAATATATATATATTTTTTTTGACCAGGCAGTACTCATAATATCTTCTGGGTCCTTTCCTGCCTGCCCCACTCCTAGACATAAGCAAGCATTGGACAAAAGCAATGCACGACTTTCACCTCTCCCCCATCTGGGGATTTGATTTTTCCTGTTGATGTCAGAGGCTTTGCAAAATTGCAGATGAGATCAAGGTCTGCTTTCCTTCCTGGAGCCTTGGCCACCCTTTGACAGTGCTTGCACCGAGACTGATAGTTAAATGACGTCGTCATGTTTCAAAATGATATTTGATTTTTTTGTTGGTTGGTTGGTTTCTTTTTTTAGGCTATTTTGCACGTTTACACAGCCACCTTCCAGCACCTGTGAACTCAGACACTTTCCACTCATCAGTGGGTGAGGGAGGCGTGCTGGTGAATGGTTTGAGGGGCATGATCTTGTGGGTGGACACTGGGAGGCACTAAGAAGCCAATCTTGTGTAGGACATAAAGGAGCAGAGAAGAGGCTGTAAGAGACTTACTGAGGAGTTTAAGTCCAAGTGTGACCTTGGACACGCTAACAAGTGTGGCTCAGGTGAACACTGTCCTTGCTTCTCAAGTCTTGGCGTAGAGCCTAAATTATCAGCTGCTTTCCTGGAGAAACCCAGGCTTTGCTGATTCAGGTCTGAGCAATGGCCATGGTGGAGCATGAGCAGTGATGGAAGATAAAACAATCCAGGCAGGAAGAGCTGGGATGTGAATTCAACTAGTAAAACTCTGCTTAACACCAGCCTTGACTACCTTAGGCTAGGCTTGACAGCAGTACATGTCTAGAGAAGATTTCAGTGGTTTTTGGGGGAGATAACAGCTTTTGCATTTTATCTGTGTTGAAGGAGGCCATGAGCATCCTAAAATAAGATCTCTTGAGAGCTCTCCTAGCATCTCATCTCATGCCAAACTTGTGGGCGAGACTTGTGGGTCCCTCATAGTAGGGAGTCACCAGTGCTGCTCAGTTTTAGCCTGTACCCTGGTTTTGACTGGGTAGTAGGTGATGAGCTATTGTATTATGCATTGCTTATTTTGTATAGTCTTTTATTATTTCCCCTTCCTTTTCTGTCCATTAAATTGTCTTTATCTCAACTCATGAGTTTTACCCTTTTTCTGATTCTCTCCCCCATCCCACTGTGAGGGATGTCACATTTAGCTGCCTGGTGGGTTAAACCACAAAAGTCTTGCAAGTAAGATAAGCACCCCAGATCTTCCCAGAGAACCTCTGGAAGAATAGACTAGACTTTCTGGCAGATCAGCCCTTGGTGGCTAATGGTTTTGTCTTTCCAAGGCTCCCAGCTGAAGCCTTCAATTCTAGTGACTCCTTCTAGTTTGAGGAAACGAGTAAAGCTCCAAGCCCTGAATCTTCTTGCAGCTCTTTGAAGCAGGAGCAAGAAATGGTCTTTTCCATCCTAGGAAGGCCACCGGATACCTCCTTAGGAGGTTTGCTGACTTCTGCAGCCTCATCTTTGGCTAGCTAGGCAGCATCTGTGGGCAGTGTGTGAGGGCAGGGACTGGGGCACAGAACCACAGCTGGGCTTAGGGCACTGAAGATGTGTTGTCTGAGCTGGTAGTTGCTCTGTGGGTTGAGGGAGCTTTCCTTGGAGCTGTGGTAGCATTGCAGGGAAAACAGTGGCAGTTGGAGGGAGCCTGTTTGGCACAGAGCTCACCCCTCCTCCTTCTCTTCTTGCCCACCCCCAATGATGAGGCAGACGCATGGACTCAGTAATTTGTGGTGAGCTCCACTGCCTGATAGTGAATGAAGGAACCTCAGCACAGCTGGGAACAAGACAAGACACAGGAGAAAGTGGCAACTAAGGGATGGAATTTGGCTGGCAAAGAGGCAGAAGTGGGAAAACACTGAGGTGCCATCCCACTGGGGGTACCTTTTGCCAGGCTTCTCTGAACCGTGGAGAGCTACTTCACATCCACAGCACCCACTCCTGGGATGATGCAGAAAGGGCTGGGTTGCTCAGCTTTGCACTCCCATGGTGGGGTAAGACAGAGCTGATGGGCTCAGCCCCTCCCCTGAAGCCAAGGCTTGCTCATCTAGCTTCTTGCTGCTGCAAGAGGAGGTGGCAGCTTGAGAAACTTTGGTCTTGGCTGGTGATTCTGTTTGGGCACATCAGCCATGTCCCCAGGGCAAACAAGAGTGCCTGAAACAGTCTTGCAAAACAAGCGAGGCTATGACAAGGCTGATGTTGGCAATCCCAGGGTTGCTGGGACCTGAGCACTGTAGCAGCAAGAGGATTCAGAGGGCTCTGCTGGAAAAATGAGCCACAGAGGGGCTGGCAAGGAATTGCTGCTAACAGCACAGGACCTCTGGCCAAGTGGATCTGAGTCCAGCCATGCCAGAGATCCATGTGGCAGCCTGTTGTTTTCCCCTTCTGTGATGATGGAAAAATTGCACCATCCTATCTTCCTTGTGGGAAGAGAGGGAGAACCAGCTTCCCACCAGAGAGGCTGAGACCACCAGACACAGCTCTGAGGTACAAGCACATTGCTATGAACTGCTTCCTAGAGGCCAGGTCAGAAATCTCAGTGGATGGTCTGTTCACCTTCTCCAGGGACTTGCACTAGGAACAAACCCCAGAGCAGAGCACCCGTTTTCGGCCTGAGCTTTGTAATGCCTTTGATTCTGCTCACTTCAGAAAGTGAGGCCACCCAAATGCAGCCACCAGCTTCTGCCAGGCTTTTTGTAAGGAGACAAAGGTGGCCCTTCCTGCCCTCTGTGGGAAGGGATGACCCTAGCAGGGCAGTTGGGATGCTCAAGGTGAAGCCTTGCAGGCTATGACCACTTTGGTGCTGAGCCTGTGGCTGCTGGCAAGGTTCTGCTGCTGTTTTCCCTCAGCAAAGCCTCTGTGTGTTGCTATGGGTGGCCAAGAGTCATCTCCAAACCCAACAGTGTCTGAGCTCAGAGGAGAGCAGTACCTCATATACCATGAGGGGCATGGTTTGGTTTTGGCTTGCTGAATATTACCATAGAATAGTTTGGGTTGGAAGAGACCTCAAGGATCATCTAGTTCCAACCCTCCTGCCATGGCAGGGACACCTCCCACTAGACCAGGTTGCTTAAGGCCCCATCCAACCTGGCCTTGAACACCTCCAGGGATTGAGCATCTAATATTGATTCTTATTAATCCAATATTAATTCTTGCTCCATTTTGATCAAGGCTATGACCAAGGCAGGTTTTGACTATACATGTATTAACACAAAGATGTAAAATCTTCTGGCTCCTCAGCTGGACTGGGGAGGCTCTGCAGAGCTGGGTTGTGTTCTTGGTCTGGCTGTTCCTCCTGTCTCACTGGAGACACTTATTTTTAAAACATGCCTTGCCTCAGTTTCCCCTGGCCTACCCTCACAGTCAGATCACCACAATATTGACAAGCTCCCCCAGTAATGGTGAAGATGAAGATAGCTGGTGGTGTGTTGGCAGACATCTCTGTGCCACTCAAACCAGATGGCCTCTGTCTATGTCCTTAGCCCAGAATACATTTTAGATAGAAATGGGCAACATGCTATTCTCAGAGGGACTTCTGGACCCCTTCCAGGCATAGCTGAAAGCCATTCCCCAGGCTCTTGCAGAACATTGCACATGACCAGGGCTAGCTGGCTGGCCTTCATCGTTCCTCAGATGCTCTGACTCTGTTCTTGGGCCTTGACAGATCACATGTGCTTCTTTTGCCTTGGCTGGGATCCTATCCAGGACTGGATGACTGCAAGATCACAAGGATATTGATAGGAAAGCCTATCATGGGACTAGAGAGTGCCAGCCTTAGTTCTGAATGGGGCTTAAGTCTCTAGATGGAGGAAGGTGCAGTTGGATCAGAATCTCTCCCTTGTGAGAGGCTCCTGTGCTTGGAGCAAAGGTAAATCAGATCAGTTCATTCAACCTGACACTCCTGCTGCCAGTTCATTAGTGTGGCAGGATAAGCACTGGGGCAGAAACCCAAGGAAAGGGGGACGTAATGAGATCTCAGGCATCACCAAGAGGGATCATCCTGGAGGCCAGGAAGGAATTATCCCCTTCCTCTGCTCCTTTCACCCCCACACAATTGACCGGGTGCATCACAGCAGTTTATTGCTTTCCTCCAAGGCATTAGGTTTTATCAGAGAAAGGATATCAGCACACTAGTTTGGGCTGGAACTTCATTTCTGTGAGTGGAAGCACCAATAGTTCACTGAAGAAGAATGTACTGGGGCCAGGAAAGTTTTTTGCCTCAACAAATTTGCTTTTCCCAGGGAAGGTCAATCTGAGGGGAACATCCACGTCCACCCCATCACTTCCTACCTGCCTTGCTGCTGGATGAGTAGTCATAGAGCACAGGGACAAGCAATCCCAAACCTCAGTCCTCATCTGATCTGAGTTAGCCACCTTAGCCAAGAAGTTTATCTCCTCTAGCTCCTGCAGGGACTGTAGACATTGTTAAGCTCAACTTCTGAAGATCCCAGTGCTTTGGAACACCTCTATTGTAATAAAATGTCTGTGCTTATGCTGCGGGCTCAGGATTCAGGCCTGTGAGATGTTCAGGACATAAAGGAAACCACTGACTGGGTTTCTCATTCCACTCTTCTCACTTTCTTTTGACTGTTTGACCTTCTCAGAGTTTGTTTGTTTGTTTTCCTCTGTTCTGTGAATCAGACTTGATGTGACTGTGTAGGAGCTGATAGAGTTACTCCCAGGCTGAATGTTTATTTCTTCAGTCTTATGTGAAGAAAGTGGTTCATGTGCCCTTAAATCAAGGCTGTGTATCTTTCTCATGTGTTCTAGTTCAGCTATTTAATAAAAAAAAAGCCTTGCTGGGAAAATACAAGATGAGTCAGATGAGTGCTCAGATGATTCCTTTTTACTGCAAAGTTCACGGCTCTTGACTTTTCCTCCCAATTGCATGTTCACCCTGTGAAGCTGCAGATTGAGTTGGTGTGCTGACTGAATAGTCATATTGCTCTTTAAAAAAGAGCAAAGACTCAAAATCAGGCTCTGCAGGTGGCTCATGTTCAACCCTGAACCTCTGCAGCCAGCTGACCAGTTGAAGTGGGACAACACTAGAGAAAAGCTCAGGTCCTACCTCTACAAAGCAAAGGGCTCTTCACTGTAACTTCCTATTCCTCAGCCAGTCAGCTTCCTAGTGTCTGGAGAAAACCTTGGAGTCTGTGGGTATTTCTCCAAGCCTTCCTCTTTGTTCAACCAGATCAACTCTACAAGGTCACTTCAAGCTGTGGTGTAAGCAGAAAGCATCAAGGAGTGTGAGCTCACTCTTCACCTAAGCATCATGTCTATTCAAAAGGGTTTTTAACGATAGGACAAGGAGTAATGGTTTTAAGCTAGGAAAGGATAAATTTAGACTGGATATTAGAAAAAAGTTCTTTAACATGAGGGTGATGGATCACTAGAATGGGCTGTCCAGAGAGGTGGTGGAGGCCCCATCCCTGGAGTCATTCAAGGTCAGGCTTGATGGGGCTCTGAGCAACCTGCCCTGGTTAGAAATGTCTCTACTTGTGTAGGGAGGTTGGATAAGATGACCTCTGGAGGTCCCTTCCAGCCTAAAACATTCTATGATTCTATGATTTTAAAGATCATGGCTTAAACACTAGTTTCATTGCTATGGGAATTAAAAATGACCTTTTAAAGTAATGGAAACATCATTCTGCACAGTCTTGGACCACATCTCAGGAGGAGACAGCTTCCCAGTTGCTAAATCCAAGGTTCAGCCCCTCTGCACTCTTGTTTGCCCCCAACCATGTTCTGAAAGGAGCTCAGTCTGGTCTATGTTGTGCTAAAGTGGCACGAGGACACAACTAGAAGTAGCTGGGACAAAGATTGGCTGCAGTGTGAGGTTCCTGCCTAGAGCTGGCTCATCGGGGTGGAAACTGCCCAATGTTATAGGAAGATATGATGTGCTACTGCAGCAAGGATCTAATCAATTACTCATCACCAATGACTGGAAATAAAAAGATTGGAAGTCAAAAAACCAGCATAGCCCTGATTGTGTCTCTGTCTGAACTCCCAAGCTGATGGACTGTAACCTACATAGATTGTATGAGAGCACAGCATCCTGTAGGAACAGGATGAAGGGTAATGGTTTTAAGCTAGAAAAGGGGAGATCTAGGTTGGACATCAGGAAAAAGTTCTTTAATATGAGGGTGGTGGATCACTGGAACAGGCTGGCCAGAGGTGGTGGAGGCCCCATCCCTGGACACATTCAAGGTCAGCCTTGATGGGGCTCAGAGCAACCTGCCATAGGTAGAGATGTCCCTGCTTCTTGTAGGGGGGTTGAACTAGGTGACCCGTAGAAGTCCTTTCCAACCCAATACATTCTATGATTCTGTCATACAATCATAGTGCAAAGGAAGGTAAAAAGAAGGAAAAAAAAAGGTGGGTAATGGTGGAGAGTATAGGACTGAAAGGGAGAAGGGAGAGTAGGCATGAAAGAGCAAAAACTGGCTTTGGAGAAAGAGTTGGCTTGCCAGGTAAAGGTTGCTTTCTTATTTCTTCCCCTCCAAGAGCTCCATAGCTCTAATTTATAAAATATAAGCAATTAAAAGCTGTGTAGGCTCAGTGCTAATTCTTGTGGTGTTCCACAAGCAACTTCCTTCCTTCTTAGAAAGGTTCCCATTGAGAATTATCTGACTGTTTTGGCTCTGCAGTCAATTTTTTTGCTCCTGTCCATGAGTCAGTGAGTGGAGTCTGAGCTCTCCTTTTCCATGGTTCAGCCTTCCCTGAAATAAATGGCAGGGAAAATCCCTTTATGTGAGGTCTACTTCCTCTCATCCTGGAGCTATCTGCGCTGAAATCTCACAGCAGACCTAGAGGGAAGAGGAGGAGGAGGTCTTGTGGAAAAGCTGTGATTTGCTGAAGCCAAATCCAACCACACCACATCCATTTGGTCACATAAATCAGTTCTCCAGCAGTCCTGCCATACCACTGCAGTTGAGGTTAAGCAATCTAATTTGAGATGGGATTGTGGTGTTCTCCCAGAAGCACAGGACACTCATGGAGCAGAGTTTTTAACCTGTTCAAATGCATTCTGTAGGAGCAGCAGAAATAGGATGGAGATGCTAAATAGAAGAGATTATTCTTTCTTCCTTTCCCTTTCATTAATAATTGAAATAATTCCCCTGCATTTAATAATTGAATGGATCTGCCTTGTCACCAGGAATATGGGCTTAGAAGGAATTAGAGACATGGTAAGACTCAGTGAGAGTATGAACTCCTGTGCATAAGATGGAAGATTTCTCTGGTGCCTTAGGCAAGCCTGAATACTTCTGGCCTGAAACAAAAATTGGGATGTAACTCTGAAAAAGGTTGTGTAGCTGCAATCCCTGCTCCTCAACACTGGAGGACAGACACAGAGAAGGGAGCCAAGCCTCAAAGGCTATCAGCCATGTGTTGCTGGAAAGGCACAGACCTAGTACAGATGCTAACATTTTGCAATGGGAGGAGGAAGGTCATAAAAGCATATTTGGGGAGGTGGGTTGTAAAAGCTCAAGAGTTTTTACAGACAAGAAATTACCTGACTGAACAAAGATGGAAGAGAATAATGCATTCAGAAATTCAGGATCCTTGCACAACACAATGCTCAGGCTTCCTGAGAGAACAGGAGTAAATTCCTAGTTGCTGAGTTAGAGGTTAGGACTCAAGAATTTGATCTGAACTGGCTCGATTGCAAGAATTGTTTGTAACAGCAAGTTTGAAAACCAAGAATCACTTCGACAGCCAGTTCCACAGGACTGCATTGACCAGCATTGTCCTGCTTGTATTGCCCTCCCTCACTACTAATTTTGCTAAATTTCCACAGCAGAATAGCCCAGGAGCTTAGTTTTCCATCTAGACCAACAGGTATTGTGGTCTCCCAACAGGTAAGAGCAATGCAAGACATAATATCTACAGACCCTGGATAAGACAGTGGTGGTCTCTGCATCAGGATTCATCTGACCTCAGATAGATGTGGTCAGGCCACACATCATCCCTGCAGATGTTAGGTATTTGGGAGAGTGATGTGCATATTTGAATTTCTTGCCCAAAGTGAATAATACAAGTGGAGTCATTCAAAGTCAGGCTTGATGGGGCTCTGAGCCACCTGACCTAGGTAGAGATGTCTCTACTTGTGTAGGGAGGTTGGACAAGATGACCTCTAGAGGTCCCTTCCATCCTGAAACACTCTATGATTCTATGATTTAAAGGGAAACAGTGGGTGCCTTTTTTTTTTTTTTTGCAAAGTGGCATTTGAGACTCTTAATGTCACCATCTGATCTGCTGGTCCAGCTTTGCCTTTTGCCAAGCATCAAAAAGGTGGAGAATGCCAAGGGGAAGGCAAGATCTTCCAAGGGAGGATTCAGAAAGGACAGAAGTGAATTGAAATGCACCAGTGTTTCTGCAGCATGGACAATACAACTGCTTCCATTAAACCCAGGAGGTGTGCTGGTCCTGCATGCTCTGGCCAGCCACTGCTAATTAATCATCCAGCCTCTGGATCAATTCCATGATGGAGATGGAAAATGGATCCCATCCAGAGAGATCTTGGAAGTTCATTGCAATGTGATAACCCTGTTTACTACTCCAGAGCTCCAGAAATTCAGGAGGTGCTGGCAGAACATCTGCTTCTTTCAGGATCTTGCCAGCCACTCTTTAGAGATACTACTGGGCTTCATTTGTCTATTTCAGATGCCTTGGAAACAGCTCATTGTTGTATCTTAAGGAAGACTAAATGGGTTTAGGAAGAAGCAACTCTGCTTCATTTTCTAGTGGAATTTGAAAGCTCTGCTGAACTTTCAACAAGTTTTAGCCCAAGTAGCTGCCCCAGAGCAGACCAGCTGGGAGCCAGGGGTCATACTGTCATTAGGGTTCCCTTTTTCCTTGCTGATTCACCCACAGAAACTCTGAAATTCCTAAAGAAACACATCTGTGGAAGGTTCCTGATCCTGTTGGTCTAGGACTGACACTGTGTCAGTGCTGGGAAACCCCATGGGGTTATCTGTGCAGTCTCTGACCTGCTTTGGCTGAGTCCAGCAACTGCAGGAACATCACCTAGGAACCTTGCTCTGGCCTTGGGCAGGGCTGGCAAGTTGCTGTTGTGGTGGAAACCTCTTTCTGTGTTTCTAGCCTTTAATTTCGGACTAGAATTTGAGAGCTACAGACAGGACCCTGATGGGAGGCCATCCTGAGGATGGTTTCATGAGCTGTGTTGGCTGCTGTAGCCATGCAGTGACCAGAGAGACATCAGCCTGCTCCCAGGGAGAGACTAGTGCAGAAGCTTGACTATTGCTTGTTCTCCATGGATTGTGGACAAGCTGTGCCCACAAAAGGAGGTGAACTGTGAAAGAGGCATCATCCTCCATGCCCTGAGCAGCAGAGCCACAACAGAAGCTCCTGATGGAGCAGGGAGATCCTGGTGCTATGGTGGTGGGGAATGGCAAGGTCATGTTGAACAGGGCTCAACACCAGCCTTGTGTCCTGTAAGCCCCAAGCCAAAGGGAATGTTATGCTCTACCAGTAATGTCTGTCTCCTCGCCCTACTGCTGATGGCTGAGGTCCCTGTGTGCTCCCAGGCTGCTGAAGATCTGGAATCCTATCAACTCAAAGCCTGTGGGCAGTTCTCTCTTGGGGAACTGCTGGCTGGAGGCAGGGTCCCCATGGGTTAGTTCCACAAAACCCAGGGTGACACAGCCTGGTGTGTCCTCCTCCCTGCCCCACCACCCAGGAATGGGATGCTGGAAGCCATGGGGTTCTGTGGCTGTTTTGGGGGAGCTAACGTATCATTTAAGGTCAGCCCTGGTGCCATTTGGAGAGGAGCTCGTATTTCCTGAACTGAAACAGCAAGTTCTGAATGTAATTACGGGATTAAAGGCATGTTCTGGGGCTGAACACATGATTTATAAGCAAAGGTTACACTTTCAGTCTGTTTACAAGGCGCTCTTGGCCCTGCTTAACCCTTTCTTTGCTGAAGACAAATATTGAATGTGTTAGTCCTGTTATGGTGGGTGCTCAGGCATGATGAAGAGGTGGAGTTGAGGGGTGGTCTCCAATGGGGACAGATCAGGGAGCTGTTGGATACTTTAATCCCAGACTAGTGATAAATAACTGTTCCACTTTTCTCCCTTTATCTGCCATAACTTCTCAAATAACTTAAAGCCAAAGCTGTAACCCCAGCAGAAAGTCCCTAAACAAAGTTTTAGCTAATGGTCATTTCTCTAGTTGAAAATGTCTATGGCATTCCTCAGTTCTTCCCAAAGGTTTTGTGTGGTGGTCCCTGAGCAGTAAGATTAGAAAGGACAATTAAGAAGATGAAGCCTGACACATGGTAGAGCCCTGGAGAGTTTTCTCTGACGACTCCTCTGTTGAATCCACTGGTTTGAGGGGAAAGGCAAAGCAGAAAAGCAGTCACAAACAACTGCAGGCCAACAATTCTAGGAAACTAACATCATTGTCAGGACTATCTCCCTTCGCTGACTGTGTAGGGATCCAAGGATCTCATAGTTCTGGAGAGAAAACAACCAGAATTTCTTGCCTTTTTTGAGTGTGAACTTGCACAATGATTAAGTGAAGCACCACGAGTAGGTCCCAGTCTTGCTTGAAGGCTTCAAAGGATGGAAAACCTGCTACAATCCCAATGAAATTATTCTAAAAGTGAGGGTACAGGTATTAAAAAATTTGCATTTTATATCCAGGTGTCAAATTTAATTTCCTGCTGTTGGCTCTAGGGATGACTGCCTCATTTTGCTGCTGACCAGTAAGAGCTCTGGTAGGTTTAGAGAAACCAGTAGCTTGCATCACTGCTGCTGGAGATGGAGCTGCACTTGTTGAAGACCTGAGTTATGTTTTATCAAGCATGTACACAGACTAGAACCAACATTGTTCTTTTTGTATAGTTCAGAATTTGCTATTTCCAGCTGGTATGAGGTACTGAAGTAGCTCAAGTGTTTTGCTGCAGGTTGAGGGCTGAGAGTACAATTTTTTTCATATTTGTGTCAAATGCTTCCTGTGAAACAGAGTTGCTCTAGCCGGGCAGGTCAGAAGTGGTGGGAATGATGTCTCATGAGAAATTAGAGCATTGCACACTGTGCATGCCCATGGACATAGTCCTTGGCATAAAGGAACTATAAATTAGGCAAAGAAGGTCTGAAAAGAAATATCTACAGTTTACAAGTGGAAATAAGATTTATTTACGTTCTCCAAAATATTTTGTGGTCCAGCAAGGAATGGACCCACTAAACCACAGTCTTGTGTCACCAGAACCAGCTGACCCATGAGTCAGGCCTGCAGCACAAGATGTGCACAGGCAGATAAAGAAATGTTCTTGCAGGAAGGTCCTGGCTAGGCCAGGTAGGCTGGACACCAGATGGCAAGCAAAGAACATCTATGCCAGGTTTCTCTCAAAGCAATTGTCTCCTTTCTTCTTTCCCTCCCTTAAAGATGGGCTTGCCAATTCTACATCACGCTTCTGGAGCTGCCTCTAGCTTCAGGGAAGAAACATCCCTTGTTCTGGCTTTCTCTGCAGTCTTTGGGGAATGAGGACAATGTACGATTGTGTGTAAGCAATAAGCCAAGAAACAAAAAGGAGTGGGGAGATCAGGACTGGGAATTCATGTGACCACTGGGCCAAATTGATGTCATGCTCCAAATGTGAGAATTCTTGTGTGGAATCAATGCCTAGAGCAGTTTATGGTCTGCTTGGTGTGTGCTGTTTTCCTTGTGTCATTAAAAATGGGAAGAATTTATGGAGCTGTGTAGCCTTGATGTTTTAAATCAAGATAAAGAGCACTGTCAATATGAGAGAGGGGAATGTATCTCATGGTTGCTTTTAAGGTTGACTAACAGGCAAGCCAAAATTGATGCAAATTCCAGCATCCCGTTCACAGGTGGACCTATCCTCTTGGAGGTGTTCGTTGTGGGAGCAATGGGTTTGGTAGGGTTTATTAGGAAAGTTGCAGCATTAAGCTGCATCTGCCAGTTCCTGAACCACCTGACTGGGAATACAAGAGTTTGTCAAGAATCTAAAAGTTATGAACCTGCTGCATTGCTCAGCTATTCTTGTTGGCCTGGCAGTTCTCCAATCACCTAGACACCCATCTATTTTGTTTCTGTAGTACCAGTGCCCTTAGTAACCTAGAACACCAGGTTGCAATCTGGAAGACCTAGACTTCTAGGGAATGATGAAGCTGGAGCGGGTGCAGAGAAGTGCAACAAAGCTGATGAGGGATCTGGAGAATGTCTTATGAGGAGCACCTGAGGGAACTGGAATTGTTTAGGTTGGAGAAGAGGAGGCTAAGAGGAGACCTCATTGCTCTCTACAACTACCTAAAAAGAGGTTGTGGTGAGGCTGGGGTTGGTCTCTTCTTCCAAGTAACTAATGACAGGACAAGAGGCAATGGCCTCAAGCTGCACCAGGGGAGGTTTAGATAGGACATTAATAAGTTCTTTGCTGAAAGAGTGGTCAGGCACTGGAGCAGGCTGCCCAGGGAGGTGGTGGAGTCACCATCCCTGGGGGAGTTCAACAAACAAGTAGATGTGGTGCTTTGGGACATGGTCTGGGGGTCAGGGAGATGTTGTATGAAGGTTGGACTTGATGATCCTCGAGGTCTTTTCCAACCTAAATGATTCTATGGTTCTGCAATGTTTTGGAAGCCTGTTCTGCTGCAGGGTTGTGCTATGCTAGGGAGCTTGCAGACCCTTGGGTGGGGCAGTTGCTGAGGGGGAGAGGAATGATCCTGTGGCTTTGTCTGGATCTTGGGAGCTGTGGGTTTATTTCCTGGCTCTGCTGCTGGCTCCCAATGGGCAAGGTTTGGAGTGGCACCCTGTGGAGCTCCATCCCCCAGCTGCTCATTGCATGGTATCGTGTTATTTTAAAACCCCAACCTGGCTGCAGCAAAATGCCTCTTATTACATGAGAGCCCACAGCTTCACTTGTGTCTTTCGGTGGGTAATTTGCAAGGGGACATAGATCCCAAACAAATTCCTGAAGCCCCTGGCCTCCCAACATTGGAGGCTGAATCCTTCAGCTTCCATGCAATTGAAAATGAGGTGCTGCAGCAGTTGAGTCAGCAATCTCAGATAATGCTGTTGTGGTGAAGCTTCCCTCTCCGCCCAGAGTTTGCATAAAGCCTGCTCAGTACTTAACTCCCATTTAATGCCACAAAGTATAGCTTGAGTTGGACTCGAAGCTTAGCCCCTGCTGGGATGGGGTGCACAAGGGTCTGGGCTGGTGAGGTGGGGTTCTCCCTGAAAGTGTAAGAGAGATGGGCAGTTTGAGGGTGGTTCTTATTAATAATCATTGATCTGGAAGGGACACTGAGGACCTGATTCATTCCTTTCCCCACTCCTCTCTCTCTTTGCCTATTTAACCCCCCAAATTAAGAGTAACATCCCATATAAGCAAGTTTACAATCTTAAGTGAGATACAAAAGGTGCATAGGGAGAGATGAACACAAAGGGACAAGGGCATGTGATGTCAAGGTTTCATGATGATCTTTGTGAACACTTGGAGAAGTTTAGGGAAGGATTTGTCAGAGCTGCTGGTACAGCCACACCTGTATCACAGCACTTGGTCTTGGACATGCTTTTGGCAAGAGTGCATAGTCAAAGTTGGGAGGATAGATGATCAAAACATCTGGAAGTTAGCTGGAGAAACTGCAGAAGAATGAGAAGATCACCAATTGCAGGACAACTGGTTAGGGACAGAAGTGACACAAAGCTGTGCACAAAGAAAATAACCTTATTCTGGAGTTACTGAGGGTCCAGAAGAAAAGAATACAGTTCAAGAAAGGGGTGGCTTAGACATATGCCTTGATTGCACACCCAAGCTTCCTCCAGGACAAATTACCCTCTGCAGAAACAGGGATATTTTTGCATTGTGGTCCCTACATGGGACCAGGGGCACTTTGCAGCTGATGCTGGGACACCCTATGGCTCTGATGATCCAGCATATAAGATGTGGCCCTATCAGTGTGGCAGAAGGATGAGGGAGGCTAAGCCTTCCCAATAGACACCCCAAAAACCTGTGTCACAAAGAAGCTGAGAGGTCTGAAGGTTAGTAAAGGAGTAACAAAGCCTTACTCCAAAGGGCAGAATCAGAAGGCAAGTCTCTGGCCATTACACTTTCTGCAGAAACTCTTTTTCAGGGAACCACCATCATTTGAGCTATTTTAAGACCAGACTGGATTGAGCTCTAGGAAATATACAGTAAGAAGCTGCCCCAGGACTGGCAGGGAGAGATGTCAGCTGGTCAAAGCCTTTTTAGTAATGTTGCCGTTTATATGGATGTTTGTATTTCCTCGCCAGTCCTGTGGACAATTAAGAAAAGGCTTGGCTGAGATGTGGGCTGTCATTATTGGTCTAGACGCTGGATTGGCTCCACATCATAAAATTCTTAAAAGATGGAG
The DNA here is from genome assembly GCA_013401335.1 of Brachypteracias leptosomus. Classification (NCBI taxonomy): domain Eukaryota; kingdom Metazoa; phylum Chordata; class Aves; order Coraciiformes; family Brachypteraciidae; genus Brachypteracias; species Brachypteracias leptosomus. Next base: position 17,914 of record VYZX01015409.1, read on the forward strand.
AGAGTTGTATGAAGCAGTCATTTGCAAACTTGTAGAGAGCATTCTGTGAATCTATAAATATACATGATGAAATAAAGGAAGGAAACAGCTCTTGTGCATCCATGGTCAATGGCTTTGCTGAGGGGTTGCATGTCAGTTACTGGGAGACCAGTCAGCAGTTCCATTCTCCACACGTGTGCTTCCAGTGGTGGGGGGGGAAGAAGACAGCAGTAGCTCAATTTTCTCATCTGACTTTGTTCTGAAAGCTTGTTGAGTCTTTCTGACTCCTGTCGCTGTCAAGTGGTGCTTAACACTTCCAAAAAATTGCTAGCACTATTGCTGGAGCCTTGGCAGATGTCAGGACTGTTAGGTCTGACCACCAGAGAGGAAGTTCTTACCTCCATCAGCCCAGCATCTAACTACACAAGGTGGAGGCAAATTCAAAGGGCAGGCTGAGTGAAGTGACTCATTGGAAGCCATTCAACCGTGTCAAAGCACTGCTGGGGACTGGGAGATGGATCTGAGATAAGTGGGAACCTGATCTTTTCCCCCCCTACTTGGCCTCCTCCTTGGCTTTGGGGAGAGACTTGTGTTAGTCAATGGTGAAATTCATGGTTCAGAGGCTTGCTTTTAATTTCCTATTTCCACTGCTCTGGTTAGTGAAACTTCCCCCAGAGAGAGGTCCAAAATTTGCCTGCGGTGGATGACGTCAGCCTGATCTCATCTCTGCTCATTTATTCATACTGGTTATCTCTGGCTTCGGGCTTCACTCATTCAGATAATTGCATACACCCTCCTTCAGGAGTCCTGCCACCAGCCTCGCCAGAAAACCCTCTTGTGTTATCTCCTTATTCATACTAACGAGGAGAAACTAAACTAGGGCAGACGTGAGGCTTATGAACTGCTTGCTCCATGCCAGTCTTTCATAGAATCAGACCTCCAGGATCATCAAGTCCAGCCTTTGTCCAACATTTCCCTGACCCCTAGACCACGTCTTGAAGCTCCACATCTACTCGTTTGAACACCTCCAGGGATGGTGACTCCACCACCTCCCTGGGTAGTCTTGGAGTCTCTCTAGGCCTGGTCCTAGCACCACCATCTTAAGTATTTGTTTCATTAACCTACCTTGCAAATGGACTTTGAAGTCACTAGGTTATCTGAGAAAAATATCTCACCCTCTGCCTTATGATTTGTGTCTTGTCTTGTTTCCTCCAGTTCCTATTGCCATTGTAAAACCACTGGGCTAGAGATCCCCTTTATAGGTATGTTATAGATATGTTGTGTATGTATAGATAGAAGTTCTGTCATAGTGGAAGTATGGGCAGCCTTACCTCGTTTCTCAGACCCATCAGGTAGGGGGATATACTGATGGATTTCATAACTGTATCTTCTCCCTCAGAAGCAGGGAAGAGCTTTTGCAAGAGAAATAAGCAGGCTAGAACTCTTCATCTGGGTAACAAGGTGCCCAAGAGAGGATTTTTTAGATATCTGTAAAGGCAGCAGAAGTATGAAGGAAGCAAACAAATCTAAATCCAAAAACCTCCCCAAAGTTAACCAAAGAAAGTCCTTGCCTTAGGAGACTATGGAGGTGAAAAGCTGGCATGCATTCAAAAACTAGCTGGATAACTAAAGGGCTTTGGAGCACAAAGTTACTGCCTTTGATCGTTGAAGGGTGGGAGGGTGCTCCAGGGAAGCATCAACGTGCACTTGCCTGGCCCTTATTCTTCACTGGGCACCTGTTACTGCCTAATGTCAAAGAAAAGATATTGGGCCCTTTGGGCTGCTCAGACTTGGCTGTACTCACACACTAATGAAATCAGCACAGTCCCAACCATGGAGCAAGTGCTGAGGGTCTGGCCCAAAATGTGGTCTGCAGGGTAGCTTGGAGCAAAGCAGGGAAATCAGATCTTGCTTGCTTAAAATGAAAACCAGGCTTAGAAAGTGATCCCAGAGCAGGAGCACCGTTCTCCAGGAATGTTTCCAAAACCAACTCCTGGCCTTGGAGAATAACATGGCAAACCACCAATAAATAAATAAATAGATAAAGGAGTAAATACAAAACCTGTGTAGAAAGCTCCCCAAACAAATGGCCAAAATATTTCCAGTTTTCAGGCCACCTGCTTGTCATCTATCACTTAGAAAAAATGAGTTCTTTAAATATTTATATGGAGAAAACAGACCCACCCTCCTGGGTTTGCAGGGTGATTTATGCTGCGGCATTTTCAAGGTCATCCGTTGCCTAAATCCCCCTGTCTGTCTGAGGCTGGGGTCCTGCAAGGAACCTGATCCCCATGATCATTTAGATTAGAAGGGGTAGGGCCCATTTCCATATGTGTCTTAGTGTTGGCATCTGAATTTCAAATGAATTTGCCGATTCCTCAGTCTGCACTCAGCCTCCAGAATTCTCCTTTGGCTGCTCCAGTGAAAGGTTGTGTTTTTTTTTTTTTATATGAAGGGTTTTCAGTGGAGGGGATTTCAGTGGCAATATTCTCAAAGACACATCTTGGAGTTGCATTTCAGGCTCTTACGGCCAGCTCATAAACTCTCCCTGTGGATTGGAACTTGATACGTTCAAGTTGTGCTCCTCTTCCATGAGGAAAGGGAACTATATTAAGGAGTCTTGCCACTCAGGGAAATCAGGAATAAGATGAAGCCAGTATTTGTATCCACTGGTGTTTTGCTTTTTTTTGACATGTGATGCTTAGTAAGGGAAAACTAGGGATAAATTAATAAATAACAGATTGTTTAGACTGGAAGGATTCATTACCTTTCAGGAATGAAGGAAGAAATGTTGGCTGAACTGATCTCTAGAGAAGCTAATTTCCTTGTCTACAAAAAGAGCTTGGGCAGCCAGGTATAACATTAATCAGTTCTGCCTTGGCTGGTGGTAGGTTTCTGGAGTCTGAGCATGATCAAGGACCTAGAACAGGTTGAATTGACTTAAATATCTCTTGTCTTCAGTCTCTCCTGGAACATCTAGAGGTTCTACCTTCTCTAGTGCACACAGGATGTCCACGGACCAGGCTTTACCCTGGAGATCTCAGCAAATGGGGAGAAGGGCACGGCCAGATTAATCTGCACACTTAAAACTCCCTGTTGCTTGTAGGTTTTGAGGTCAGCACATGGAGCATTGCCAAAAGACCAAAGGGAAACCCTGTCTGCACTGGCTTCAGATAGCACTTAACCACCTTGATTAGAAAACCCCAAATGCTGGACCAAAAGTTACCTCGTTTCATTTGCTCAAGTGGAAAATAGAATGAAAGGATAATAGAAGGGGATTCCCCAGGTTTTTCTTTTCTCCCCCTTTCTTCCCCTCATTAGGCAAAAAATCTGCCTTGTCAGTACTTTTTCAGAGCATTTTAATGAAAGACAAAATATACCTGTGGTCAACATGCCTCTTAACCCAGGCTTTTGTGTTTTGCTTTGTATTGGGGGGG